>VXBR01005537.1:297143-353932 GCA_013400215.1 Cisticola juncidis | reverse complement strand
TTATATTTATATATAATACATTTTCAGGATGGAGAAGTGTGGTGGGTTGAACTCAGGCAGCAGCCAAGCACCTGCAGAAATGCTTGCTTGTCCTTGTCACTATCAGTGAGACAGGGGACAAAAAAGGAAAAGCCAAAGTACGAAAATTGGTGAGTGGAGATAAAGGCAGTTTAATAGGTAAGTAAAAAAGTGGGGGAAAACTCCAGGAAAAATAAAGGCAATCAGGCACTGTGCCCCACAGCCAGACAAAGGCCCACCTGGTCTCTGAACAATGACCACCTTCTTCCTTTGTCTCAGTCTTTATTGCTGATGATTGAGCTGATTGAACATGACGTTGGTATGGCATGGAATATCCTGTTGGCCAGTTCAGGTCATTTGGCCCAACTGTGTTCCTTCCCAGTCTCTTTCCTACTCTCAGCCAGACTTGTTGAATGGTCAGAGTGGGAAACAAAGAGAAAGCTTTGATGCCTTGCAAGCATTTTTCAGTCAAAACATCAGTGCACCACCAACACTATTTTAGTCACACGTCCTAAGCAGAGCACCCCCAGGGCTGCTGTGAAGATAGTGAACTCCATCTGGGCCAGAGTCAGTCAAGAATCTTGCAGAAATTCAGATGGAGGTGTGTGTCTCTGTAACTGGCAGTGGGGTGGAGGCCATATACAAGACCTGAGAATGACCCAGATTCAAAGTCCATGTTTTCCAAATGAAGGGGAGGGTTTGAAGCCCAGATCTCCCAACTTAAGACACCTTATAGACTTCATAGGTGTCCAAGAAATGTATGAGCTAGAAGATCTCTGCCCTTTTATACAACCAGCTTTAGAATACATGGAAAAGTGAGTAATACAGGGAGGTTTTGCTGTCTGAAGCACTCCATGTTTAGGACAGGTTTCCATTCCCATCTCTAGCTATTGTTTAACTACTGCAAACATATCTTGGCTCCTACCTACTATAAACCATTACAATCATATTTTTAAAGTTTATTTTGCAAATTGGAGATTGTATTTGCAAACATACTTTCTGCTCCAGCAGTCCTTCTTTGGTGATGCTTGCTGCAGTGCATGACAGGTTTGCTGCTCCTGGCTTTTCCCCTCAGCTCTTAGTGCCCTACAGCTGGGTGGCTGTGAAAGTGTGTTTCTGTATCACACAAAGTACTTTCACTGATCCTTTAGGCTAAAAAATACTGGACAGACATCTAGGAGGGGTCTTGAGTGGGAAGTTCTTGCATTGGTAGGGTATGCTTCTATCATGGCCAAATCATGTTCAGTATTCAGTTACTGAAAGAGCTTTTTCTTATATGTTTAACAGAATATCTTGTTTTTCACTTCATGCCCATTGCGTCTAGCCCTTCTCCTGGATGCCATTGAGGAGAGCCTGGCTTTGTCTTTGGTATTCCTGCCACCAGATATTTATGTGATGTAAACTGATGTGATCCTCCTGAGCCTTCTGTTCTCCAGGCCAAGTAGTCCCAGCTCTCTCAGCCTCCTCTACTCATATTTCAGGTGCTCCAGGCTCTTTATTGTCCCCATGGCCTTTGGCTTGACTTGTTCCAGTACATCCATCTCTTGTACTGGGGAGCCCAGAACTGGACATGGCATTGCAGAGGGGCTCACCAGGGCTGTGCAGGAGAGAAGGATCACCTCTTCCAGAAAAATTAGCTTCATTGTATCAAATTATACTGACCATTCATAAAAAGGATACATAGAAAATGGTGGCCTGGCAGACCTGGGGGAATTAAAGGCCAGAGCTCTACAGTAACATAAGAAAAGCTATTTCAGGTCAGGCCAGTGACATGCCTGGCCTCCTACAGAGCTTGCTGGGGAAAAGGGCATAATAAACAGGGCTCCAATTCCTGGAATGTCCTTTATTTTGAGGCAAAGAGAAATTCAGGGGCTTTTTTAGCCAGTGGCTTTCTTCAAACCGTTGATGAAGTTGTCTGACTTGAGTAGTTGTGTATTTTTGGTTTCTAACAGAGTGTATTTCATAATATGACAATATACCAGGGAAGAACATTGCCTTTTGATTTTATCTTTATTGTCTGACCATTCTGCTGACTTTGCAGGAGTTCTTGTGTTATGAAAGCTGGTAAATAATCATCCTGTGCACAACCCCCTCCATGTTATCCCTCATTTGACAGATTTCCCTTCCCTGGAAGTGTTCAAGGACAGGGTGGATGGGGCTCTGAGCACCTGGTCTAGTGAAGGTGTTCCTATGCACAGCAGGGAGTTTGGAACTATGATGTTTAAGGTCCCTCCCAACCCAAAACATTCTGTGAGTCTGTGATTCTCTACTCGCTCTCCTCCAGCACATTTGCATGTTTTAACATCTATGGTACCTTCTCATCAGGAAATCATTCTGTAACCCTAATAATCCTCATCACTCTACTCCTCATTCTAGCTCTGCTATGATCTATTTAAAACAAGGTGGCTAAGAACATGTGATCTTCAAAACATGTGCATTGGAGCAATACAGAGTGACACAATGAGAACTCCTGGTTTGTGCCCAAAGTAAGTAAAAATATCCTAGCTACTTTTTTGATCACTGCTCAGTACTGGGATGATGTTTTCAGAAAGTTATCCAAAGTAACTCAAAGATCTGTTTCCTAAGGACAAATAGCTATGAGTTATTTTTTGCCCCTACTTTGCTATCTCTGACATTAAATTTTCATTCCATTTGATCACCCAGTTATATAAGAACACAATACCCTTCTGGATCTTTGATCTCAGCATTAATATTGATTGCCCTTTTTTTATTTTGCCAACCTGCTGGACAGCTTTGGCTAGATCTCTGGGGAATGTATTGAATGGTAAAGTCCAATGTAGGAATACTTGTGGCAGCCCACAGACATTTTCCCTGCCATGGTGAAGGCTCTCCATTATTTCTGTGATTTCCTGCCTTCTAGCTTAAAACTGGAAGAACATGACCTTTTTATCTCTTAGAAATCTGAAGTTATTGTTACACAAAACATTTTGACAAAATCTCCCGTCTGCACCCCCATTACACACAGAGCTTGTATAATCCTATAGATGTTTCCACCAGCTCCATGAGGTGTTACTTCCCCAGGAAAAAATGCATGTGGAATCCCACCCAGCACAGCTGCTCTCACAGTTCCTCCTGAACTTGCCAGTTAAACATTAGTGTTATTGCTCTCTAGATTTCAGCATCACCCTGGAGCCTCTTTGTGAGGGTCTGAAGTTATTCTGACTATTGTCTGTTCCTCTGACACCAGGTGCATTACAGTTCACAAATTGGCAGTTTCATGCTGCGTTGCTGCAGAGCTGCTTGATGGTTGCCATTCTGCCTTTTTATCTGTCAATGTATTGATTTGTTTCAAAACCTTTTCAGTCTGAGATTGTTCTTCATCTATCTCAGGGGGCTCCTTCACCTTTTTCCTTAATGAGCTGCATTCATCTAAGTTTTTTCTTATTTTTGCTGAGTAATCTTTCTACTTCTTGACTATCTCACTTGAAGCTGCACTGAATTTCTGGCAGACATCATGGTTTGGATGTGCCTGAAAGTGTTTTTTATGGGCAACTTGCCACTCGAAAAAGTATTTGAACCATATCATTAGAGATCTACTTTTCAACTGCCAGATTTTCCCACGTTTCCCTTTTGGACATGACTTCTGTAAAAGTCTAGTAGTTCCTTTCACTGTCCTTTTAAATTTGAGTGGTGCTTTCTATGAGCTTTTTGTTTTTCCTTTTCCTTTTTCTTTCTTGAAGGCTTTTCAGCATGATAGTGGGCAATTCCCAGTTTAATATGGTGTCATGGTTTAACCTGAACAGATAAGTAAGTGCCAGACAGCCACTTGCTTGCTCCCTGCCCCCTCACCCCTGGTGGGATGAGAAGAATCAGATAAAGTAAAACCCAGGAACTGAGATAAGACTAGTTTAATAATTTAGATAATGTATAAAATATTATTACTACTACTAATAATAATTACAATGAAAAGGAAGATTACAAAGAGAAAGAGAGGGATGAATAAAACCCAGGAGAAAAAAGTGATGCACAATACTATTTCTCACCACCCACTGACTGATGCCCAGCCCATCTCAGAGTTCAGCTCTGCCCCTCCTGGTCAACTCTCCCCAGTTTATATCCTGAGCTTGAGGTTCTGTGCTGTGGACTATCCCTTTGGCCAGTTTCAGTTGTCCTGGTTCTTCTCTGTCCCAGCTATCTCCTCACTTCCAGAGCATGAGACACTGAAAAGTCCTTGGCTCAGTGCAAGTACAACTCAGCAACAACCAAAACATCAGAGTGTTATCAACATTGTTCTCATCCTGCATCCAAAACACTGCACTGTACCAGGTACTAGGGAGAAAATGAACCCTATTCCCACATGAAACCAGGACATAAGGTGTCTCAAAAAATATCTTTGTGTCTAATCAGCATTTTAATTTTTCTGGCTTCTAGGGTTTGTTGTGGGTTTGTTTGTTTGTTTGTTTGTTTTCTATGTATGTCACGTAGCTGCTATATACTTTCCACCACTAACCTCTCCACTTTCCCCACAGGCTGTAAATTACTTCTCTCTCTCTGTCCTTTGCAAGATATGTTTTCAGCTTTTCTCTTCTTTAACCCATAATTCTCTAGCTGCCTTTTCCTCTGTAAGTAGTAGAGCTCCCATGTACCTGACTGAATTTGGAACAATTGTTTTGAATTTCACAGCATCTCTTTCAGACATGAGGAAAAGCTTTCAGATGGAAGTTTATTATTTTCCCCCAACTTTATTAGATGGACTAATAAAACACAGGACTTACTGTCATCAGATGAACAAGCACTGTAGGTGCTCCCACATGGGCTGACAGGGAATGACTTCACCACCATGGACTGTCCCACCTCCCACAGCTAGGGAACAGAGCAGGCTGCTGTGGAAGGACAGATGGAGCAGCCCCAGCCCAAGGTATCAGGGGAAGGAGGTGCTGATGTAGAGGGCGTCTGCTCTGAACAGGAAGAACAAGTAGATGAGGCCTTTCACAGCCTCCCATTCGCTGGCTCTGGTCCTCACAGCAGACTGTAACCACACTAATATCTGCTGGAGGAAGAGCACAGCCTTGGAGAGCATTGAGGAGAGCATTGAGGAAAACATCCAGACCCAAGTGACAGAGGTGACAGTAGGGAGAGGTGTCCTGTTGGACCTCACACTTAAAAAGAAGGGAAGGCTCCCTGAGGATGTGAGAGTCAAAGGCTGCCTTGACTGCAGTGACCAGGAGATGGTGGAGTTAAGTATCCAGAGAGGAGACAGCAGGGCAAAGACCAAGATCCCAACACTGGCCCTTAGGAGAGAAGACTTTGATCTCTTCTGGGATCCTTTTGATAGAGTCCCATGGGATAGAAGCCTACAGGGAAGAGAGGTCCAAGAAAGCTGGTTGATACTCAAAGATCACCTTCCTTATGCTTAAGAACAATCCTCCTAAAGAATAGAAAGTCAAGCAGAAATGTCAGGGGACATGTGTGGATTGCTAAGGAGTTCCTGGAAAAACTCAGACCTCAAAATGAAGTATGCAGAAAGTAGAATTAGGTCATGTAACCTGCAGTGAATGTAGAGACACCTTTTGAGCAAACAGACATGGTTAGGAAAGAGTCAAAGCCATCCGGAATTGACTATGGCAAGGAATATCAAGAGCAGTAAGAAAAGCTTCCATAAATACATATGGGGCAAAAAGAAGACTATTGAAAATGTGGGCCTGCTGCTGAAAGGGGCAGGTGTTCTGGTGATGCAGGATGTTGACAAGGCTGAGATACTTAATGTCTTCTTTACATCAGCCTTTGCTAGAAAGACACAATTCAGGAATCCCCAGAGACCAGTATGAAATACTGGAGCAAGAAAGTTGTACCTTGATGGAAGAGAATCGGGTCAGAGAACATTTAAACAAACTGGACATACCTAAACCCCTAAGCTCCAAGACAATGTATCACTGAGTGCTGAGGGAGCTGGCTGATGTCATTGTAAGGCCACCTTCAATTTTTCTTTCCCTTGCTTCTGATGGTTCTCATATTTCCATGCAAAAAACAGTCATCACAGGCTTCTCACAATAGAGCAGTGTCCCTTACATTCTGTATCATCAGCCTCCAGTTCGAGAGTTGCACTTTACTGCTTCAGACTTAGAGATATGTTGATGTTTAAGATAAGGCATTACCTTAAATGAGTAAAATCCTGCATGAATAATTGTGCATTCTGTGGTCTGAATGAAGCCTGCTGGAGCTGTTATGAGGGCAAGAAGGAGAAGCAGAGGTGGTAGAAGTGCTGCAGGATGAGAAAAGACAGATGTTTATAAAGGTTATAAAGGTTATAAAGGTTTGGAAAACCACTATTTAATGCATGAGACAAAACAAAGTACTGAACTGGTCTTCTACCTTAGTTTAAGCTCCTTTGCATGTACACAAAGCAATTTCAAATAGAGGATTTGCTTTTCATCTCTCAAGTATTATTTCTGCTCATCCAAGAAGTCCTTCCCCAAATGCACTGGGGACCTGCTCTACACACCAAATGTTTTTTTCATGTAATAAATACTTGACATTTAGAAAAATCGCTTCTAAATTTACACAGTGCAGAGCTCACAGTTTGAGATTACCCTCTAAGCACCCTGAAGTGCCAGGCGCATAAATAAATATCTTTGCAAATAGATTCTCATTTATTAGTTTTGCAAGAGTATTTTCACTTCTTGGAGATTGTAGTAATCTGGGTGATTACTACAAGACGAAAAAAACACTTCTAGTTGAAAATTAATGGTAAGGAAATGCAGGAGAAAGGTTGATCAAAAAGGTTAAATTCTCTCCCTGATGTTTTGATATTTTCTATCTCTGTAATTTAAATTTCACAATAATAGTACTACGTGTCTCAACTGTCCAGTTGTGCTTTATGTCATAGCAAACTAAGCATAGATTAAGCTGTGTGAGAAACAGCAGCAAGAGATAAACTGCCTTTTTCAGGGACAGGAAATACTGTCTGTCTGCAGGTCATCCAGGGTTTCCATCATACAGGACATAAATAGATTTCAAGATGTGTTATCTACTCCCATAACACTACTGGGAGATGACCAAGCATCACTGTCCCCATTTCAGAGAAGGAATAATATAGGACTAAGTGCTTTGCCATAGAGAAAGCCAGGGATTGCTGTCTACTCTCACTACATAAAAATTGAAAATTTCCCTACAAAGGCATCCTTCCATCTGAACTGCAATGCCTCCCCTCATTTCCAGGTAAGTGGAAAGTGAGAAAAGACTCCTGATGGCCATGAATTGCTTGGCACCCCTTTCTCACTGTCACCTGTGGATTGATAGTGCCTGTGCTGCACAGGTCAAAGTACTGATGCAATTAATGGTGCCATGTAAGGGTACAACCAGTAAGCAAGGTGATCTTTTCACTTTTTTTTTTGCTGCCAAAACCCTAAATCTCTTGTTCAAACTGTCTCTCTGCTGTCAGGGAGGCATAAGAGCACAGTGATAGATGGGATAAAGGGCCTTTTTCTGACTACAGAAGGAAGCCCAGATGGTTATCCTGGGACAGGCTGGATAGGCCAGGCTTTTCTTCAGTACAGATTGAGCCTCAGCAGTCAAAACCACAAAGGGCCAGGGATCCTTGGACATGCACTCAAAACCCTTGAGCCCAGGGCCTTCAGCTCAGGGAGTGCCTGTGTTTTTGCATGAGGTCTGTGAGTCAGTAGCAGTGATAATACTGATGATTCCAGACTTTTGTTTTGGTCTATGTGTACCAGAACATTTTTTTTTTGGCCAAGTCAACACTTTAGTGAAGCTGAAGTAGTTTGACACTTTTTCTGACAAATGACAGATGAAGCCATGTGGAACATATTGAGGAAGGGGTTGTAGGAGGGTGTCCCTGTTAGCACAAAATTACGGTTTTACTACTGCTTACCTCTTCTCTGAGTGTGGGTAGTATCCAGATTCAATGGACACACTGCCCAGTCAAGCTTCATGACATTCTCTTTGTAGCATTGTGTTACACTGAGAACTGGCTTCCAGGTTACTGTTGCTTACCTCCAGGAAGGTCTCCATGGCTTTCAAAGTCCCTCACACTCACAGCTCCTTTATGCCTTGCTAATGAATTTATCCAAGTGAAGCAGTGAAAATCCCTAAGTGAAAGCTGTTTGACTTGCACTGCTAGGTTGACAAACTAAGCTAAAGCCAAAGTACAATCGGATTAATCCACTTTTAATGTGTCTATTCAGGGCTGCACAGCAGTTTGAGTACACAAATCCAATACTGGTTTCAACAGTGAACATTTGATAAAGAGCTTTAAAATTCTGATTAACTTTATGTGACTGTGAAAATTGTTTTAGAGGTCAAAGAAATTATGTTCAATAGGTTTGTTATTCACAAAGGTTAATCTATACCTATTCTCTTTCTGAGAATCCTTATCAACCTGATCTCATTATATGCTGTCTCTGTAGGATGTTATATAGTCTGCCACTTGGCTACTATTTCCCTTTTCATGAGGTGTAATGCCACAGGGTAATGATCAGGCCTCAGTCAAGTCATGGCTGTGTATGAATGAGGAAGGTGGTAGCTCAGTCTGGGGTTGTACCTGCATTTCACCCACTCCCTCAGGGTGGAACACTGAAGGTGATGGCCAAGCTAGTCACTCTACACTCCCTCCATAAAGCAGGGAATCTAGGATTTATCACAGGCTGATTTAGACACCTAAAACAAGCTGCTTGCATTATATTCCATTTCCCTCCATGACCATAAAGGGAATCCACAGTGGCGACTCTGAACTGCAGTGATGACACCTGCAGTCAGTTCCATGGAAACCACCTTTGGTGTTAAAATGCATCTACTTCGTTCACTGCTAGACTGCACAGCATTGAACTCTTCAGCTGGCCCACATTCCCCTCTCTTCTTTTTCTTTTCCCCTGGTCTGAGGTCACTTTGCAGTGATCTTTCATCTCAGCTGATCTCTTGCTGTCTGACTTTTGAAATTAATATCCTCAGCTAATCATTCGGCTCCTGCAGAGCACATACAACACAATCAGTATAATTACTTCATGTCATCCCTCAGTTGTCACTTCACTTTAATGGACTGCAAGTAAGATGAACTTGAAAAATGCTCTATGTTAATGTTCTTAGAGTTTCTGTTTTAGATTCTTCTGAAAGAAGTTAAATGTATTCAGAAAAGGAGATTTAATCCTAGAAATTATTATCTGTATTACAGCAAAGCAAATAGGGCCAACAGAATTCAGAGCTCCATGATTCAGGCACTATTGAAAAAAACATGTAGGACATGATGGGACTGATCTAGTAAATGTAGGTGGTTATGATGCAGGAATTTATATATAAAGTAGTCACTGACTATGAAGGAGCCTTCTGTTCTTAAGGACCATGAAGCTTGGCATAAAAGTCTCCCTGCCTTGAACTGGAGACTGGGTGGTGAGATGAGTCTTGAGCTATTTTCTCCTGTCACCTCACTCAGCTTTACAGCAAGGTGAGGTGCCCATCTGCCTCCCACTCTCACCCATTCAGTGCTTCAACGTGTTTAGCTTTTTAAAACAGTTCTTTTACACCAGCATTTGATGGACAACTTGGAATTCAATGTCAGAGGACTGCAGTCTTCCATTTTAGGTCACTCCCTCTGCCACTTAATAATCACAACCCTTCATCCTTCCTTCAGAACCTTTCTCCATGATGTATCACACACAAGCATATCCAGAGTACTTTAAACCTTACTTACTCTCTACTTACTCTTACTCTTCTACTCCAATGCCTCAGAAAACATTGTCCTTTTTTTTGATCCAGACTTGAAACTTTTCCTAAGAGTGTAAAAACTTTCTTATTTTGTAAGAGAACCAATTAATTTAAAATCTAGCTAGAGAAGAGTCCTTTTGCTTCACTTTTATGTCATAATCCAACTTCAGGACACTTACTAAGGCAGCAGGCCACCACCCACCTCAACTCCTTCCTCTCCTACATGTGACTCAGACCCATAATTTTTGCTTTCCAGGCAGGAGCCCACGGGTGGGGGTTGGTAGCAGCCCAGAGGCAGGAGCTGTGGCCATGCTCTGTTAGAGGGCACACAGAGTGGCAGGCTGCAGCACACTCCTGCTGTCCTGCTTGGGCTCACAAAAGGTTTTGCACAATACACATTGTTCAAGAGAAACTATCAGTACTAAAGGGGCAGTTCAAACTGAGGGACCTTTACTGAATGATTTTACTTTATTAAAACTCTACCCATAATAAAAGAGCAATTTTTGTCCTTACAAAGATTAACAGCTAAACACAAAGAACCAATGTCCCTGCAGGGTTGGATTTACATAAGCAGCGCTGTGCTTAAAATTCAGTCAGAATATTTTTGCCTTAACAGTCTCTCGAGTTGCCTAATAAATGTAATTTCAAATATGAAAGTTATTCCATTTCTAATGCTTATGTAATTTTCCCAGCACATGCAGCCTTTCTTCCTCAGATGACAGCAGCAGTATGTGAGCTCCTGGAGTAATTCAGCTTTGCTTCCCTGTGCTGTAGAAAACAGACAGCAGCTTTAATTCAGTCCTCACTGGGTCTCTTTTTTGCAAATTTTTTTTTCACTTTTACATGATAAAAGATCTGCAGTGCTATATTTAAGAACTAATGTTTTCATTATGGTATCTCCGTTAACCAGATGGTTCTATCAGTCTGCAGTGGCCATGAGACCTTAACATTCCTATTTAGTATTAATTTGCTCTGGTGCAGAGTGAGGATGACACAGACACTTGATACAGGATGGAAAAGGCAAGCTAAAACTTAGCCATGTATCTCAAAACTCAGGCACATTTAGTTACCAGAACACAGGCATACTGGGATCCTTGAGATGGAGGCAATCTCTCCTCACCTTTTAAAACACTGATTACTTCCTGGGCCCATTTGTGTATTTTTTCCAGCTGCTGCCTGGGCTGTGGCTGTGGTTCCAGATTCCCTAGCCCACTGCCATGGCTTTTAAAAGCTTGTGGACTTTGGCCATTCTCTTCTTCTGGACCAAGCCAGTGCCTTCATGCTGTAAAATCTTCACATGACACTTTTTACCTAACAGAGGCCAGAGGAAAACCTAACCTTTATAATTGCTCCTGGGAACATTCCTTCTAACAGCAGTGACCAGGGGTTTCCCACAGCAGGAGTGCCACTGTGATGGAAGGTGCTCTGCCCCCAGGAGCACAGTCTGAGCTTTGTGTGATCCATAGGTACAGTGACTCTGTGACAGGCATAACCTCAGCGCACAACCACTTCCCTCCCACTGACTTTCCCCAGACTGCTCCCCCTCTAAACAGGGAATAACAGCAAGGAATGAACTGTCTAGGGCCACACTCAGGTATTCTGTACTTGGACCAAGCAGTCCTGATCACCTGGAAGTGCTGCTCTTTCAACATTTAGCTGTACATAAATATTTGAGATGGCTAAGCTCAATCTAAGACACTTTCCTCAGCAGAAATCACACTTCTGATTTAGAACCTGCTCTGATTATGGGGACATATTTGCATCTGCATCACTCATATATACCATTCCAGCTGCCAGCACAAACAAAAGAAACCCTTTGGTTCTGATCATCAGTGAAAGACTCATGCACTATGGGAAGGAGGTAGGCTAAAAGACCCAGATCTTTATCTTCAGGCAGAAGCCACTTGATGGTCCATGAGGCCAAATAAAAGCTTTCAGTTCTAAACCTCTGTTCTGTCTGCAATAAAGTTTGGCAATTGCAGTTCAGTCCCTAGAGGGCCCTAAAGGATAACAGTCCTCCTCACAAAACAGCTGCATGTACATATTTGACCTGACTTGACGAGGCAGTCAGCTTCTATTTGGAGAAGTCACAGTAAGTGGCACAGAAGTTCTACGACCGCCTTTGCACAAAAGTAAATGCTTGGAGGGAAAATTCTTCCTCTAACTTTATCTGTTTGAAATTAATTCACTACAATCATCTTTATATGTGACCAAAACCTATATTAAGAAAAAATCCCAACGTAAGTGACTAAAATATGTGTAGTAATCTATTAGATACACATCTATCAGACATTTACTCATGGTCAGTATTTTGTTTAAAAAAACTTTTGCATCTGTTGTTTAAACATTTTCCATTAATCATTGCTTTTGAAGCATTTAGTTGTAATTAGAGACAGTTTCAAATTCAAGAGCTATTTTCAGAGGATGATAGTAACAATTGTGTTTTCTTGTTTGGTTACCTTCCATGCTTGATGTTTCTTCAAGAAATAACTTCTGAAAGTATTTCAAGTCATTAGAAGTAACAAAAGATGATTGTGTTGCCATTCAAGAGCAGAAAAGACTGAAATCACTTCACGGTACCATTTCAGCAACAGATATTTACACATATACCAGTGCCCCAATCCCCTGTACTTGCTTTTAAGCACAGTTTGCCTTTTTCCTCGCACCATTTTAAGGAACTGTCCACATTTCCACTGTCAGTTGCCGATACTGTTCCAGAGGATTCAGATCAATGCATTTCTATGCTGCTGCCTCAGGAGACGTATTTTTGGTTGTTTGGTCTCAAGAATTCACAAAAGAAAAACCCCACCAGAATTATGTCTAATAAGTCTTTATTTCCAAACATAAATTGCAAAAATATTCTATTACAGAACAGGTAACAAGTACAGAATTCTAAGTATGCCTTATAACAGTGAAACCATTGCCTCCTTGACAAAAAAATCATCAGGCACTTAAAACATGAAAACAAAGTACAAATTAAACCAGCTGTAACAGATGACTCAACAATACAACTTCATCTTGGTTTTCTGTAATAAAAGCACACACACAGCTGAGGGGCTCCTGCCTCCTCCTAAACCCTGTGCTGAGACATTTCTATATTACACTGCACACATTCTACTTGGACAATATCAAGTTCACATCTGAAAACATAAGTAAGTTCAGCACTGAGAGAATTTGAGGAACCTTTTTGGAACAGCAGCAGCAGAGCCTACACTAGCAGCTTCAGAGAGCTTGGTGCATGTGGAGGAACACAATTATACCAGCTCCACAGGGGAATAAGCTCTGCTTTGACAATTGCATTGGAAAGAATGGAGCAGAAATGAATGCAAACAATGCACATTTTACGAGACAATGAAACCTCTGGGCAAAAGCTATCATGGTAACTTTATGTATGTAACTTTACATTTTGACACATGGACCAGACTCTGAAAAGAAAAGCCAAATATTTGCCACCCCTGAGGAGCAGTCCTGTGTAGGACCTCTCCATTCACCTGTTTTGTCCCTTGCAGATCTTGAACTAAATCAGAAGCAGAGGTTGCCTCTTCGGCCTATCTTGGAAAGATAAATCTAAGATGAACGTGTCCAAATGACTAATGAAAATACTCCTCCAGAAATCAGTCAAATACCCTTAAAATTATTGTGGCTTGTATGACTGGTTTTTTAGGCAACATTATGAAACTTCCCACACACTTTACTCTAGTGGCTTTAAAAAAGAAGAATATTTAAAATCATTTTAATTAGGTACTCAAAAGAATATGAAGAATATTAAAATAATGAATGCATATGAAGTCACTAAATAAATAGTACATATAAAAATGCAGAAATGTAAGCTGTTGTACTTCAGTGTCACAAGAATTCAAGAATGGGCTTGTATTATAGACACTGACAATAAATACACCAAGGAGGAACTATTTTCAGGGAAACATCTCACAGCCAAGCCAAGAGCTGAGAAGCCTAGCATGTTGTTGGCCTACAAATTTGCTGTGAAGAATCTCCTCTTATCAGGGACTAAAGTGAATAGAGAAGAATTTAAACCCAGCAATATTGACAATAGGCTATCCTGTCACAACCATTTGCATGATTCAATCTGATGGGTTCTTGAAACCGTGATGGCATCATTAAATACTTCCATCATGCATTTCGAGTTTTCTCCCTCTCTGGAGAAAAGAGGGATGAAATAAAGACAAGACAGAGAAGTACCAGGTGCAGCAACAAACATTGATGTATTGCTGAAGGTATATCAGGATTTAGCAAAAGACAGACTTGAATGTTCTTTTGATGGCAACATGAGGATGCCACTCCTCGTACTTCACAGCCAGACTGTTTTCATCCTTAAACTGGTATCTGCCAGCACCTGCCACCCCAGGGCAGGTATTGCCTGTGCTCAGAGTGATGTCAGCTCAACCCACCACACGTCCCAGGACTACACTGACTCCTCGTTGAGGGCAAACTCAGGCTGATGTAGTCCCCTCGTGTTAAGCTCCTGCTGCACTGCTGGAATCTGCTCAGCACTGAGAGCACTGCGGGGCTGCTACCCTGTAGCTGTAACCCAGTAACCCCGGGTCACTCCCCTGGTGAGCAGCGCTCCCAGAATAGGAAGGTATTCTGAAATGTGCCCTTATGAAAGGAGACCATGAAATAACAGCTATAGTCCCTTTGTTTAGTGGCATGCTGCAGAGTGTTTCTGCTCTACTTGATCATAATGATAATTTCGAGCCAATTAAATACTTTATGAAAATCTGGAACAAAGGTTAATAAATATAAATCTGCCCACTTGTTGTATGCTGTGGGTGAAAAGCTTTAAGGACTTCCCCAGAGTTCCCTGAGAGATTAGCAGCATTTGAAATTTTTCTGTCCAGAAACTCAGAGAAGGATGATCCTGCCTAGAATGACAGAATTCAAAATAAAGACAGTCGGGCCATCTAAAGTAACTACATGCCCCCTTGTCACAGTTGTTGGCTAGCAGACTTAAAGAGATCTGCTACTGAAATACCACAAAATGAAGGATTACCTGGCTTTGAGTATTTTAAACTAAGATACAATTAACTAAAAGGCTCATGTGTAAGACATCTACTGCTTCAAAGCATGCAGCAAGTGACTATCAGCTGTTTGAGATAGAGCTGTTCCAGAATAGAGCACTCCAGAGAATATTCCTTGGGATTGCTCTCACAGATTCCTGCATACAGGTGGATGTGTACTTTGTGGACCTGAGTGACCCTGGAGGAGCTTCTGCATGGATATTCAGGAACTCCCTCCACAAATTTGTCAAAGAGAGCAAGTAACAAGACAAAAAAAAAAAAAAGATCTCTAGGTCAAATGGATCTAAACCTAAACTGCTGTGTTAGGCTGCAGCTCCACCATTGAGTCTGTGCAGGCTCAAGGTGTACATGATCAATTAACCCAGATGAATTAACTGGGTCAATTTGTTAATTGAATTAAGATATACAGATATTTGCACTGAATAAAATCAACTAATGCCTAACAACAGGAATATTTTGCTAGTAATTTAGAGAGCCACAGAAGGTCAGAGGTCACCTACTTTAGTTTATTTTCCTGAGTCACTCAAGACAGAGAATTTCATCTTTTGTCAAGCATGGTGGCATGTCAGTCAACTCCTTACTGTACAAAGGAAAGAGAATCAAAGTGAGAGTAACTGGTCTCAACCCCCTCAGGCCTCATTCACCTCTGTTCTCTGCAGATGCTGTTTTAGATGCTCGGATTAGAAGAGGCTGAAAGCAAAGGCACACTGGATAACAATCAAGCTTATGCAAGCTTACCATCAGTGAACTGAGAATTTTGCCTAAAGAATTCACTTCTGAATCTGCTGGGGTCACCAGCTTGTTAAAATGACTGTAATGGGAAAGAGAGAAGGGTGAGCAATAATCAGCAGTGTAGGCACCTAGAGTCTTTAGTGTAGTTCCCTTAAGCACCTCCTGGCACCACAGGGAGAGATGGGCTCTTGGCCACCAGAACAGCTGCTGTGCTGCCAACACCCTTGCAGGGGCCCATCTCTCCCTTCTGACCAGGCAGACCCTCAGAGATGTCACCTTCTGAACTTGGTCAAGCTTTCAGGGTACCACTGGCCCTGTCAACAGCTGCCAGATAACAAAAGGCACACGTTGTGTCCCTACAATTCCATCTGCATGGTCCTTTGCTTTGACTGTGAGATTCATTCTCTTGGCATGAACCAATTTTCTCATTCTGTTGCCACGGTAGGGTTTCCCATCTCAGTGTGCCAAAATAGCTCAGTGTGGGACAGGCCAAGGCCAGACACAGCATGAAGGGAGGGGCACAGCACAAGAATGGGGACTGGACCTTGCAGCCATTCCAGCTTAAGTTTCCATGGAGCTACAGACCAACTTTAGCACCTCCAGTTAGGCAATGTGAATATCACACCAAGCTGCCCTCCTTGAGTGTACACCCACTCATTTACAGCATGTTTTACTAAGCTGCAAGCACAGCAGTGTTTGATTCACAGTCACACAAACTCCCTAAAGACACTAAGCAGGGCTGCATAGCAGTCCACAGGGTAAAGGCAAATAACCAACTCAAGGCAGCACAGGAACCTGAAGGAGGATGCAACATTAGAGATTCAGAGGAGAAAAGGGAATTAAACCAGCCAGGCACAGACTTCAATCTAATGGGGCTGTGATGCAGTCATGCAAGGACACTGTCAGCTTCTGCAAAGGTACAGTGGAAATATTAGCACACTGTCAGTGCTTCTATCTTTAGAAAATTATTTGATCTCAGTATTCATTCCACAGCACGTGACAGCATTGAAGGCCCACAAACCCTAAAAATGAATATTCCTGATGTGAAATAGAGGGAATTGAAAGGTCCTTACTAGCCTTTGGTCAAGAATCTTTAATCCAAACTGATGTTGGCTCTGTCTTGCAAAAGTGTCATAAACATTCCCAGCCAGGTACAAAATCCATTTATTATTAACCTAGCACAGGTGTAAAATACATTAGAAACAATGTATTCAGCTACTCAAGAAAACATCATTTCCCACAGCAAGTGTACTTCAGCAAGTCTTGATCAATCTGATGGTACCCTGATGCAATCTGATGCAGAAACACCACTATTAACTTGCCCAACTGGCACCCAAATTAACTCGACTCAGCCACCCAGCACACAACACCAGCAGCTATAATAAAGCTGAGTACAATGTCTGCCCTCCTCTAGAGTGAAGTGGATGCAACTAACGTCTCATACTAACTTCATGTCTGGAGCAAGGCCTGAGGATCTTAATCTAAAGTCTAACAGAGTGTATTTTTAATCTATGGAGAGTTAAGAGCATTTGTAGGATAGGGTAGGAAAGGTCAACAATTCCTTCAAGCATTTCTTATCAGCCTTGTTTTTGCCATAAATCACTGAGAGCCTTGAGAGCATGGAAGATCAGGTCTTCAAGTCATTGGCAAGTTTAAACTGTGGAAACAGTGCTAGAAACTCAGTGGCTGTCCATACTATAGAAATTGCTATTTGCTCTCAATTGTGAGTGCTACATTATTTCCTGCAGTTAAGACCTCTTTTCATCAAGGAAGTCAGAATAGATTTCCTCTTTTTGGCTAAACCTCTTAAAGTGTATTCTGATGATCTTTCTCATTACTAATACACATGTGGTTCAAATAATGTAGCTGCACAGAAATAGTTCTGACACACAGGAACTTCATCTCTTTGTGGTGTGTCATGGTAGACTGCTTACAGTTAGTCACTGAGACAGTGCAACATGGTACTAACTAACAAACACTTCTGAAAAAAAGTTGCTTTCTTGCTGCAAATAAGTTTCATTTTCTCCTCTGCCCATCTTCTACTTCACACAACCAAGTTTTGCTGCCTTACTCATGCTGAGTAGTTAACTGAATTTAGTCAGAGTAATGAATGATCTTGCATGATCTCTGTGTGCACACAGAGCACTTGCAATTGTTCTGGATACAATGTAAGAACCTGTAAAAGATGTATAAATTTTCCCAAGGCAAACCATGTAGCTGCAACACAGCCAAGATCACCTCACTTCTCTTCAGTAGACTGGAATAAGTTTCAGTCCTTACATGAACACAGGTGTGCCTCTGTCTGAAATACAGCAAGGTTCTCCTCAATCTCAGCTGTTTGCATCACCCAAAGGACAACTATATCACTTTGCCCAGCTTCTATTAAAAACACTCCATGTGAGTGATTTACAGCAGAGGAGATGCTCTTTTGGGAGCTAGGATGTTGCAGTAGGCAATCATCCATAACACTCATAACATGGGTGCAGGTTCTTGCAGCAGTCAGCTCTCTGCACACGAGCAGCAGATGCCTGTGGCCAGAAAATGGCAAAAATCTCACTGCTGGGGAAGGAAAAATGTGGATTGTGGTGCTGGAACTGGAACAGATCAGAGTAAATCAAATCCCTATGCTCCCCTTTTCCTTTTACCAGCTGGTAATGCAGATGGACTCATCAGCTCAATTCTGCTGTCTTTGTTTATGTTAAAGGCTCTACTGACACTCAGAGGTCCACATGTGCATTAGTGGCATCAGTTATTGCCCCAAAGCACTATGTATTTTTAAAAACCCCTTATTTTCAAAAATTGACACCATTGCTGATATTTGCAGTCAGAATTTATGGACACTTCTGCTTCGGTAGGAGTAATATTGGATTCTTATATCATTATCCTGGAAATGGATCCAGATGCTGAATGTGTCTCAGTCAACAGACCTCTAACCATAATGATTGATTCTAATACTTCCACAAGTGTTTATGTGATTATAAAACTGCTGCAAGGTAAGCTTTCAAATATTACAGTACAGTAATGCTCTTATGGAGTATACATTTAAAAGGCTTTTCTGAACCTTATTTATAAGGTCCAATTCATTTAAGTGGGATTTTTTTTTGCAGATATAATCCTCAAAGAGTGGAATACTGAATGTTCTTTAAATCACTTGATTTGGGATTTAATGCTGCAGTAGCAAAAGGAATACACTCTCTGACTGTAAAAGAAGAAGGACACTATTTTTGAACTGACCATTCAAAGGACTCTCAAAAGAATCAGTGAAACTCTTAACAGAATCTGGTTATTAAAATTTTTAAAATTTGTCTGCTTGCTTGGGTTTTTTTTCTGCAGTAGAACATATAAGCAGTAAAAGCTAGGGTACAACTGCTTGTCCAAGCTCCTGTAAATATTAAAGTGATTCTTTCGACTGGGCTGATATTTCACTTTCTCTTGCTGCACAATGTTGCTCCACATATATTCTTGGACCATATGGAAAACATAAAGGACCACACAGGTTATGAATTAGGGGAATGTAGTCAGTTTTCTCATACATCCTGGTGTGGAAGACCTTGGGGTTGATAGTAAGAGGAACATTCTTCTAATAATGCTCAGTGCAGCTTCATTATCTGTAGTCACATATGAATACAAGCTATACTACATGAAAATAAATTGAATTATAGGCTTGGTACACATCATCCTTCTAATGGAAACTCCACCTCATGTATCAGCCAAGACACAGAGCTGGAATAGCAAGGATGTGTCCAAGCAATGCCCTACCAGGACTCTGGATATCTTAGTGTGGAACCAGGTTCACAGTCCCCAGGAGCTGAACAGGACCTTAGACAGGAACACAAGCAAGTAGAGTGGTTTATAAATAATTATAAAGCTCTGGTCCTTCGTACACTTGTTCTCAGAATTAACATCACGTATAAGAGTGATCCTATTAAATCCACAGCATCATCTATTGCTCACAAAATGAAGGCCCATTAAATCCACAGCACTACTTACTGCCCACAAAATGAAAGCCCTTAAACCACTTAACTACCTCTGACCTGAGGGATTTTCTCATCTGTGCACCCTGGAACAAACTAAGAATGACATGTCTCTGAATTTATCACTCTTCTGCAGCTCTTCTCATCACTTCTCTCATGTATACAAATGCCAGTATTTACAGGATGAAGTTCTTAATTGAAAATGTTCACTGCCAACTCACACAGCCACCATATAGAGACTACTGCATATACTATGTGATAGCAACAAAACCAGAGATCTTATGTCAAAATATTTTAATGATCCTCTAAGAAGCAAAACATGATGAATGTCACATATTGCCACCATCCTGAGATTGTGCTTTGCTACCATTAAACCAGCAGTAAGGAGTTTCAGGATTTTCCAAATAATTGTTACTTTTTGTTTTAAAAAATGGTCGTTCAAAATTTGTAAATGTAGCAGTCACTATGTGAAAAAAATCACTCCCTTTTCTCCCCAAGTGTAAAATATTTCTCTATCGTAATAATGCAGTTTAATCCTCACAAAATCACATCAGATCAAATCCAACACCAAATTGCTGAGATACAGACAAATTGTCTCCTTAGGATCATCACCCTGAAATTAAAACAATAAAATATGTTACTGATATGTCTTGTATAGTAGAAAAACTGCTTTTCATACTTGAAATAAGCCAATAGTTTAGTCTTCTGTGTATGAGTTGCACCTTCTGCATCAGCTTTTCCATCTGTATTTCAGGCTGAGTCTGTGAGATCTCTTATACAGAATCACAGGCTCTCAGAATTCTCCTGGTTAGGCTGGAATGCTCATGCCTGGTCTAACTCGAGCATCTGCCCTTTCTAAAGGAGGATTCCTTCACTTGAATACCCCCAGAACTGCTCATGCTTACCTCACCTGCTCCACACCCTTCAGGCTTCCCAAGCTAACCAAGGCTAGGTCTAGCCAGTATCTTCATGGGGACACATCCATTGCTAATTTGAATATGGATATGTTCTAAATTCTATTATCCTAATCATATTTTGGAATCGCTTTTCCAAAGCAATTTCTTTGGAAATATCCTGTTTCCTCAACAAGATAGCTCTGAAGTGGAATACCAAAACAAAATCCTTCTAGATATGTAAATACCTCTTCATTTGAATTGAACTCTAAAATAAATTCTGTGTTGATTTAATTTATACTTTTATATTCTGGTAGGTTTTAACCAAACCAGAAACAATTTATCTCTACGTGTTTCATTACTGACATTATTCTTAACATGTAAATTTAATTCACTTAATGCACGAGCAAAGTGTGTGCTTAAAAGATGTACTGCAGGGGTGCTAAGGCAGAAAACCTTTCTTTCAATATCTAATAATTTCACATTGGATAATATTTGCCCAAGTCAAGAATAGTCTGCAATTTGGCTGTCTGACAGGAACCCAGAAATATCTTTATTTTTAAATGTGGTATCATTTTGCTCAAGGTAATTAAAAGTGAACTGAGGGTTGGCTCTTATTTATCTAGCTACACTGGGACATCACAAGAATAAAAGAATTTAAGCTCATGTTGGCATTATACAGTTATAAATAGGTTATGTGTAAGAGTATTTATCACTTGCTTGGATTGCAGCAGATTTCAAGATTAAAAAATATCACATGCTGAGAGAGTTTGGAAAAAAAAATATTCTTTTTGATGTTAATTCCTGAGAGAGTAAGGAGGCACCTGCCTGCTTTACAGGATGCTGTTCTGGCAGCTCCACCTTGAGTGGAAGAAGTCACTGCTGCTCTCTGTCAGAAATAGATCACATTTAATCATTTGGTTGGAGTTAAAAAACTCATACCTACTTTTTGCTTTCCAGATAAGATACACAGTGGACAGTTCAGCAGTTCTTACTTCCTAACCCCCAGCACACCTCTGCTCAAGCCCTCCTCCCACAGTCCTTCTGCTCAGATAACTGGGTACTATTTTCTTCCCCAGGGTCAGAGTCTCAGTTTCATTCTTCCTTTCTGTGTTGTTTTTTTTTTTTGTCTTGACTGACTCCTCTGAGCAGATGCTTAATGTTACTGTTTTGTGTGTCAAAGCAACACATACTCATCTGCCCTGCTGTCTTTTGCGAGCAAACAGAAAACCTGATGGATTCTCGGTCAGACAAAATTTACATTTAAACCAGGCTTCTTGGCAATCAAATTTATGCCAGTCTGATTAATATATCATCTGACAATTTTTCTAATCAGATTTTTTTTCTATTTTTAAATATAAATCAGGTCATTTTGCCTCCTACGTTTACTTGAAGCTAATGACATGCCCTTCAGGCTTATCAGGTTAAACCAATGAACAAATAAAATTTCCTTCAGCTGCAAGGCCACAGCAAAAATGATTTGGTAATCTAATAAAATAATAAAGATCATTAATTATATTTCAAGATTTTGCTGTTGCTGCATTTTCTGCTGAATGCTCTGTGATAGGTGGGCACCAACTTTAGTGATGACCTGTACATGTCTGTTGAACACAATCATAAAGGTACAGAAGAGGATATTAAGGCAGAATTTCCCACATTGTGGGTCTCTACAGGGCTCTCACATCTGACAATTCTCTCTATCCAATAACAAAAATTCACCTTCCCAATGCCAAGGATGGTGTTTAGGAGCAATACTGCCAAAAATGATTCATTGGGATGCAATTATACTCTCCCTATAGGTGCTCCTAGCAGAGAAGCTTCCTTCACTTCTCATTTACAGCAGCATTTTGTGTCCCAGTAATGTGTGTAGGAGGTTCTGCCTGAGCCTTCCATGGGCATCCACTGGTGTAAGGAACCTCCAGCTACCCACAACGAGGGAAGAGCACAGAGCATGGAGAAGAACATAAAATGAAAATTGAGAAAGGAGATTGTTCAATTTTTAGAAAATGTCATCTTCAGTAAAATATACTCATTACAGAATTTCAATTATCTAATAGCTGATAATACTAGCAAAATGGTAGCTCATACTGAAACCATTTCTTTGGTTTTCCCTTTGTAAATGTAAGTGTAAATTAGGGCAGCACAACTTATTCTTCTCGAGCATTCTTTTCTTTACAGCTTATTTGGCAAATTTGGCCACAAAGTGATTTTTAGTCTGTCAAGCATGGACAGCATTTAATTAACACATACAGATACCTAAACATTTTTTTGGCTTCTCTCTGCTTCTCTCTAGAGTAAATATTTCTAAGGAGCTGACTTTCATTTTCTTAGCTTGTGTAGTTACTACAATTAAAATAACACAGTATATCCCCAATGATTTATACTATAGGAATAACAAATACAATGGAAACTGCTGGATGTAAACTGCTTAGCCACTAAGAAAAAATACATTATGTATTTCTTAACCTTTCTAATATGCTGTAACCTTTTACAACCAAAAAAAACATACTTCAGCCACATGAAACTGAATATATATACAATTCAACTCCTCCTAGGTAATCTCCTTCCATGGACTAGGAGAATGGATCCACTATATGGATTCTAGGTTCCTTCTCACAGGTTTTATATTGTTCTAATAATCTGAAAGCAACTAATTTTCCTATTTCTTAAAAAATTCCTTGAAACTGATTAAAATCCTGCCTTTCTGGTACTAACAATCTGCTATTTTAAAACTTAGTAGTCTCTGATGATAAACTAAGTGTGAATGTATCTCTGACAACATGTTTTCAAAATATCAAGAAAGGACATTTTCAAATACATTTCAGAACATAGCCAAAAGAAAAGTGTCCTTAGCTTTTAAGCTTGAAATTTCTGGCTTGAATAAGAGGATGCTATTTATTTGAGTAATACAGTCATGAGATTACATCAGTCCAATTAAAGTATATAGTATACAATGGTAGTTCTACTGTACACTTCACTTATTGTTATATTAACTTGAACCCCCTGGAAAAATAGAGTTCTGTGAAAGGAGATTCTAACAACAGTATTGTGAGCTCACAAATTTCTGAGTTAGCTTAAAGGATGATGAAGTATTTATACAAATTTGTCTTATTTTGTCAACAGGGCAAATCAAAATTGCAAACGTGCAGACAAATCTTTTCAGAGTCATCTCTAGTGTGTACACAGCAAATTGGCTCAAGGTCAGAGAGCAGACTGTGCTGCATTTCTCTGAGGCAATACACAGAGGGTAGAGGTCCAAGCAGTTGGGACAGAAAGAACAGAGGAAAAGGAATGATACTTCATCCTCTATTTGTAACTCCCAGATTCTAAGCTGCCTCAAGGTAAAATGCTCAACAAGATCTGCTGTAGGGTATTGCAGTTCCTTCACTGCTGTCCATGAACTGCTCTGCAGCCCTGGGCTGTGAGTGCACACTGCTCAAATCTTTACTAACAAGAGGCAACGAGGCCATAGATACATGGAACAATCCTCATCCTTACCCTGCTTCCTTCATGGAACAATCCTCATTCTTACTCTGCTTTGTACACAACTGGAAAGGATTAGATGTCTCCTTTTGGAGATCACAATGTGTGAATGCCTTTCATAAAGCAATTCTTAAAGGCGGCTGGTACCTGGAAACTGATACCAAGCCAAACATAAGTTAGCAGAGACATGTATCTGAGATAAGGCGACACTTTTGACTATGATTTATGGGGATAACTTGTACTTAGCTATGCTCCCCATCTAATGTTCAACAATTAGAAAACATTTCTCAACTCTGTATACATATTTATTAGGAAAGATCCAACCTTTCACTTATTTAGGAATACAACTTTCATTGAGTGTATGGTAGATATGTCTCTTTAAGAAAGAACAGACTCACACTTTGTAAAACAAGTTTTCCCTTGGCACATTAGTGAAATAAAGACATTTCATGTGGTAAGAATGCGACCTACCTTTTTAGTCTGATTCACATTTACCAAACTGCAACTTCAAAATGCCTTTACCATGAAGCTGAAGGATCTGGCTGTATTCTTTGGGCATTGCATGGAAACCAGGTTTAGGCAGCTGGTTGTCGTAATAGTGGTGGCTGATTGGCATCTTCTCTGCAGATTTTGAGAAAGGCCAGAAGCCATAGAGCTTCACATTCTCACACAACTCAAGAGCAGCACTAGTGATCATAAAACCAGATGACAACCGGTAGGCTTTCACACCCTTAGTTCTCCAGAACTGGGCAAGACTTTTCAGATAAGTGGGGTGAAAAAATATTGCCCTTTGCGTTGCTTTAAACTCTTTCAGAGTGTGGTATACTTTAAAAGAAGTGGCTGTGTTGCTTCTAAAGGAAAATGCCGGCAGTAAAAGAAAAGCATCTCCGTAGACCGCAATGTTTTCCAGAAATTCTGTCTTCTTTTCATTTAGCTTGTTGTATCTGCAAGGCACAACATTTTAGGAATGGAATATAGTATTAATACAAACATTAAAGAATGGAACAGCACAATTGCACTTGCGAAGATGTGTTATAAACTCTGCTGCAGCAGTTCAGCCTGTCTAACTGCAAATTTATATCACCCTATTACAAGTTCTCATATGTGCAGCTATGAAAATCTGACTATTGTATAATAAGAACATACTAGGATTGAACTGGCAACACAGGGAAAATTCAAATCTCTATTCTTCCTTAGCTAGAAACCTGGACAACTCAACAGTGTCTCAATCTCCTTTCTAGCTCTGCCACTCTAAGGAGAAGCATATCCCATGTGCTTTTCTCCAAGAAAGTTCACCTACATTTTACACCCTGACAAACACAATTCAAAAGTTGATTAACCTTACCAATAACAACATCAGACTAAGTCAGTATGCAAACAAAGAATTAGAAATTACACGAATAACGTCGAAATAGGTCTTCTGAGAGAAGAAACAAACTTGGTTCTGCTAAATGGTACCAAGTTGCTTCCTGCTTCTTCTTCAAAAGCATTTACAGTTTGCTCTAAACATTTCAATAAATACTTTCTTAAAATCATAAAGTCCTCTTATACTCAATCTCCCATTTCTTTTAGTGCAACTCCTATTAACCCTAGTGTGACTTGATTTGGCTAAAAAATTAATGCAGCTGTGGCAGAACACTTTGATGAAGCCCATAAAAATTGTTGATCAGGTCAGAAGTCACCAAGGATGCTGAGTCATTGGACAATTTCCATTCCTCGTATCCTTGTGCAGCCCCACTAACATCAATGAGCTAAAACTAGTTTTAGAGAAGCAATAATTTGTCTTATTTAAAGTCAACAAGAGTTGTGAAAGCATAAACATAGCTAGTACTCATTGCACAAAATGAAGTTCTATCCTTGAATCAATGAAAAATACCTGTTAGTCATTTCCATGTACACACTGTACTTTTTCCTTCTTCCTTTCAAGGAGAAAAAAAACCAACTTTGCCATATGTTGTCTTTTTGACAATACAGTTATGACAGACAATAAGATGCAGTAAGATTAGCAAGCCGTAAATAACATGGCCCAGCAGTCCTTTTCATAGATAAGCTGCAGTTCCAGCCAGCTGAAGATGTCAGATTAGTCAGGCTGGTCTTATTAGATTTTCTTTTCATCAAGAAGGTGAAAAAAAATCCACCTCTGCTGAGAAAAAAAGTGTGTGGACAAGCAGCTCTCATATGGATTGAAAAAATGGATTACAGAAACTGGGCCTCGATTCAGGAAACAACCTTCATCAGAACAGCCTCTTAGCACATTACCCAAGAACACGTGCTCACAGTACTGCTAATAGAGTCAGACACACATTTCCAGGCTTTCCTGATATATAATTACAATTCCTTTCTAAATGCTTGGGGTCATGAGGGTCATGGGAGAAAAAGAAGAGGATTGGACTTACAATCACCAATTTTACTCTGTCACAAACTGTTGAGTAGTATCAACCAAGTCTCTTGCTAGTCTGGGGATTGCTGACTCCTTTATACTACAAAAAGGGCCAGGTTTGGAAGATTTCCATTTAGACTTTACTACATATTTTACATGGAAACTAAGGCTTAATGAGGTAATCTACATGCACTGCTGTCTATGCTGGTATCCCAATGGATTTCCATGAAAATCTAAATCATGTCAAACAATTATACACCTTTGCACAAAACCAGATTTGCAGTAATACTCACTTCTGAGCTATGATACTCGGATTAACAGTCACAAGGTTTGTTTTATTGCCAACATCTTTGCTAAAGTTTCCTGTGGTTGGAGGGAGGTTACACCTGAAATTGAGAAACATTTGTTTAAACAGATGTGCACCAGAAATGCTTTGCAGTTATTATTTGCAAATTCCTCTCTTGTGCAATGATGCTTTCACGTCAGTTCCCAGGGATGTCTAAGCACTTTACAAATATTAAATAAGGCTTACAGCACTTCTGGTAAAGATATTTAATCTACTGTACAGATGGTTAAAATAGGGCACAGAGAGCTCATTTTCATAAATCATATCACAAACCAGGAGCAGTCAGAATCCCAGGAGGAGCCAGTCTATGAATGCCCTGTGCTGGCTGCTAGGAAACACTGCCCATCTTGCCTAAACAATGCATTGCTGCTGAAAGTCTTCTACTGTGTTTTCTAACAACACCATAACTTGCCCTATCAGAGAAACAGTGACTTCTGTAAAAGGTAAAGAAAGCAGTTTTTTTAAATTCAGTCACTTAGTAAGTTTAGCATCTTAGTACAGAAATTTCGCATTTTTATTAAAACAGTTATCTAATGGAAAGTCTTTATTAATTTTCTAATGGATTTTCAAAAACTCAGATATTAGGAAAAACGAAGAAAAGGAACCAAAATCCGGCATGCTATGTGATTCGACATCACTGAGAAAAGAACCTTTCCTCTGTTGCTCTGTTTTTTTGCATGAACTACAAACCGTGAGTCATATACTGAGAGAGTGGGCAAAATTACACTCAAAGTGGGCCTGGTTTTCTCCCAGTCTGTCCAGGGAGATTAAAAACACTACTCATATAGATGCTTAATTTTTTAAATGAGGAACAGAGGAAACAAATCTCAGGGTAATTAAGTAGCTACATGGGTGAGCCAAACTATGGCTAAGTAAATGCTTTGTTAAACCAGAGATACACATGACATTTAATACCAGTCTCCTAAAGGATGTTAAATGACCAAAAATGTCAGGTTCTCAGATAATCATATTTCACATCAGTGCAAGGTGACTAAGCAATCACAGATCATACATGTATCATCCTGCTCTTTAATTAGAAAGCAGCATTCTGAAAACTACAAGGCAAAAGTATCCTTAAAGAGGCAGAAATAAAGAACTGTCAAGATTCTTCCTTACTGCTACAAACTGGCATTGGCATACTTCCAATCCTGCTAAGTTTTTAGAATGTTGGACACACTTCAGGAAGATGAAGCAGCTCGTACCTGAACACAAAGTCAGAACTATCGATTTCAGCTCCACAGCTGGAATTTTTCAGAATGCCTCCATTTCCAACCACAGCACAGTTCTTGAAGGGATAGACTGAAAGAGGAGAAGACTGCAAACAAATAAAAAGATACAGCCAATTATTTATAAGTGTTCTGATTGTTTCTTTGTGTCTATTTGCTCTTGCAGGTTTAATCTGGTAAATCCCAGTATAAGCACTCACCATTTAGCAGACAGGATTGCCAAACCTGGACAGCCAAGAGTCAAAAATAGGCACCAACAGACACGAGAAGTGTTACCTCTGCTATCAGAACTTTGAGAGAATAACACTGGATTGTTAAAACTGGCTACCTTTTAAATATACTTAACACTAAAACTATCTAGTAGTGGACTGAAATGTTGATAAACAAAGGAAATAATTTATACTGAAGATATTTTAAATTCAGCCATTTTCCTTTGCACTGTAACAGACTGGGGGTTGTCATATATTAATTTACTACTTTCTCATGTAATAGAAGGTAACTTTATAAATTTTCCTCTCTTGTGTCATCACACAATTACAGTTGAAGCAGAATAACAAATTTAGGGAAACCTGAAGATGCTGTAAAGGATGATGATGTGACCTGACTTAACTCTTTGTGAATGTGAGGCCTCACTGAAGATGTTATTGTTTCTGGATGTCCACCCTCTCTGCTCCTCTTCTTTTTACAGCTTGCTGTCTTGCAGTGGAAGCCAAGTGCATCCACTTGAGAACCAGCACAGTTCACAACCTACAAAATTAATGTAAATTGTTGGCTATGGAGATTGACGTTAATATAGCTGGCTATTCTCCCAATCTCAGAAACTTTTCATACATCTTGCTCAACCTCTTCTGGTGTGGCAGCACTGATATTCACCAGAGGCCAACAGCTGGAAAACTTTGACTGCAGAAATTAAACCCAGTTGTACAAGTGAGTCAAAACTTGCTTATGGAAAGCTTTATCCTTCTTCTCTCGTCACCTTGCCCAAAGAGAAGCAAGAAGGGACACTGTTACAAACAAGGCAAAAAGTGTGGGGAAAGTGGCAAACACCATTATTGCCTGGCAATATATTACAAAACAACATGTTCAAATACTTTGCTCAATTCTGAAAGGATGGTAGGACTACAAAATGGCCAGGCACTATGTCTACCTTAGCTTGTGTTTCAGCACATAAAACATACTGCTTTTTCAGTGGACACTGATTCACAGCAGTGTTGGGAAGTACTAGAGTCATAGTAGCTGGGATCTCACAAATGAAGAATGCTAGAGATGGGTTAAGAGGGTTCCCATGTGCTCTTAGCTTTAATAAACCAAATACAAACTCTTTGTCTAGTCTCAAGATCTGGTATGTCTGCTGTAATCCTGAAGCACAAAATCTGACTCCTTTTTTCAACCTGTGTTTCTGGCTGCAAATCTCCTGCCCCAGTGGGTAACAAAGCTAGTGAAAGGGCTGGAAGGAATGTCCTATGAAGAGTGGCTGAGGACTTTGGACTTGTACAGTTTGGAGAAAAGAACAGGTACTTTCATTGCTCTGTGAGGAAGAGAAGGAGACAGGAAGTGCTGATCTCTTCTCCGTTGTATCTAGTGATAGGACACATGAGAACGGTTCCAAGCTGCACCAGGAAAGGTGGACATTAGGAAGTTAGGAAGTTTACATTGGACATTAGAAAGTATTTCTTTACCAAGAGGATGGTCAGTTGTTGGAATGGGCTCCTAGAGAGGTGGTTGATATCCTCAACTGTCAGTGTTTAAGAGGCATTTAGACCATGTCCTTTATACCTGGCTTAAACTTGGTCAACCCTGAATTGGGTCAGACAGTTGGACTATGTGATCGTTGCAGGTCCCTTCCAACTGAAATTTCTCTGTTCTACTGTATTATGTACTTTGCTATTCTGTATCACATTTACCACCAAAATATCTTCCATAACTTATAAGACTCCAAGTCTGCACTGGAAATGGCATGGGCATATGAGGACTATGAAATGTTCTTCCAGGTTGAAATGCCTTTAAAAACAGGAATGATAAAAGACAAACATTTTCAGAGTATTTGCTCCTGAATTCAACTGGCTACTTAGCCAGGCACCACTTGTGTTTTGTAGCAACTCCACCTCCAATCTGTGATCTATGATATCTGTAAATGCCTCTACCACTGCAGAGGAAGGCTAAAAAAAAAAAAATAACAAAAAAACCAAAAAAACCCACCTTGCAAGGTGAATAAAGAACTGCATGAAGTGCATAGAGGGGTTGATGGGTCTCTTCCAGAGGTATCACAGCATCTCAATTAATAACCCAAAATATAGATACTGTGATTATAATAACAAGAAAAAGATACAGTTCTTACCACAGGCAGCATCTTAAAAATGTCCTGTGTAATGAGGATAGTCTTTTTACTGTCCACTTCATAACTCATGTTACTTCCCAGTGGGCTGTTGTTTTGAGAAGCAATAAAATTGTGAACTGCATCACAGCAGGACGCTAATTCTGACCTGCAAAAAATACAAGAAAACAAAACCTGCTCACAGACAGGCAAATTAGCAGAAAAGCAGTGCTAGAGAACCAGATTAATGAACACCAGTTTGAATTAACTAGCAGCAAAAGTAATTTCCTTTGACTTGCTTTGCTAAGCAAGTTCCTTTTCATGGCAAATATTCAGAAACTAGTCAGACCAAGAACTGATGACTATTTTATGTCTTGGTCTCCTTTTCCTGCTGAGAAAAAGCTGTAATCAGTCTGCTCAATATTATTAATTGCTAAGATTAATATAGAAACAATGAGACACTTCGGTCCCCAAAGAATTAAAAATGTGATTTTAACCAACATAGAAGAAGTGATTGTAAGAAACTGGAAGGTTGAAGAAGGAAAAAAAAAAAAAAAAGGGAAATAAAAGGGAGATGGAAGGTACTGGCAGTGGTACTTACTGAACATCTAGATGGTTGCAAGCCAATTAATTAATAATTAAATTCTGTGACTGTTTATACAATTTTCCTGTGCACAGTACCACAGGTGTTAGATAACTTACATCACAACTTGCACATAAAGAAGACAGCTACCTATGTGCTAGACAAATAGGCTAGCTTCTCCCCAAAATACCAAGCATAAGTCCTTAAATAAATAAAAATGCAAGCAATTCATACAAACCTTTTGTGGGAGTGAAGACTATCACTCATCTTAGAATTCCTGTTACCTCCAAACTTACAAAAATATTATGTGTGCAAACATTCTACATTATTAAAAGTGAGATGAAGTGAAATGAAATGAAAATATCCATCAGACCCTTGAAATCAGTCCCAAAACACTATAATTCATTTTGCTTTAGGCAACAACGTCCTCTCTGCTGCCACGGGATCTGTTTTTCAGGCTGTAAGGCTGAAATATTCATGGCCAGACATTATGGATCAATTGCTAGTACACAGCTTTCTCATTAGGTGAGATACTAAGAGAACTACTAACAATTTAGAAAAGAAAGTACATTTACAGAAGAATTGCCCAGAATTTTGAAAATTCTCAACCATGTTGCAAGTTGAGAAGAAAATAGAATTTCCTATTAGAGCCAAAGAAATAGAAAAGTTCTATTTCATACAGCTTCAACGAGTAAAGTAAAACAAATTGTTGAAATCAGTTAAATATTAGAAGCCAAATTCTGCCTTAAAGTGAGCTGACTTTGATGGATTAAGACACAGCTAAGAGAAATTGCTATATTTTATCAACAATGTAGACAGAGAAAATACAGTAATAACAATAATAAAGCCAACCAAAATCCTAATTATTATTATTATAAATATTATAAAATATTATAAATAATAATAGTTTAATGTTTCTGAAGAAATTGAAGCATAGTCCAGCACATGGAAGAACTTAAAGATTGTGTTTCCCAGAAGACAGAGAATGAACGGGTCTCGGATAGATCAATCTCACTTCTCTTGAAAAAATGGTCAAAATTAGGGGAAAAAAAAACCACTTGGGAAGCTTGGTTTGATTCATACACAAAATACCAAAGGAAAGAAAGAAAGAAAAGAGCCCCATTTCAGTTTTCAGATGACTTACTGGTATATATTAACCCATTTTGAATACTGAGTTCTAAAACTCCTCCAAGGCAAAGATTCCAGATGTATGAGGAACCCTGGGAAAGACTGAATGCTGGGATGGCACAGATCTGGCATAACCACACTGGGAGAGTAATGAGGAAATGTCACTCCTAAGAGAGGAACCAGTAGGGTTCAGATTTCCATAAGCTGCATTCAACTGCACACCCTAAACACAGTGATCCCCACTGCTCTGCTCAGAACCTTAAGGGGCAGAGAAGATCTCTGGCCAATGGAAACCACGAGGTCCAAGGTTGCGGATGGAACTGCAACTATGCTCTGTGCTCAGGAGATACCCACCTGGTGAAAACAATTTCTCTGTGTGTATATAGTATCCTATTTTAAATATATGGCAAATTAAAAAGGGTGTAATAAAGCAGTAGAGTCAAATTACAATGTCTGGGAACACTGGGTGTTACTGAACCAGTAGATTTTGAATGGAGCACACTTGCTCTTCGTACTTGTCACTTTTTGCAAACCAGCTCTTTACAATCTTAATAAATACTGCAGCAATAAGAGGATTCAGATCTCAGTGTCAGGTCCTAATGGCATCACCAAGCCTCAGTACTGTCCAGCACCCTGGGGCTGCCCCTACCCTGTCTAGGGTCCAGGACCTTATTTCAGTCTTCCAGAGCCATCAGTTGCTGCCCCAGCAACACCACAGAAGGTACAGTCTCCAGCTGTGTCCATCCTGCTCCCAGGGAGGTGTCCATGCCTGGGCTGCCCCATTCCTATTCCCATTCATAGGGGCAGGATGAGCTCAGCTACCAGTTTCTGCTCTGCTGGCCAGGTTACTGTGTTGGGATCCCACACCCTGTCCCTCAGGAAGCAGCTGTCCTTCACTGCTCCCTGGCACTCACACAGAAATCACATAACCCTTAAAGCTGATTTCCTTGTTTATTTTCTTGAAGCTAAATGAAGCAGGCCTAAACACTATCTGTGTCAACAGAATTTGGACATTCAGAGGAAAAGGAATAATGCCAGAATGTTCCTGTCAGCTTCAGTAAAACAGCTCTTTTGTGTGTGATGGCTACCAAACCCTGAAAAGGCAAACTGATAACAGATCCCATTCGTTAATGTTTTTGCTTTTTATTACACATGCCACAAGAACCTGTGCTTCAATAAAAGCAGGAACAGTATGGAAGAAAAACAGATATAGAATTAGTAAGAAAGTAATATTTTAAATTAATACTATGGATTCACTCAGGAATTGAAACAGAGCAAAGCTAGTCCAGAAACACAGTAAGAACAAGAGAATACATACTGAGGAATGACAAATATTCTTAGAGCATCCATGCTAAATTTGGTGGTAACAATAGAAACATTTTGTTTAGATCACATTATGACACAGAATCCCACTGTGCTCAAGCATCCCTGTACAGAGCTCCAGAGGGAATGCACGTAAACTGCAGCCAGCAATATCCACAGCAGTGTATTCAGCAATCTGTTCACACAGGATTTTGTACAAGCTGTGACATGTGGTAATCTAAAACTGACAGCAAACAATGAGGAAGGGGTAGAGACTGGGCAGTTCAAGCAATCTATTACTGCAGTTTCATCAGAGTATTAATGTCATGCACACGTGGTCTGTCAGGAGGTGACAATTCACTGAAGAGCATTTGCTTCATAAGATTAACACGTATCCTACAAGGGCTCTGTGTGAGGAGTTGCAAAGTCAAGACAACATTTTAACTTGCATCATGTCACCTGGGGAGATGGTGGGATAAGAAACAATGGTCAAAATCTTAACCAAATAGTAGTTTTTCTTAATTGACTAGAAAGTGATTCATATTGTCTGTTCTGACAGGGAGATAACCATGAGGTATGGAAGCTGCTCTTGGAAGATAGGATGCTGCTATGCCAGCAGAGCATCCATCTCCTACTTTTCAGAACACAAATGTAGCTCACAGTAAGGAGTTTTAAGTTCCAGCTTTTATCAGAGACTGTGAAGTTGCCCTGGGACAAAGGGTGTTTATGATCCAGGCATGACAAGTCCAGACTGAAGGTGATGCTTGAGTTGAAGTACCCAAGTTTTTTAGGGCACTAGCTTGGCAAAATACCTCCTCTGTAGCAGAGGTTATTACTGACAGTTTCTTATTTGGAGAAGCCTTTTCCTCCAACATTTCTCCTGCAGGGATTTGGAAGCTGAGTGATATCTAGGAGTTATTTTTAAATCCTGTGGCATAACTCCAAACACAGATATTTCTTATGCCAAGATAAGCAGAAAGGGAGTTGATTGCATTATCTAGAAGTCACTTGGAATAAATGAGGGACAAAATCAGAATCTGGAAAAAGACGAAACCATTTTGACTGGCAATACGTATCTCATAGGACTGAGTAAGTACAGTCATGAAAATCTTAGTTGGTAACCTAAGCAGAGGGGTATGCTGCATTTGTCTGGGAAGTTCTGATCACATTAGAAAATACAGAGTCATACATAGTTACACTGAAGAATGGTTTTTGTTGCTCAGCATACACTTGCAGTGATTTTTTCCTTTTGTGGCTGAAGGATGTAGGACCCAAGTTTGTATTGTTGTTCATCGGGAACAGAATTTTGAGCCTACAGCATCCAAATAATTTCTTCAGTTTCATGGTCACTGAGACCTTATGAAAATCCTGGTTTCTTGAAGTAAGTTTCCAAAATTGTTTTGGCTTGTGAGACAAGCCAAATAATGTAATTTTCCAACTGCTATGCAGTTTTTCCATGCTGAACTGTCGGCAGTAACAGAGGGCTGTTGCCTTGATTACATGTTTCCAAACTTCTCTGCATAACAAACACTTCATATGGATAGTCCACTGTATTTAGTGGAATGCACATATTCTAAATATGCTGATATAGTTTCTTTGCAGCTCCTGCAGTTGCTCTGTAGCCAAGATAGCAGTGAAATTAGCTACCTTGGTTCTGTGCGAGTTTGAATTTATGCATTTTAGCTGATTCCAGCCTTCTGTACAGGCTGCATGTGCCTGCTGACAAGTCACAGTGTGCACACATCCTGAAGGTACTGCAAACATCTCAACACTTTCAACAATTCAGTGTGGACCAACCACGAGGGCTAAAACAATCAATGGTTATTGAAGATTTAGCATTCTCTCTCAGCTGGTTCAAAAGCCAGCACTGACCTTACTCTGAGTGATAGAGAAGAATCTATAATGAGAATGAAATCAGTCTTTATGTAAAAAGCTTCTGTAGTTTCAAAACTTCCCATTCCTCCAAGCTTTTTCAATCGAAAATGCTTCAGTATGACACCAGTGCCTGTGGATTTGTGGCCTGAAGGCATTTGTCATTGCTGAGAACAGTGTGAAATATTTCACTGTTGTTATGCATTGGACTAAACTGGGGTAGGAGAAGCAGAAGTATCAAAATAGTCAAAATGTTTAAAATAGTAGATGCTCAACTGTCCTTTAAGGCCATGGTGGGAAGGGCAAGGAAAATAATTTTAATTTGCTCCAAAGAAACCCTAGGTTCACTATTAGGAAACACACTGAAAGAGGCTGCCAAGGCAAGATGCAAAATTTCAACAACTGGAGTATTTTAACAGTGATCAGGACAAACTTTTTTCAATAATGGTGTAAATCTGTTTGTTTTTAAGTCACCATTTACAAACATCTATAAAGTGAATGTTTGTTTGCAAAAACAGTATCATATCAGTCCTGTTATAATGTACCTGTGCATTATCCACACCAGCAATGCTTACATAATCTATATCCTTGCGGATTTTCAATTACAGTAGACACAAAAACATCACATAAAAGAGAACCCAATACAAATTAAAACAAGCAAATATTTAGAACTGTAACTCCTGTGAGCTAAGGACTTCACAGCTTGTAAGGTTGTTTGAACAAAGAGCAAAGCATTCAAGAGACACAAATCTGTGGATTACTACAAACCAGAAAAAACTTAGTGCTTGCTTAATAAGCAAACAGAAAAGTTTGTTTAGTTTGTTTTAATACCTAGCTTGGATGTTTGTAATCATTAGTTAATGCAAGTTATTGTGCTGTACATGTGAAAATATCAAAGACCTTGAGGTTTCATACTGCAGAGACTGTTGCAACAGTAGAAGAACCCACAAAAAATTCCACTGTGTAACAGCAAAATTTCAAGTGCACAACTACAAGCAGGAAGACTACTTTTTATCTATCTCCACTGCTGCATTATTTTATAATGAGCAAGTAATTACCTTACTGTACTGCTCTGGGGGCTATAGACAATGATACAAGTTTCTCCAGGCTCTTGTCAATCCAAGTCAATGTGTCAAAGTGCAATGAGTCATATTATGACATATTCCAAACTTTAAGAAAAGAGTGGTTAAATCTGATATCTGAAACAGAACATGTTGAAGGGGAATGCTACACTGACAGTCCTTGAACTGCCTATAAATGAAGTAACATCATAAATGTCTAAGACAAAGAAAGCCAAAAGAGTTGAATCTGAAATCAAGGCTGAATATGTAAAAAGTGTAATAAAATTTTCAAACCGAAGACTATTTAAAGAGTATGCCATGAAGACATAATTAGCTCAGAATGATCCAAAATTAGATTCTCTTTATATGAATCCTCCATCCTTTAGAAAAGTATATAATAGTCTGTAGACCAATTAAAAGATTCAAGTATTTCTTCAAGCTGTCACTAATTACTATCTCTCCACCCATCTTTTTCTCTCCTGAAATAAAATATGTCTTTGAATATATACTCATTATTTTACATGTCATCTATTAAATCTGTGCAGCAAATGTACTCTTAATTGCTCTACAGTCTGAGTTCTGTGTACTTTCATGTAAACTGGAAGATTTCAGAGATTACAGCAGAAATACTGATCTGTTTAGTGTTAGAAAAGCTATTGATTATGTCGTGGTGCAAGCTTATATAAGCATCAATTGACCTTGCAGTGTGTTTTATTTGTATTTCAGCTGGGGTTCATTGCAGCACACAGATGTGATAAGCAATACTGTTATATGGGTTAGAGTGTAGCTTGCAACAAAACTAATCTCTTCAAGAATGGGGATTCTATAATCTGCAGGAATGTTTAACACACACTTTTGAGAAGACATATTAAAGTGGGAAAAGGGTAATAGAGGTCAAGTGGAATAAAAAAAAAGACTGGAAGTAACAGGACTAGAAAAATGGTTGATCTTTTAACTATTTTTTCTCTTTTTTAAGAGTCTATGTCCTTTTTTCAAAGTAATGTTCCTTTAAAAAAGAAAAAAAATTAAAATATTTTGGTTAGGGGCAGCATTCTGCCAACTAGACTGTAGTGTAACATGAGAAATTTTAAAACTGTGTTTTATACCTAGGGATATCCTTCTCCTTCATTATGAGATACAAGTAAGTTTTTTCTGGAATGGTCTTTCCATGGGGAGAGGGCCCAGTACCCATAGCTCACTATTCCAGTACGATATCACTCCTGAAGTGCTGTTGCATTGCTTTCACTGGCTTCAAACTCAGTCAGACAGCCAGAAATACAATGCTCAGAGGTTTCTCTGAAACTCAGCACCTGCTCAGCCTTTCTCCCATCATTCTGAGGCTTAACTATTTTGTAGCTTTCTGCAAAAACTGGAGTTACAACTATTTTGAAAATCTGCAGATTATTTGATAACATTGGTGTATAGCCCAAATGAGAGTAAATTAAGCTTAGAAGTCTGTAAAGCAGAGAGATGTGTAAGTGTAAAAAAACAATTACAGCTTGCACTTAATTGGGCTCTGTAATTTGTTGCAGTAATGAATTATTTCTTTAAAGTGGAAAACCTTTGAAGAATACTAATGTAATAATTAATATTCAGGTTACCTAGGGAACTTGAGACTCTGCTGACTGTAGCTAGAGATCCTTTGCAGAGGAAGCTACCCCAGCACAGATTTTTTTCCTACAGCTTGAAGGATAATCCTTCCAGGCAGCTGTGAGATTATCTTTTCCACTTTTCCAAGTTTGTACCAAGTTTCTCTCTTACAGACAAGAAAAACTCCAAGGACTTGTTCCATCTTAAACAAGTTAGAGCTGACATAAATCTGAACAGGGAAGAAGAATTCAGGTGGGCTTAGAAACAAAGGCATAATGCAAAGACGCTAGATGATTGAAGAGCTGCGAAGAACAAAAGAAATTTTAAAAAGGTCAAGAGAAGATGAATTTTATAAAGGAGAAGTCACGTAACATAGTTTTCTATATGTCCCTAGTAGTAAATGTTAGTGAAGACTCCCAAACCCACTGTTAACAGGATGCTACTTACACCACTCCTGTAATAATGACTGACTGTGGGGCACAATAAATCTTAACCAGATTTCAAGAGCTATGAACCAAGTGCTTGCACTTGATCCTCTGAGGGCAGCCTATATCTGGCCATGCTGATGTCACCGTTACAGACACTAGAATAAGTGAAATACCAGGAGATTGGTTCGCTGACAGAGTCTGGACAAAACCACAAAAGAGTGACTGTGGATATGGGAGATATTAAAGAAATCACGGCTTGTGCTTGCTTCCTGATTCTTCTTGATTTTGAGAAATGCATGTGTAAACATAATATAGCTGTCATGAACCAGTGAGCACTGCCAGATAGCAACCTGGCCAAGAGCATGTGAGCCTGCACAGCAGAGCAGCTTTAGAGGGAGCCAATTGGGAAAGGGCAGCCCTCGGACGACAAATGGACACATTTTGCACAGCTGCATGACAAAGCTGAGCCAGGTACTAGAGGATCAGCCTGGAGTCCTGCACTTTACTCTCCAACAGTGAGTTGGCAAGAACACTGTAGTTTGTGCCAGACATGGCTGTCAGCTACAACCCTTTTGCCAAATAAAAAAAACCAATATTTCTTTCCTGAATTGCAAGTCTAATTTATATTATTTTATTTGGCCTGCATCTGCTGGGAGAGCAGCTAGCAATGAGAACAGATGTGTACTCCTTGGCACACAGTGCTGTCTTCTAGGAACAGGAGTTACTGGCTTAGATCACATATTCCCTTACTCCACTAGCAGCGTGACGGAAGCCAATAGCAAAAGCTGCAAAGGAAAACACAGGAAAGCTTCTCTGAAAAATTAACTACCCAGGAGAAGCTGCTCTTGAACCTTATTAATTAGAGGTTAGTTTATGCCCTGAAGCATAAGACATTAAATCCCTTATAAATATGCATGCCTGTTCTTCAGAACTTCAGGATAATAGAGAGATGTCATAAAATTGACACTGTGCCTGAGAAGCATCTAAGCGTTCACTCCATTTAACAGATGGACAAACAGGAAAAGAAGTCAAGCAGCTTCACTGCAGTCTTGTCAGCAGGCAGACTTCTGGTGGCACTGGCAGGTGAATAATGTCACACAGGCAGCTTCAGGTTTCTGCTGCTGAAGGGAAGGTGGCTGGCTGTCGTACCCAATTCCTGCTGCACAACTCCTCAGAGATTAATTTCCTCTTCTGCAAATGGGTGTGTTTATCTACCTACTTAATGAGATTTTCAGACTGTATAATATTTGTATTACACAGCTATTACTGACACTAGGCTAAGTCAGAAAAAGGAAGAGATCTACTGCCCAGGGATTATTAATTAGTTTATTTCACTACAACTCTAGAAACTTTTTCTCCCCCATAGCTCCGTTAATGCATCATTTCTCAGCTAACGTGCCCTTCCAAAGCTAGTTGCAGGCTTAAGTCTGATAAATAAGTCTGGGAGTGCTGTAGAGATTTAGCCAGTAAATTTTATATGAAATTTGGTTTTCTTTTTTAAATCTTTTTTTTTTTAAAGACTGTATTGACCAACTGCTAAGAGCCTTGAAAATCTCCAGTATGGTCATGGATTAAGGACAACTGTAAAATTTTAATACCCTATTTCCAAAAACAATAAAGAAGACTGCGAATGAAAAAAGAAAGACAAGACTTATGCAAAAGCACCCATCTTTTGTAAAATAATCATTCACAATGCCCTACCAAAGCACCAGTCTTTAGTCATATCAATGGAAATCTTTGATGGCATCAAATCAGATCAAGTTTCAGGAACAGAATTCATAGTACTACCATCAGAATTGCAGCATGGGTTATGTACATATTAACTAGCTAATACTCCAGCTAGTTTGAATGTTAAAAACCAAGGAAACCATAACAGCATTGCCCTTGAATGTCCATTTAGTAACAAGTCTGTCCAGCCTGGGCTGAACCATGGATTTTAAAAGGATTAATTAATAAGGTTCAAGATATTTGAGCTAAATTAAAGCTAGTAAGATCGCACCAATGTACATGAAGTACACTTTTTTTTTTTTTTTTGGTGGCTTAGTGCATCCCACAGTTTTATCTTTTGAATTTTTCCAGTAGGATCATTGGTTGCATAATCCACTTTGACTACTTATTACCCACACTCTCTGCTGAAAGCCAAAGACAGCATGAAGAACAGTAAGCATCCTGCACTTAAAGTCCAGTTTTACGTGATGTTTTGGATGTTTGATTCCCATAGGCCTTAGAAGATGTAGAAGTTGGCCCAGTGGAGGGGAGCCTGTATAAGCAATAAATTAAGAAGTCAAGGACCAAGGAGTGACTACTGTGCCACTGATTCAAACACCCAGTACAGCAGAAGCAGCACCAAATAGCTGGTACATGGTGGCTGGTCCGTTTGGAAGGAAGAGAAGTTTCAAAAAAAAAAAAAATAGAATAGAAAACAAAAGGCCCAAATGTAACAGGGTGAGGAGCAGGTGAGAGCAGCTTCATCGCCTGTCAACTCTGTGCAAGACACTTGCCTGTTCTGAAATGGAATGTGCTGCTTTACAGCTCCTTATCATGCATGATAGCTCTGCACAGCTACGGCCTGCCTGAGTCAATGCAAAGTTTCTTTAACTCCTACCTCAGCTTTGGGAAACACCATTAGTCAGTTGTGATACACAGCAATTTATCTTGCACAAACCCCTTTACCTTCCTCCTCCCTCCCCCTGCCCCCCACCACCTGCTTCTTCCAAAAGGATCATGCTGAGCATGTGGATATTAAGCTCTCAATGCTAGTTAACTCCAAAGAGTTGGAAGATAGGTCAGGCTATTTATTTTAAACAATCATGACAGAATCTTTAATTCTGATCCATGTAAAAATGTAATTCAAGGGAGCTGTTTTCCCCTGGAGAAAAGAGGGATGGCACAGTGAAGCTGTTCTTTAAAAGCAGCATGATTTCCAAATGAGAGTTGAGGCTTTTCAGAGCTCACCATCCCTACTGAGCATGTCCTTCTGTGCCATCCTAATCAAGGACAGATGGAATCACATGCTGTCATGCTCAGGGGCCATGACATGCAGTGACAAACCTAATGAGTGCCTTGGGCACTAATGTAATACATGCAATAGTCTTGGGGTAAGGAACACACTGCTTCATTACAGCCTTTTATCAAAGTGCCAGTTCAGATGGACAAAATAACATTACCGGTACTTTTTTAACACTGAAGGGTTTATGTCAGGAATATTTTAATTCATTCTAATTAAGTTAGTTTACTACTCATGATAGTGAAGATAGATGAAATTACTTCTGTAGTTCTTTTATTCTACTCAGCTTGCACAGCTAAATTCCAACAAACGAGAAGAGCCCAAGCATCAAAAAATTCACAGAAATGACTACAAGCATTACAAAATTATCTGTTTAAAAGGGAAGATTTAAATTTATGGTTTGTTAGAAAAATTTAGGGTAAAGAGTTTTTCTAAACGAGACAATGAAAATTACCTGAATTTTGAAGATTCTTCTGGTTTCCTTACCCAGGTGCAGTTCTGCAGTTTTTTGACTATGTGAAGATAATAATCTTCCGAATATCTAAAAAAGGAAACAACATCAAACAGTAGAATATATATGTGTGTATATTTAGAAACAGTCTCTAAAAACATTCAAATGATGCATTTATTAATAATAATGTGCATGGTGCATATATAATAGATTGCTTTTAGAACTCCATGACCTATTTTATTTTTGTAATTTGTAACAGCACTATCCCCATTTAACTAGCACGACCTATTAAACATCTCTTCTTAGCAGTGGTGTACTAATGAATTTCAGAAACTTTCAAAAGCACATGTGGTTCAAACTTACATAACTGACCATAAATATTTTGAAGTTATTAGAAATCATCTCAAGTGTAAAATTCAAAAAAAAATATAAATAATTCTCTTGTATTTGGTGGTTTAAACCTTGAAAGTGTTTTGGAAAGAGGCTCTTGCAGGCCAAGATGAAACATAACACTTCTTATACCTTTTCTTTCATTTATTTTATAGAGTCCCCAAAGCTCAGTCCTCTAAAGACAATAGAGCAATATTTACAGATATAAGTTTTCCTTTAAACTGTCTCTAAAATCCAACAATCTGCTATTTTACATGAATCAGAACTTTGGTTACATTGCTACAAATAACTGAAGAGCTCTCTGCTCTTGCAAATCCATTCAAGAGATTTAAATTTGTTCATAAGGGAAATACTTTGTAACAAGCAAATCAAAAGAATGAAGACATTTTTTGCTTTTATGTTCAGTGTTACTATTTCTCCCATTTGTGCCTGGATCATAATACAGGTTTTTTAAAAACAATAACTGACTTCTAATAACAAGGGGAATAGGATGAAAGGATGGTATGGATGCCATGACTAAAATTCTGTGGGACTCAAGTCTCCATACAAGATCTAACTTGCACTATTTTAACAAAAGTAGTTTAGTGTTGACCCAAACAAACATCAGTTTATTCAAGCTGTCACTTAGAAGCATCTAATTTGAACAGTTTTACAAGAGATGGGATGGCAGGAAATGTCACTCGTTTTTAACTGGAACATGAGAATTGACAAAAGGCAATATATAAAAATACTGGTGGTTGCAGCAGCAGAGGTCAGTTACCTGAAAGCTTCCTTCTCTCTGCTCCATATTTGAAACACACAGATTGTTTGTTTCCTGAAAGTACTGCAGTTGCTAAAAGTAACTCATTTATCCTACCCCAAGTAAAATCATGTCCAATTCCCATATGAAAAAATAAATTATAACTTTAGGAGGGACGCTGCATTAAAACTGGTCTCTGGCTCAAGTTTGCACCTGTGACATGTGCAATTTTCATCCTCCACACTTAGCAAACTCTCAGTGGAACTAGAAGATTATGACTAAACTGATTCTACTGAGCCTTTCACAACTCAAAAGAACTCAATCAGCAGAAGCAGGAAAAGAAAAAACTAGTTTTATTGCAGCTGTAGCTGATCTGACTTGGTGCAGTACATCCTTCCTCCTTCCTGTCCAGCTCCCGTGTGTCACTATGGGTACCTATCTGACTCCACCTCTGTTTTTCTTTTGCCAGCTTTTCCACTTGTCAAATGCCTTCACAGGCCACTTTTACTACCAGGGCAATAAAATAATCCAGAAGGAAACAGATATGCATACATATTTTCTTCTTCCTTACTGTGTTAAACCAGCTAAGAAAGATTTCATCTAACACCACTGCCAGCATAAGCAAAGAGTGATTGAAATGGATGAACAGGGATCAAGGCCCTCCTATTTTGGCAGCTGCCTGCTGGTATGTTATCAGCCTTGGAACTGCAGCCAGAAAAAAATGGAACTACCTTCCTGCTGAAGCTGATACCCAAACTGAGTCACCATGGGGTCAGACAAGTATCAGTAGCAGTGCAGGGCAGGGAGTGTTTGTGGAGTGAAGATGAGATAAAAGCACAAGACCAAAATAGCCTATTCTGACATCGAATAACTCATCTGGTTTCATTACTTAATCTAAACAAGAAATCAATCTTTGATGCTTGGACTTGCAAAGAAATTCCAGAAATAGGATCACAGACCATGAAGAGTTACTCGGGCTACTGTTATCCAGGAAAAAAAAAAAAAAAAGAAAAAGCAAATTCTAGCCTAAAGATATTGAAAAGATGAAGCTCAGAGTCAGAAATGCAACAAAAAATTACTGTCTATTCAGAAAGAAATTGCATGGACTGACAAGCTATTAGCAAGTTACAGGGAAACATTTGGTAGGGAAAAGAATGAAAGCATCATCCATAATGCTACTTCTGAGACCTCATACAAAACACAGGCACCCACTTTCAGAAATTGTGAGGGCCTTCTCATACTAATCATAGAAAATGAACTTCGGGTAAAAACACGAATTGCAAAGCAAGAACACTGCAGCCTTCCCACAGCTGTCTCTGCTGAATGGACTTGCTCTTGCTTGGAGGTATCCAAGTTCACCAGCTCACACAGAATAGCACCATTTCCAGGTCCTTACAAGTCAGAACACCACCTCTGCTCCCCTCATGCATCCAGTTTAGCTCTTCTTGTGACTTACAAAGACCCTCTGGACTGTCAGAACTTATCTTTACCAGCTGGCACAGTGCTGCAGGCAGCACAGACATCCCAGCAGGCTGTCCCAGGGGACGGGAGCTCCCAACTGTGGCAGCTCTGCAAAGGCATCTGCTCACACCAATAAAAGGTTTCTATGAAATGAACTCCAATACAGACAGTATTATTATTCCTAGAAATAATTTTTTAAAGACTCAACATGAAGCTCTGGGATTTGCTGCAGCTGGGTTTACAGCTCAGAAAACTTTGTTTTCCTCTCAGAAAGCAAATTTTAGCATTTCCTGCTTTAAAGGAGGCTTGGGGACTCACTCCTGCAAAGGAAACAATCCATGTTATCAGGGAATCATTTCATGACTCTGCTGTAACCCAGACAATCATCCTCTCCACTGTTCCATTTTAAAGAGCTGGCACATTACATGTATTTCCACTGGCACCCAGGAGCCTACAGCACATATTCACTGATGCTAAAACGGTTTTATTATTAAGTTAAAAAAAATCTCAGGTAAATTGAGCTATAAAAATACTTGGACAACACAATAATTACAGTGTTGAGAAGAGTGAATGAATGAATCATGTTTTGTTTTGTCCTGTTTTTGTCTGTCACCTGCACCACGACCATTATGCTAATTTGCTGTCCTAGGAAACTTACACTAAATGACCCTGACTGACAAATAACATCTGTAAGGCTTTTTGTTTCTTTCCCCACAGTATTTTTTAGGTAAGCAGTGACCTCCTATGTTAACTGCGGCGGCCAAGGTGGAATTACTATGCACTGACATTCAAAGCACCAACAAAGGATTAGTATCTTCTAATTTTTGGCAGATATTTAAAGGACAACAGCAAGGACAAAAGTGTTGAGAGCATATGGAGACAACAAGTAAAATGTCAGAACAGAGAAATGCAGTCTCACTGGTTATTTGCTAAACCTAAACACCAACTTGTAAAAAAGGTATTTGAATTAGAAGATTAAGCAACAGGAGTGAAAAAAGGACACACTTCTACTTGGCGGTTTATGCTCAAGACAGAAACAAATAAAAAGAAAAACTATGACATGAAATGCAAAATAAGGGAAGGCTGTGTTCTGCCTTTGAATGCTTTAATACTACCTAAAATAATATCAGTTTTACAAGCCCGCAGGAGATTGTACATGGGGCTTGCTCTAGAATAAAAATGGAAAAATGCTAACAAAACTCAGCATTTCAGGCTCTTTGTCACCACCAGACATACCTGCTATAATAACAACGTCCCACTTACACAGCATTTCTTACTATCAAATTATTTGACAAGCTTTAAATTAGTAAATTTTTTCTTTTTCTTCCAACTTAAGCAGCAGAAGTGTCCAGAATGCCCCTGCAAGTCTGGAACTGCAATATAAAACATTACTATACTACGCCCATGGGTCACACCTTGAAAAAGCAACAAAATCTATGCAGGTCCTCTCAGTGAAGGTCAATAGCTGCAATATTCATGGCAAAAAGCAATCCCCTTGCTCATTATTTCCAAGCATTTGTTTCTCTTCCTACCTGCCCAATTCATCTTCTGCCTCATTAAATGGTACAGCCCCTTTCTGTTTAACCACAGAATAAAGGTCTTGTAAAGGTCTTTGTAAAGTTTCTCCCATAATCTCAGCTCCAAAATGTTTTCAATATGAAGAGCTCATCTCCTAAGACTGTAAAACTTTGCAATGTGTGGGATAAACAACAGTACTTAGATTGCTCTAAGTGGATTTTGAAAGCAATACAGTGACTGCTGCGCCTTCCCTTGGTATTAATCACTCAAGATTTCAGTCAACTGCATTCTTTGACCTCTGCCAGTCTATGTTTCAGCTCTCACTATCAGTGCATCAATAACATAGTGGATAGTGGTCTAGCACCTTTCAAAATAATAAAAACTTCAATGACAGTGTTGCTGAAAGAGGTGGAATATTGACAGGAGAAGAGGTGGTAAATAGGGAAAAAGGGAAATACGATGACTTAAAAAGAGGTGAAAGATCTTTAAATGCAATAAAAAAGTGAAGAAGGGGCAGAAAAGACAAAATAAGTTTTCAAATCATAATTTAATGTTGTTTTGGCACTAACGAAAAATCTGATCTCGCCAGTACTTTGAGTAGGGAAAGCTATATAATTATTTTTAACTCACCTTTTGTTTCTCATTCCATTTCTCTTCCCAAATGGAGAGGAGTGGAGAGCGAAGCTCCCAATTTTAAAGACAGCACGGCACCATCCATTTTAAGCTGCAACTCAGTCCTAATGGGAAGCCTTTCTTACTTACAATGTTTTATTTATTGGTGCATCCATATAGGAAAATATGTTACATGTCAAAAACAATGGCTGCTTCTCCCCTTTTCACTTTGGAAAGCGACAAGGAATTTGAGCAGGACTGATATCTAAGTTGGATTTTTCTCCATGCCAGAAAAATACAGAACAGCAAGTCGAAATCCAAAGTTAATTTGGGGTGGTTTTTTGCAATGTGTCTAAAATTAGACTGTTAGTTTCCTGTGGACTCGTTATCATAATACAATCATGCCACTAACCACCAAGTCTTTATACTAGTACATTTCCAAACTTACTCTAGTCAACAATGCTGAACAGAATCATTAACTAAAGCTGCTCATAACAAGGAGGAGTGTCCACCACACAGGGAAAAGACATTCAAAAATTAAATTATACACCACACTTCCCCTCAATATTTGTCAGTAACTTGGAACGTAATGTTGCTAACTGACAAGAAGTCTTGTATTGTAAAAATAAGATAGCTGAAATCCCACCTTGAATAAATCTTATCCATGTAAAAGAAAAAATGCAGCAAATCCTGGCTGAACAAATTCAGTTTTTGGTTGTATAACTCCACATTAATAAACTAAGAATTATGTAAAAAAGGACAATCTTACCCTTCTATTTAAAACAAACAAAGCAGAAAGGACAGCAAACACTTACCTTTTCTTCTTGATAGATGATGACAAAATGTTGTCCTGAATTGCCTTACATTTTGAAGTCTGTTCAAACTGGTAAATTCCATTTTTATTAAGAGTTCTGTGAACAGGGAGCAGGAGGAGAAAAAGCAATAATCTTTACAAAAGAGAACATACTCTACCAATTTTGTCACATTTACTTTGCTATGACAATAAGATTAATAACCACTGATTTAGCTGAAAACATTACCCAACAAATCTTATGGACTCCTATTGTGAAGCTCCCATTACTAACAAAGAGTTTGCTGCTAGGACTATAAAATATTTGATTCTTTAAAATAACTATTTCATAGTCTGAATTATGTTTTCCACTTTACATTGTAATCTGCAAATATAATTTAAAAAAATAAATGAAATGGAAAGCCTCTTGAACATTAAGTTTTGAAGATATTTAAAATATTCACTAGTAAAATATTTAGCAGATGTGATGTCCTAAAATTGTTGATGAAATGTAATATTCAGAATGAATATAATATATACAGGAAACACCACAGGTGAAACAGATCTTTGTACTTTAACCTTAACTTACTGACTCCAGCATAATACTTCCTGCCTTGTTTATTCTTTATTCACATACAAAGAACAAATATTTGTAAAAGAAACCAAGGCAAGTGCCAGACAGTAATCTTTAATTCCCGTCTTTTTTTCACCTAACTCCTGTGTGGTCCTCTTGCTCTGGGCAGCCCTTCTAGAAGGCTGAGATATAAATTAGTAAATGATTGAGATACCAAGGTCTTATTCCATTCACCTCAGTTCATCCTGTATCTAGGTCCAGTCTCATATAATCACTCTTCTAACATCAGCCTTCCACTCTGTGGACTGCCATTTATCATAAAGATTTCTCCTCTGGCATTATATTCCCTGCCCCCTCACCACGTTACTCCCTGCGACATCCCTCTCCTTTGTATTTCTTTCCACTGATCCACTGCTTACAGAGCCCTTGGACATTGCAGCCTATTTGTCCAAACCAGAAGCAGAAACACAGAAGACAAGAGACACAGTGTGCTGCTCCTAGAGAACAACTGGAACATCTCTGTACAGAGGCACTCACACACAAAGATAAAGGCCCTTCCTGCTTTGCACACAATGCACTGTGCTTCCAAACCATCACTGCTTTTACTGACAAGGACCAAAACTCCATTGCCTTCACCTGCCACAACATGGAGGCCCCTCAGCAACAAGATTTCTGACAAGCTGATTTTGAAGACCTTGCTTAGGAAAGATGTCATTTCAAACCACAGAACGGCTGAGGTTGGAAGGCAAGTCTGGAGGTCATCTAGTCCAAAGTCCCTGCTCAGCAGGAATACCTAGACAGGATGAGCAAGAACTGTGTCCAGATGCTTTTGAATATCTCCAAGCACAGAGACTCCAGAACCCACCTGAGCAGCCTGTGCCAGTGCTCAGTCACTTACAGTGAAAAAGTGATGCCCAATGGTCAGAGGGTGTTGCAGCAGCCCTCTTGTTAGAGAGCAGGAATGAGCCGGGACACAGATTTCTTGCTTATCACAGCATGAAAAGGGTCCTGGTTTATTCCTTTTTATAGGTTAGCCATCCTGACTCCAACTATTCACTGACTCTGGCTGCAGCAACCCCTACTGTAGGTTTCCCCTGCAGCCTCTGACTGCTGGTTACTTCCTGCTATCTATGACTGCAGGTATTGGTTTGCAGACTCTGAATGTAGGCTTTTGCCTAGCTAGACTGTGACTGCAGGTTCCAACAACAGGCTCTAACACTGCAGACCCAGACTAACCTCACAGCAGTCAATCTTTTTCCCTAGAATCCTTCTTCATCATGATTTCCCCTCACCAGCTAACCCACTCCCCTTTATCACACTTAACTTTATTGGCTATAGCTGTGACTCATCAGGGGCAAGGCTGTATTGGGTAATTAACACAGCTGTTACTTATCCGGGGCGAGGTCACCTGTATTCCCTTCTCTGTAAGAGGGAAGCTCCTGTGTTTCAGCGGGTGCCCACTGCCTCTGTTCTATCACTGAGCACTACGAAGGAGAACTTGGCTCCATTCTCTTTGCATCCTCCCTTCAGGTATCAATAAGGTCTCTCCCGAGCCTTCTCTTCTTAAACACTTCAAATGAGAAGACTGACTGGAGAAGAATAAATTCTTGTTTATTTTGTTATTGAACTAATTCTCATGGTCATAGCTGACAGGGAAGGAAAGAATCACCTTTTTTTTCTTTCCATTGCCCATGAATTTTCTAGAGACTCGGCCACCCTTAGTAGCAATTCCTACAGGATGTAGGCTGCAGAGGAGAGAGAACAGCTCTCTTTCTTTCTTCCCACCACCAAGAAATTCTTCCCAGTATACACTTAGTGCCCCTGAGGAAGTATCCAGTCTATATGCCCCTTATTGAGGACAACACAACATGAACCTCTACCTTTTTAGTTCTGCAGTGACTTCAATAGATAGTAGAAGCTAGCACTGCCTACTGAGAGCTCCTTGGCTGTCTTTGCATGCAGCTCTTTATCTCATTTTTTCTCAAGGAGCGAAATACAAATAGCAGAAGGCACTCAGAGCACACAGTTCAGAGCAAACAACTCTCACATATTAAGAGCTAGCAAACAGTCTGCCTACAAAATTTACATATACAGGTTTACTGCAGCTTGCTATGAATGGTTCTGTCTATGCAGAAAAACCAGGTAGGCCATTTCCAGTTCTCAAACAAATTTAGTTAGCACTACATCCTGCTTCCTCTTTCTTGCTTATTTAACTCAGTAACCCCAAATGATTATTCTGCAGCTGCAGCTTGAAATAAGAGAAATGGTTACAGACAATAGTTTAGCTGCCTAAACATTGTCTTAAAGAAAGAAAAAAAAAGCACTCCTGATATAAGCCAAGTGCCCATTACTGCTGCAAATAAGTCTTTCAAATAAGTCTTTCATTATAAGTAAAACCTAAGATGTTGGATGCTGATTTGACGAGTGGCCCCAGCCCTTCTGAGCCACAGCTGGCTAGATGAGACCCTGTCTAATTAGTGAAAGCTGCCAGGATGACCAAGCCAGAGCAGGCAGTTAGGTTTGATCAGCTCCCTGCAAGATGTGTTAGCAGGCAGGGGCAGAGCACCAACATTCTGTCACAACTCTGTGCAGACAACCATTACAGGTCCTTACAGTATCCTATTAATTTATGTCCTGAGATCTGTGGGGCAGTGAATAAATATTCTCTCAAATACAAGCTTTACTCCACAGACTTGCAGTCCTTTTAAATTCATAGATCAATGCAAGTGAGTTGCTTTATTTTTTAATACATAATTGCTTTTTATGCACATTTTCAAGACTTGAAAAATTCAAAAAAGAGGAAATCCAAGAAAAAAGAACAAAATAAATCCCTATTCTGTTTTGTCATTAAAGCTTCACAATCACTTTTATAGCCACATGATAGATCACTAAAATGAGTCTTCTGTGGCTTTCTACACATAAAATTTACTCAACGCTTTTTATGTGGTGCAAAAGGTACAAGATTAAAACAATTTATTTGCCAGAGATGTAAAACAATGACTCATTCCATTAAAAGTTACATTTCTGGATTTCTGTTTCACTGTCAGAGCGGCCTCAGCTTCACACGAGTGAAATCTTTTTACGTTTAGATAAAAATGGTTGTGCAAGAGGTAGTCCACACTTCTACTGCATTATTCATGGCAAAGTTGTGCAGACATCAGACCCAGATTAAATTTCTGCTCATTTCAGACAATTGTGCAAGGCAACATTTACCGTTAAATGAATTTACCTGACCTAGTGGATGACAGTCTTTGTTCACTACTTAGAGCTGCACTACAACTTCTGCAATGAAATCAGAAAACGTGCCTAACACCACAGATAGCAAGCTACATTCAACTAATTCCATGAACTATTAAGCTAAATGAGAACTTGAAGTAGAAACATGCTGCTGGCTTGAACTCAAAACTGATGATACAGGGAAATTTCAGCCGTATTCCCCTTAGGGCTTAGATGTTCTCAAAGCCAATCTCATTGGACCAAATCTGAAAAACAGTGCTTTTTTTAATCATATACGAACAGCTTGAGGACCACATACTTCCTATGGTAATTCTAGGAACTCAGGAAGTACACCATCTGTACTTTAATAAATCCACAGTAGATTAAGATCATGTGCCATATTTATCAGCACGTTTTTATTCTATATCTTGCTCTCAGGAAGACAGCAGATCCTCAAACTGTAAAATTGTTTAAGACAAGGACTGAATCTGCCTTTAGAATAAAAGTACAGAAACTATATGGAAAGTCCTTTTGCTGCTCCTGTAGCATTCAGTCCTGAGACAACAGAGAACCTTAGTGCAGGGAATAACCAGATAGAGAGGTATGTCAAGTCACACATCATGCCGGGGGAGCTGAAAGGTACAAGGTAGAGGGAAAACAAAGGAACATCCTTTAAAAACAAAACCAAACTCAACCCCAGTTATCAGAGTAGGAAAATGAGATGGGCATAAGATGGAGGAATGGTAGGGAAGAGCTAAAAAGGCAGATGGAAAACTGGTGCTGGGAGTTATACTGTAATGTGAAGACTGAAAGGCCACTCCTCTAGAAATCCCTCAAAATGAGGTGGAAACAAAGAATGTGGGATGAGATACTCAAAATTTCTCAGAACTGAACTGTCTGGTAGCAGTGAATCAACAAAAAATTTACCTCCCTAGTAAGTCCACACTGAAAGTAAGAGAAAACCCCACTCACTGGATATTCACTCCACACCCAGCACAACTAGTTGTTACTCTTTTCTACAGCTTCTTGCCCTTGTCTGTCTGAAGCAGCACAAGAGCTCTGAATATGTTCCAGCTGAGCATCTCCAGCTAAAAAGGATAACTTCTGTATGCAAAATTGCACATTTTTATCATTCTACCAAAATGGCACTGAATAGCATTATCTGGATTGTGAATATCTTCTGTCTTAATCTCTCCCTTGAAGGGACTAATTTATATTTGAACCCCATAATCTGTTAGTTGAACACTATTAAAAACCCCACAATCCATACTTCTCTAGGAAGGGTGCTCTTAAGTGCAGTCTTTGACATTATTTCAAATTAATCAGATCATAAGAATATAGTGATGTTCTTAAAGTTTGCAACACCTTGATTAGTAAGGCAATACACAATATAAATTCTTGGTGAAATGGACTATAAAAATGGCTTCATCAAACCACAGGAGTAAGAATTTGTCTTGAAACATTAATCACAGTAACTGTTAAAGGGATTGATCCTACTATCTTTGTTCAAGTTTCTATGGAAGTATTGCTTATCTAAGGAATGCTAAATCTCTTCTTTAACACAAACTGCATCTTTAAATTGTTTGAAAGACCCTTCAGTGCATTCACCAGGGTTATGTACAACATCAGATACTTTTTACTTATAAAATCCATAAACTGTACGACAGGTAACATGACACGGAACATTCAGAGCCTCATGGTAGGTGAAGTGGAAAGAATAAGGTACTTACACTAAAATCCTGTTACAAGGGCACACGATAGAATGACAGAGCAGTTTCACTTGGACCAAGTAAACTGCAAGAGTCTGGGAAAGCTTTCACCACTGTCAGAACATAAATGTGTCCTGGCAGCAGCTTTCAACTGAACACCTATTCATTTAGACAGAACTAATACATGAGGCATGTGTTCAAAATGTGCTCCTACAATATGTTTGCATGCATCACTTAGGAATGAAGGAGCAAAATATTAAGAGAGCAGTAAAATTATTGAAGTGGGCCCCCACTGCTGACTAATCTAAACCATAGGAAATTATTTGTGCAGTATACTAGGATACTCCATAATTGCGGTATTAGCCTGTCCCTTCTTCCCCTTCTGACTGCCTGAATGCAGTATTTTGACAGGAGACAGAATGTACAGGTCTCTGTAGCATTGTTAATTAAGTATAGCTGTTTATTTCCTAGGCCTGCATACAGATCTGCTGCTGAGAGAGGAATTGGTGAAATCAACACTACGGAACACTGTATTAATACTAACTTGTTTACTCACAGCTCCTCAATCACTTCCTGCCCCTGTTCAATTACCCCAGTGGTCTTTACACTGTGCTTGCCTTGGACCTGCAAAGATAGCAAGCAAGCTAGGGACATAGTAAGTGAATGCCTTAAAAGTGGCAACACAGAGTCCACACAAGAGCAATGGTGGGCAGTTCTTCGGGGTACTGCTGCCTTGGTATTTTCATATAAAGTATACATAAACAGTGCTATTTTCACTTCCCTTGCAGGAGCTGGCATTCTTTATCTGCTACATATTTCTGGGTAGTATAATAGGAGCTAGAATTTCTGCCTAAATTTAACCTAGCATACTCTGGGCCTCATAACATAGAAAATACTACCTAGCTTCTCTTACTATTTTCATTTTCCCCTGATAATCACTAGCAGTACTGAGCCTTCTATTAATGCAGCTACTACACAAACAAATATGCCTGCACAAACACAGCTGGGGAGATAGGAAAGGAGAGAGTGAAGACCAGGGGTCTAAAGGTGGGAAAATGCAAGACTTCTTTTTTTTGGTTATACTGTTGGCTTAAGAAAATATAAATTGTACTTGCAGTTACAGCTTAAAAATTTAGAGGACGGTATGAGGTATAGATAGGAGAATTTGCCAGAGAATATAGCATTGCAGTATAAATGATACTGATTCCATGAATACATCTGGGGACTACTAGACATACCTTACTAACAGTGGCCTTTCTTTTCAGTAAGAAACCCTACTAAGAGGCACAGTAGGCTATGAATAAAGCCCAAGACTAAATGTGCAAGTTGCACTGTAGAGGCAGTCACATTACTCCAATTAGCTAAGGCTTAACAAGAAAAAGGGGTAAATAACATCCTCTAAGAGACAAACCACATCATCAAGGTTATTTACTAAGACACAGTTCTTCAGAAAATTTTAGGTGCCTGGTCACCATGTATTTAAACACTGCTGTGAATAATAGCTGCCTAAATATCTAAGAGTCTGATCGAATCCTCTGCTTTTTATCCTTTCATCCTTCAGTTTCATCCTTTTAAAAGAATTACTGAAAGTAAAAGAACAGATTAGTTTTCAATACTGCAAGGCACCAGAATAATAGGACCTTAGAGATTCTTTGGGAGATGTCTGGGTACAAATATGCCTCCAACAGCAAAGGAAATAATGATAAGAAAAAAAAGATTAGCTTGTGACTGTGAAGATTGTCTAGATTACTTATACTTAGAGGTCAAGGATAGTGTCTAGGTTTTTTTTTTCTTTTTTCCTTTCCTAGAAACATCCATGTGTATCCTTTTATGCAGGAAAGGACGTTCCTGTCAATAACACAGCAACACCATTCAAATGATCAGGCTTGTTTAGGAGAACCATACTTCCCAATGCACACTGGAATGTAATTCCTATTGACCAGACCATCCATCTCCATCTTTGAGGGCCTGGTCTGAAGCTCCTGAATGAGTCCAGATGCTCTCTGGATCAGACCTCTCCAGCATGGCGTTTAGCCAGGCCCAGTCCAGCTGCTGCCTGGATCAAACCCCTCCAGCATGGCTCCCTGCCCAGTCCTGCTGTTCCCTGGACGAAGTAACAGCTCCTGGTCACTCCAGTCCAGCAGCTCTCTCCTTTCTCATAAGCCAAACACGCACCACAAACCCCTGTCAGGCCAGCTTACTGAGCACACAGCCACTCAGGTGAGAAAGCACATCCACTCTTGGATTCAGCTGGCAAGACATCTCTCCAAAGACACTAGGGTTGCAGGAGCTTGAGTAAATTGAAACCTTCTTTGATGAATTATTTACTTGACACACTTTTGCAGTCCCTTAGTCGTGAAGAAATACAATTTCAGGCTGACCAAATCTAGCTTCAAATTGGTGCCAAAATCCTCCAAGCAGAATAAGGAAAAATACATATTTAAAATCTCCATTTCAATTGTCCTATTACAAAGGTTAAAAACATGACATGGATTTTCTGACCTCTTTGTAAGCGTTGTTTCTTCTTTCTTTGCTCCAGTTGTGAGTGTGCTAACAGCAGATGGGAAATAGCTAGACTGTTCTCTGAAGTGCTCTCTGCCAGTATTTCTAGTCAATTCAACTCCATGGTGTAGCACACAGAGCTGAGTGAAAGGAGATGCAGCTCAAAAACTAGCAGGGAAGAGCGTGAGGAGACGGGCCAGGGGGAAACCACAGATATAACCCAAAACAGAGTGGAGAGAAGAACAGAGTAATGGCTACAAAAAAGGCAAAGCAGAGCAGCACATACTGCAAAACAAATACTAAGAGGAAGAAACAAGGGAAAAAAGGCAGAAAGGGAAAAAATGAGAATAGGAAAGAGAAGCAGGCTAGAAGCTTGTAACACCAGGGAGGAACATTTGCAGAATTCTGTTCTTTTTCTTTGAGTCTAATTTTGAAAGATACTATAAACTTACAGCTTGACAAAGTTCTAAATTTTGAGGGAGGGAGCACAAGGGTCTCTCACCATAAACACAACAGAAATGCACTGTTAGGGTACACAGCAATCATTACTACAACTAACATTACTTGCATTTACTTAAGGAAAGCATAGGCTGTCAAATTCAACTTGATTGGGTGAGATGGTGGCCTCAGTAAGGTTAACTGCACTGTCACCATTGTCTTCAGCACAACCAGGACATCACAGTTTCTGTGAAAGACCCAATTCTTAAGTTCTTTCTAATTTTTATAATGTGTTTTTGACCATAATATATATTAACATATAATAGTCACGGTAACTGCAAAGTCAATAAGACTATATAAAGTAAAAGAGGAAAGCAAAAATATTTCAGAATTACTTCTTACATAGTACTTATCTCATATGTGGATTACACCACTGTCTTCTGCATTCTTAGTTTCCCTACAGTGTGTGAGGACTCAAGAGCATGAAAACAATAGTCCTTAGCATTGAAGTCTGCATGTATGGCAAAATGTGTTTCACAGTTGATTTTACAAACTGTCTTCATCTTAAACTTCACAGTATAAAAAACAGGCTGTAAAGCAAAGATCCACACTGATTTAAAAGGTCAAGACACAGGACCAAGTGAATGGGCTCCCACAAAGTGCAATGCCGACCCAAAACAAACCAGGCTTCACATGTCTTGCCTTCATCCAATGGATTATAATGATAAATCTGTACTTTTAACTATAAATCTGTATTTTTAACTAAATACAGATTACAATAACAGTAACACCCAGCTGCAGCTCCACCTTTCTGGAAAGAAGAATAAAAGACACCTGGAACATGCCATTCAGCATGCACTTTTCGCATGGTACGCTAACAGAACCGCTGTACGCAATATTTTACTGGGCTTCAAACCAACGGCAGAGTGACAGCCGTCAGTAAGAGGGCCCACGAGCAAATAATTCAGTACAGTTAACACAAAGTCTCATTTGCTGTAATAATCTCTAACGCTCTCTCTGATCAAGCTGCCGAAAAAAAAGGAGGAATGAACCGGAGCGAAGGCGAATTTCTGCTTTTGTAGACCCGACCTCATGGACCCACCTGCGGACGGCCAGCCCGTACCTGTTCTCGGTCTGAGGAAGGGGCGTCAGGGGAGACCTGAGGGCTCGCACCACTTTCGGCGTGACAGCCGCTGCTCCTGCCTCCTCCTCCCAGCCCCTGGCAAGCGAGACGGGAAAACAAAGTTGTCAGGACCAGTGATGGAACATCACCCGGTGCGAGCGGCGCCGCTCTCCTGCCCACGACCCGCTCAGAGCAGCCAGCACCCGCGCCCA
>VXBR01005537.1:246218-293532 GCA_013400215.1 Cisticola juncidis | reverse complement strand
TTTTTTTTTTTTTTTTTGGTTTTGTTTTGTACAGAATTTTGTGTCCAGTAATGTAAAAATTGGGCTTTATTAAAATAATAATTTAAAAACTAAATTCAGACAGCAATCAGTCTGTTAAGATCTACATAAACCTAGCTAAATTATTAGGTGTTTAAAAGCAGTTACATGTACCATCACTTTGAGATGTTCACCAAGTGTGCCGGTGATGACTCATCCAGCCAAGCACTGTTCACTCTTAGGTGAAGGTCAAGGTGAAAAAAAATCAGGGCACATGGAGAAGTCTTCAGGACTCTGAGTGTCTCATAGAATGTCCTACTTACAGAATCACAGAATATTCTGAGTTGGAAGGGACAGACAAGGATCACTGAGTCCAACTCTTAAGTGACTGACCCATATGGGGATTGAACCGATGACCCACTGTTATCAGCTCCGTGTTCTAACCAACAACAGGATTTGCTTTTTGTGCACAAAATTAGTGATTTTTCACTGTTGTAAGCTATGTTTTTATATCCGTCAGAGTAAGATTTTGTGTGCTCTTCACCACATTCCTTTTTCTAGTTTAACTGAGAAACCAGCATCTCTTCTTTAGCAGTGATGATCCAGCCCAGTGGCAGATAAATACTCATTGCCAAAAATGCATCTTGTAGCATAAGCAAACTTGAACTTAACTACTGAAAATGAGTGTTCTACTGCCAGCCACTGTGTGAGCCTTCATCCAATTAAAGGCACTGCAGGCCCATGACTGTAGTTCAGTCTGGTGTGTATGCTTTTCCAAAGGAAGTTGATGGGCCAAGAGGATCTGAATTACAATTAGGTACAAAGGAGGATTTTAATTCAGAAACCAAAAAGCTTGCAAGTTGTTAACCTGAAGGGAGATAATTTTTTCCCCATTCTCTTCTCTTCCTAAAGGCTCTCAGCACGACATTTTAATATGACACTATGCAAAAGGCCATGCTGGGTCAGACAAGAACAGCATGTTCTTCAGACAGTGCCCAGTAGCACATTCCCGGGGAAGAACTGTGCAGTGATCCATCCCTGGGACCCTTTCTCAGCTTCCAGCAATCAATGGCTCAGGGAATTTCTGAACTAGAGCTAGCTGTGCGTCTACTTGTCTTTCATGGATTTTTCTTCCATAATTGTGTCTAATTGCTTTTTGAAACCATGTAAACTTCTGGCATCAACAGCAGCTTGTGCCAATGATTTCCATCCAAGATGAATCCTTCCATTACAATTAGCCCAGGAACAATTTGCAAGTCTCTGTTGTTATTTGGAATTCTGATCTCCTTCACTAAAGGAGATGATGCACTAAGTATTCTTCTGCAAAGAATTTTACTACAGTTGCACAAAACAGCGCTGCTGTTAATACAAATTCACAGCATCCATTGCTAGAATTCAGTGGGAGTTATTACAGAGCATACTGTGAATGCAAATTAAAAATAATGCACAACACTCAACCAAATCCTAATGGACCAGTGGCACAATGTCAAATATATCAGGAGCGAAGACTTTTAATACAATTATTAAAACCCCAAGTAAACAAACAAAGCAAGTAAATTAGCACTGACAAAAACTGTTGGGGCAACATTTGCTCATCATAGATCAGCATGCAGACTGACTGTACAGCTCCCAGAGGCTTTTAAAATGTCTGCATGGCTGAAGGGGGAATATGCCTCCAAGGGATGTCACATAATGAAAGTATCCTCATTGGGCACTGTGGCCAATGGTTGAGGTAATTAAGTCAAACTAAACATTTCTTTCCATCACTGAGTGTGACACAGTGTGTCCAGCTGCCCATCTGTAGAAAAATCCTATTTGGGATCACATGTTTGTTGAAATGTGCATATAAAATACACAGTGATAGAAATGCGAGGCCATAGGAGAGTCCAGAATCATCTTTTATGATACAAGTGATGGAGTGTGATGGTCAGTCAGCATAATTTATGTTTATGAAAAATCAGAGCAACAATTCATGAAAATAAATGCATGATATGAGCAAATAGCAGGGAACACTTGAAAGAAGGAAAAGAAAGGGACAGGTGTAAAGACCTAATCTTGGGATGGGAAGATTATCCACTGAGTTCTGTCCTGGAGGGTGGCCTGACTGATCAGCTCCCAATGTCTTTTGTGCACTGAAAACAGGAGCCCTTTTTTTTTTTTTTTTTTTTTTTTTTTTTTTTTGTCTTCCTGTATTTCTTTTGTTAAAATTCACAGAGTACAGTAATGGAAAAATAAGGAAGAATCCTGTGCCAAAGTTTGGGGATAGACTACTTCATTGCTATAGAAGAACACCAAAGAAGTGGTATAGAACACCATGAACTCATGAATTTTAGGGGTTTGGAGGAAGAAAAGCAGGACCTCTGTCTTTAAACTGGGAAAAAGCCATTAACTTCATTAAACAGAGTTAAAAATATAACTGCCCAGACTGCGGCCTGAACATATCCTTACATAATAATGATTCGCACAGTCTCTTCTGCAGTTAAAACGTTGAATGCTCCATAGAAACGTAGCAGCTGCAAATCCTAGGTTTTCCTGTCATCAGGTACTTGGGCTATTTGCAGCAGTGAAGTTAATGCTGATAAGGCTATGATACAAGGAGGATGCCAAAGGGGTGCAGGTGAGGGACGTGGGTGTCAACATTGGGGTCAGCCAGACGGGCTTGTGACTGGGATACCTTGCTGTGAAAAGGAGATCACTTGGGGGAGAAACCGTGTCCCATAAATCATGGAGTTGTGTAGGAATGTAGTTGTGAGGGTGCTTGAGAGTTAGGGTACAATGAGGTCCCTTAGCGCAGATGCAGCTTTAAGCATGTATTAACCTGGGGCCAGTCTTGAGCTTCTGGTGAGGCACCTGCCAGAGTCCTCTGAAAGCTCAGTGTGTCTCTGAAGTGAAACATCAGTGTTCACACAGGGCAGGGGGCATATCCGTGCAGTGATGAGGAAAAGGAAAACAGTCACTGCACCTTCTGCACATCTTGGGAAGAGAAATATATAGGAAAATAAGCTGTACAAAAAAAATCTACCTCTAAGCTTTAGGGTGGCTTCCTGTTTCAGAATCATCAGTGAAAGCAAGGAGGGGGGAAAAACCTCTGCACAATTCTTTATTTCTCTTTGTTTGGTAACATCTTGAGCCATTTATAAACTGTAACTGAAAGCCTTTACCTCCGAACAGAAATAAATCCAGGGTACTTTAAGAGCTATCAAGAAGACATACAGACATTTGGGACTACTTGTTGTAAACTGTAGTCGTCTCAGATGTCTTTTTTTCTTTCATCTTCTGAAGAAATTTTTTGTCCGCGCCATGCTGGTTGTAGACCAGAGTCCAAAATGGGCCGAAGCATGACAGGATTCATCCAACATATGGGAGAGCCATCTCAGCCAGTGCATGACCATTGCTGTCCTGCTGGGGAGAGGACTGGCACTGGGGCTGTCCCTGGCTGCTGCAAAGCAGCACAGCCCCTCTCTGGCATAGGGAGAAAGTGAGAAACCTTGGAAGGCCTATGCCGTGTCTGGGGGCGTGGAAGGTGGCAGGCAGAGGCCGAGGGAGGGAGTTAGGGCATTTTCCTTCCCACAGCAGATCATCATCAGTTTGGCTCAGCTCTCTTTCTGTCTCTCTGTCTCTCCTCTAAACATGTAGTGCTAGATATGGGACTTCAGTAAATATGCTGATATTCCATACCTCAGTGACAGGCCTTGCTGATTGTATTGCAGCCCTGGCTCACTTTCATTAGGCTCTGCAAATATACTGCCATTCCTGCAAAATCTGTGTGCTGGGTAAGCCAGAATCTCTCCTATCTCTCCTCAGATAGTCACTTATCTATTTGTCTCCCTCTCAATTACTGTACTTCAAGAGAAAGCACATTTTAGTTTATTATATCCAGTGCCTTTGATGGTCTGGCAGAAAAGAATTAAGGTCTAGCAGAGAGGAAAAACAAATGTAGCTTAGGAAGAGTGAGTGTCATCTGAACAGAAGGGATCAATAATAACTCTTATGTTTAGCATTATTTTCAGAACAGGCATTCAGTACTTAGCTCCCAGGTGAGACTTTCACATGGTCATTCTCTTCTTACAGATTGACCAACCTCATTTTTAACTTTGAGAGCTTTAACACCCATACTATTTATTTGGACACCCCCTACAATTAACAAATCCATCTAAATAGACTATGTTTATAAATATATGGTTTGCATGCATATACCATTTCTGAGTCCTTTATATTGAACAGCCTTGGTGTCAGCAATAGATCTGAAGAAGTCTAAAAATGTATCAGTGTTTGGGAATAGGACCCAAAAGAGAGAGCAGGAGCAGGGAGAGGAGGATGGAGGATCCAGGGCAGTGGAGAGGTGCAAGGGGAACATAGGGACTCAGTGTGGGGACAGGATGGCGTGTGAAGGGTATGGAGCCTGAGCACTAAGGGCAGAGGGATGGGAGGATGAAGGCATTTTCAGCTGAGAGGAATGCTGATGCTTAAAGTACCATTATCGTGTGCTGGGGAGATATGCATTTTAAATACCAGCACTTAGAATTCTTCGCCTTTAATGTCGTGTTTGCATATTGCATGAGTATGCATTTGACCGAATAGCTGAGTGTGTGTAAAAGTCAATTCTAAAGCAAGGAATCATCACTTGGAACCTGCAGCTGGAGAAAATTTATGCATGCTCCCCAGATGCGCTCAGGCTCAGCTTGGCTGTCCTTAAGAGCAAACTGAGAATTTAGCAAGTAAGCAATGTGTGAATTTTTATTGATAACTGTTGAGTATGGTCGTGAAAAACTGAACGAGCCCCCTGCTGACAGCTGACCAGAGAGTACCACAGAGAGCAGCAAGCAGATGCAGCAGCACCTCCCTGAACTACCCCAAACTATGTTACTTGGATCTTCTTTGAGGACAGACAGTGCTTCAGCCTTTGCATTACCTTTTTCTGTCTTTTGTGACTCAGTCTTCAGTAATGTGAATATGGTGGAATAATTTCCCTTTTGGGCAAATACACCAACAACCAACAGTCTTTTCACCAGGGATGAGATTTAAACCACAAATTCAGTCCACACTGGAGGAGTTGGAACTAGCTGCCTTTCTCAACTACAGTGAACCAGATTTTCAACACTGAATTGCATATTTGCATTTCTGAGGCATGTTAGCATCTAGCTGAGGATGATGTGTAGTGGCAGGTATCTGGAAGATCTGCTGCACAGGATATTTGCATGTAGCCTCTTGAGCCCTCTAAGACAGGAACCAGTGCCATCACGGGGCCCATTTCCTGTCTGGAAACATGCAGTGATGCATGTCAAGGTCTCAAGCAAGATTGTCTCTGAAAATTAAAAGGTGACAAGTAATTCAAAATTGTGACATATTGATTTCTCGGTTCAGACACCATATAATTCATAAAGCTGCAACACAGCACTATAAGTCAATGTTTGGTCTGTAATGACTGGCCCAGTTATAAATACTGTTTTACCATTTACTGACATTTTACATTTATTAGGCATGTATTTTATCTAGATTCATAAACAGAGTACAGGCCATTTTTAACAAACACAAAAATATTTCAGGCTGAACAAAAGCAAGAACGCATCACTACGTGAGGGCACTTCCAATGCTCGATGAGAAGGTGTTGCCAGATGTTCTGTAGGAAACCAGGGAAAGAGGTGTGGACCAGGGAGGGTGAGCAGAGCATGGAGAATAGCATTGCTAGAACTCCAGTAGGAGCCCGTGCCCTGGGGACAAGTTGGCTGGGGTCCTCGATGTGACATGGGTGGCGGTGCTTTGAGCTGCTCCCTCACCCCACACAAAGCACCACCCTAATCACAAACCGCAGCAGCTGTTGGAGGGTTCAGCAGGGAAGGGAGCTGTGTTTTCCCCAGGCTCTGGGTGAAGAAACACTGAAGGAGCTCTGCAGTGGGCACATGAAGGTCAGATCTCTCTTGGGTTTTTTTCCTGGTTATAGCAAACGGATTATTTTCTGCAGACTATAGCATGTGTGCTCCAATGTTCAGGTAACATAACAGAAAGAGTGACAGAGCTCCCCCTTTGACCTTTGACTGTACTGATCTATTCTGTAATCATAAATTTATACTAATCATAGTATAAAATTTGGAAGTTTGGTTTAGATTCCTGAGTCCATAGGTAGTTACTTTTATTTCAGTAAAGAGAACATTTTTAGGAAATTAACTAAGTTATGAAATATAAACTTACCTCCACATTCACAATTTGTTTTTAAATACCCTACAGATACTGTGTTTACCTAGACAGGATGCAAAATGAATAAATTATGTAAAAACAAGCTGGTTTTGCCAGTTATAGATAGAAGACCTTGTAAGGGCTTCTGGTTTTAAAGGGAAGCTGAAATTATATATTTTTCATTGAAAGTATAAGCCTCATTAGATCTACTTAGGTAAACAATCTTTAAAAAACAAAGACACAAAAGTTTACTTTTGTAGGACACAAATGGCACATCATGGCTACATTTCATATTATCAGATACAGTCATATGAAATATATATACATCCACATCTGAACCATTCACCGTGGTTCCATTTATACCTAAATGAAAGATACTCACTTCTGGAGAGAAATATATCTCATCCAGAAATGAACATATTTAGGCTAATATTTATTATCATGTGAGTAAAAAGCCCAGAGAGACTGTTTCAGCTACAGGTGAGGTAAAGCCCTCTTCTCCTGAGAAATATTTGGGGAATTAAAAGCATTCCTGTCTTCATCTGAAAACACTGATTTTTTTCATGTATTCAGATATATTATTTTATGAGGTGATAGCAAGATTTTAAATGAGTAATCCGTACATAGCCTCGCACACAACTTCTACTAGAGACACAAGGCTGAATCAGGTCACATTTTGACATGGACTAAGCTTGATAGATGTAGGGTTTAATTACACTTGCCTGTGTATTATGTGGTAAAAATAATTTAGAGACTTGGTACAGTGTATGTTCTCATGACCTTACTGACATGAGTTATCCTATCCATGGACACCCTGCTATATTCACGCTATCTACTTCAATTTCTCCTGAATTTAGAGCCAAAATTAGCCTTTATCCTTTTCTTGTAGAAGTCTGCCACACTTATCTTATAGCAGGTGGAATTTTTCAAGCACTTACTGCAGAAATTGAACGCGGTTTTGCTGTTAAACTCCCCAGAGAGCAGAATTAGTTGGTGGGAACTACACAGAGAAATCCTGCATCCACCAAAATAACTGATCCATTATCTTTGGAGCATTCTGGTGCCACCCTGATTGGATGGCACTGGTGTGCAGAGCACGACCAGAGTTGTGGCTCATGCTGTTCATATTAAGAAAATCACAAAGTGTGCACTTGCTTTGGGAATTCAACTATCAAAAGTCCATTCTCCTCAAAGTTAGAAGAGACTTGGAAAGAGCATTGGGTTGATTTTTTATGCATGAGAAAAACAACAATTAACGAAAGTCTAGGTTCAAATCAGTGAACCATAGGATCACTTACACAGGAAGACCTCTAAAATAATAAAGTCCAACTCTTAATCCAGCACTGCCAAGTCCATCACTAAACCTTGTCCCTCAGTGACACCCCTGTGTGTCTCTACAACTCATATTCTGTCAGGCTGAGAATGCTTCTTCAAGAAAAGGAGCTGCCACAGGTTTAAATGTTGAGCCATAAATGTGCCAGGTGAATGGGCCTGGGCACAAAGAACCCTGAGAGCCACAAAACATGGTGAGTACAGACAGCCCAGCAATGTAGGAGGCCTTCCTGGGTTACAGTACAGCTGGAATATCTTAGTGAACAAAGAGGAGCTAAACTCCTTAAAAAAGAGAAGGTTGGCAAGAATATTAAACCCCCCCTTAATCTGTTAAAAAAAAAAAAAAAAAAAAGTCAGGCTCAATCTTCAGGTCCTGGAAAATGACACTCAAAGCAGAGCAAGAAATCTGCTCCTAAATATCTCCTGTGAACATGTTTTAAGAAATTTTGTCTGTCATTTTTGAGTCATTGCACTGAGTTACTGAAGTGGAAGTGTTAAAAGAATTTCCATCATGCAAAACATCCAGCTGTTCAATAAAAAGCTATTTTAATTTTGTTAACTCCTCCTGAAGAAGTGACTGTTGTGGGGAAGGAGAAGTAGGTAGATGGTGCTGCCTCAGAAGCGTAGTGAGCTTGGCTACACAAAGAGCTTGTTTTATTATTATTCAGCTATTGCCTTTTCTCAAAAAATATCTATTGAGGAGCCCTGTTAGTTTGAAATAATAGTTTTCATAGGATTTCTTCAATGCGCCTGCTATTTGATTTGAACAAAACAGACGTTCTTTGAGTAGCTGTTTGATATTATAGTCTAAGATTTATGTAAATAACCTCTATATTTATACATGAGCTGGGATCAGTAATTTGTCCAGGATATAGCAATGTATTATACTGCCATGGAATTAAAAGCAAACAGTTTGGTTGTGAGTTAGTTTAACATAAACCCTAGATTAGATTAGATTAGATTAGATTAGATTAGATTAGATTAGATTAGATTAGATTAGATTAGATTAGATTAGATTAGATTAGATTAGATTAAGTAGGGGTGGTTGCCCTTCCATGGTTAGGATTAAATTGTTGACCACTTTGAAGATCAAGAAAATATTCTCTGGACAAAATCTCAAGAAATTGAAGAATTAAAGAAATTGAAGTTTGCCTGTGATTTAATTAAGCATCTGGTGTCATTTAGTGTTTCCCTCACTGCTTAGCCACTGGAGTCATGAGATTGTGAAAAGCCAAGGTTTTCCTTTAAAAATGAAATTATTAGCCCTTAAAATTGCTGAGGATAAAAAAGTTAAATGGAAGCTCCTCAGTGGTAATGAAACAAACAAAAAAAAACCAAGTTAAGTATTTTGGCAGAACCGGTGTGTTCTTTTGCAGGTTTTGTAAAGCTGTGTTTGATAATACCAGCCATTAGTAAGCAACTAATGTGGAAAAGAGACTGTATAGTTTATAGTGATAATTTTAAAAAGCCATTTTTACCCTTGGTCCTTAGAAGAAAGCCCCAAACAAATAATGATCAGGCAGAAGAGCTCCAGCCTGTGTTGGAGCTGTCTCCACCCCAGCGCAGCAGACGGCGAGCGGCGCACGGGCCGGGTTGTTCCTGTCTGACACAGCTGGAACTGCTGCCTCCCTCCTGGCACTCACTGACATTCAGTGCTGCCAGCTCAATGGCAACGAGCCTCAATCAGCCAGCATATCAGGGCTTTTCTACAGCTCTCACAGCCGTGCTCGTGCTCTGGGACTCAGTGCCTGTGCCAGACTGTCCTGAAGGTGAGGGGAGAGAGGTGGGGAAGGGCCCCAGGGATGATGTGCACTCCTCCCATCCCAACATGTACCAGATGGCACCGGGTCTTTGCCTCCAGAGCTCACCCTGGGCAGCACCTGAGACATTTAGGATCATAACAACCACTGTGTGTGTTTGAGGCAGCCTCAATGCCTCTCTCCAACCATGTCCAACCATGAGAGGAAAACAGCAAAAGGAGAAGGATGCAACCAGTAAGCTTTCCCTAGTGTAAACCCTCAGCTCTGTGAAATCTCCAAGTTACTGGTTATCTTTGGACTGTTTTGTTAAAAAACCAAAGGGTTTCTTCTTCCAGGAATTTGTCTAAATTCCTCTTGAACTTCCTTGTTACATGGAGTTGAATTTCGCACTTTGGTTGAGAATTATGTAAAGAAAAAAAAACCCAACAAAACTGTTACTTCATTTGCATTGGATATCTGATAATTTCATGTATTCATTGTTATGATGTACAAATAGTGGTTAACATTTTCTCATTATCCTCATACCAGACACTGATTTAATTAGCCTTGTCTTAATCCTTCTCGGCTTATGAATTCTTTCCAATTTTTTTACATCTGGAAGCAATTCGCAAAAGGTTTGAAAAAATTTAGGAGCAGAATTTATGAAAAATACACATTTTCCAGGATCTGTCTTTCAGACAGTTAATTTGGCATTGTTCTTGGTAATTAACTAGCCAATACCACATGCCATATTTCTCACAAGATCTTTTTTGCACAAATTCAAAATACAGGAACAACAAACTGTCCATCTTTTACCTGTGGCTGGATAAAAGCATTGAAAAATATACAAAATCTGAACAACAACATTAATGTTTTATAAAGGAAAAAATGTGATACGAGATTGTATCTTTTACCAGCAGTAGGAAAAATACCTGAAGAAATATTGCTTCAAGGTTTTGTAGAAGCCTAATTTGAAGCAACTATTTATAGATGCTGCGTGTTATGTTAATTTGGCTTCTCCTGACACACAAAGGCTTCCTTTGAGAGCTTTTGTAGTAAAAGAAGGAAGAAAGCGAGGGGCCCTCATAAATAGAGACATGATAAAAGCTGCTGTCATTATAACAGATCATCAGAAAGAGAGAAGGAAATGCTAAGACACCATTCATCACTTTGAGAAATGCTCACAAACAGCTCCAGGTTAGGTAGGACTAGCTGCAATTTTTATGAAGAGGGATATGTTATCAGAAAACATCATTTTTTCCTTTTTTACAGGCTGTTTACAAACTCATCCCCATTTCTGCCAGTATTATTTGCAAGAATACATTCAAATACTTCACTCAAAACAGCAAGAAAGAATTAATTTCTATTTGAAAATAAATTTTGTTTCCCTGAAATTTTGTTGGGTTGTGTTTTTCAGCAATGGGATGTGAAGTTTTCAGCTTCTAGACTGTATGCAAACAGATAATTTTAAGTGGGTTATTTTCATTGTATTGAGGTCATTGATCATGCTATTTTTTGTACTGGGTGACTGTAGGCATGAAAAACAAGATTTTTGACATGGGAAAACAGACCAGAACTAATGAACTATTGACAATGCATATGAATAATAGATAACAACCAGAAATGAGTTGTGCTTTGTATTATTTCAGCTTATTTTTTATTTTTGATAATTTAAAGGGGATAGTGGCACCATGGCTACCCTCACTGATTGTTTTACCAATAAAAATGCAATTTTTACAGGCAGAGGAAAAGAAAATCTTTAAAAATCAATGTCTGCAAACACAATATGGTTAGGGTATAAATGTCATGTTAGAAATTACATGTCCATGGATGCTGCTAAGTTCTTTCCACTCTCCTGCAGACAGACATTAGTGGAGTGAAACCCTTTGTACAGTGAAAAAGTCCACTCACAATGTAGACATCTCCTAGAAATGTGGTCTTGAGTTTGTTTAAAAATATTAACAAAACACTAGAAATCATTCACTTGGAGATTATTACAGCTCCTTTGTATCAAGTTGGTTTTCCATTAGGCTGTACAAGTGCCATTAACCAGGCACTCAAAATCCCAGTCACTTGAGCAGTGCTCAGAGAGAAGCTTCTGTCTGGTCGATGTCACAGCAGCATCAGCCCCCTACAGCTGCTCTGGGTGCAGCCTGTGGGGAAGGGGACAAGCAGGAGGTGGCAGGCCAGCTGCCTGCCTGCACAGAATGTCCATCCACCAGCTGCTGGGGGTGGCCTGGGAGCACTCTGGAAGATTTGTCTGGTGTGAACAGGCATGCAGTGCTGCCCCAGGGAGGACAGAAACCACAGAGGGGCTGCCAAGGTTTGAAAATTTACTTGTCTGCGCTCCAAAATCATCAAGCAAATCACATTTTGTATATTGCCAGCAAACATGGACACATAAGTTGAGCACTGAGGCTCAGAAGATCTGATGCCTGTGCAGGTGCTGCTGGCCACAGGGGCTGTGCCAGCTTGCACTGGGATTTTGCTGTGGTGTGCACTCTGTGACTTAACCTCATCCCAGATATTATTTGAATCAACCCACACCATCAAATAACATCTTGGGGTAGTAAATCTGTGTCTTGACCAGATATAAAGATGTATTTAAAGCAGTCTCACCATCTCTTATAATTCTCTCTCCTAGCAGTAGTCCGTAGTCAGGCTGGGAACATGTAAAATCAGGTGTCTTGTCATTTTTCAGGTCAGGGATAGCAAGTAATCAGTAGCCTAGAAACACCACCGTCACACTCATCTCCTGTGAGGCAGCAGCTGATACCAAGACTACAGAATCAAAATTAATCCTTCTGGACATATGGTTAAGTAAACACAATTTTTTCATCACCCCATTCCTCAGGGATGGAGGCAGAGAGCATCCAGACCTGCTGCATCCTATTATTATGGATGTTATTATCACTACTTGCTGAAAAGCAATGTAGACCAAGAAAGGAACAGCTTCTTCCTGGTAAAGGACTTGCCTTTTGATTTTTATTCTAGCATTGTTCAGGGTAGGGGGTGGTGCTATTAAAATGAGCTTAGTTCTGCTGGGATAATGCATTAATTTATATTCTTCTACACAACTGTCTTTCTCACACTTAGTCACTGAACCACTCTGAATTTTCAGTTGATGCAACCACATAGAATTGAATTGGAAAAAGCTGACATTTCCAAACATGCCCAAGTAGGAAATGAATCAGTGGTTCCAAGGAGTAGAGCCAACTGTAAAAGACCATTTGTAACATGATACATCTGGAACCCTAAGCCACCCTTTTGTTTTACGAGCTTCTAATCCCACTATTTTAATGTGTAGTGTTTCCTTCCATAGGAGGATTTTGATCCCATGCTAGTTTCTTTTGCATCTGCTGTGAAGAATTTACATTGTAGCTGTCAAGGGAACTCATCATAGCGACAACCAGTGGTCCGTGCCCTCTGCAAACCCCACTGGATCCCAGGGCAGGCTGTTTATGTAGGGTGAAGAATACATGTAAAGAACTTAGTTATTGAGCCTTTGCCATTTCAATGATTAGACTTTGACCTTGGAATCAAAATATTCATTTGCATTTGTCACAAAAGTGGTCACTGAGGTATGCAAGTCGTGCTGGCTCATTTTCCAACAGCCTATTTTGCAGCATATTGAAGTATTGTATGCCCTGGGAGAAAAATCAGAAGCTTGTTTTACCTCATAAGGAAACTGCTGAGGCAGATGAATAACCATTCTGTTTTCCAATACATTTCACACCGATTAATTTTCCAGTTTTATGAAACATGCTGCAGTTATCTTTGAGTCAAGTTCAGCAAACCAGTACTTGACTTCAAATAGAAAACTACTGATGTTGCTGGGCAGATGTGCACAGGCTTTCAAAAGACCAAGGCTCCCATCAACACCGAATGACACCATCCTCTTCCATCTCCCACTTGCTTGCTTCTGGCTGTAGCACCACTGACTTCCCTTGTAACTGAAGTATATTTTTGTTTGATACTTGCAATATTATCTTGTAAGAACTTGTGAATCAGCCCTGCAAAAGTTCAAGTTTCATAAAAGAAAAAATGAAGCTCAGTAATTCTTGTCTAATTCCTTTCTGTAGTTTACAGGTTTCTCTGAATCAGGTACTTTATGGCAGAGAAGCAGAAGATGTGTTTGGCCGGCTGGCTGAAGGAACAGCTGAGCTGTTTGCTCCTCAGATGCTTTTGTGTTGCGATTCTGTCCATGAAGAATATTAAATACTTAGTCTTTCTAACATTAGTGCTGCTAGGCGTCACATTCCTGAGAAATTAATTCATGCTTCTAAGGCACACAGTCAAGTTTTGCTTGTGTTAAGCCAGTAGGAACAGAATAAACATAAAGCTCATGTCACTTGCCTTTTCATGATGCTAAACCACCTGGATCTCTGCAGCACTCAGGAGACCACTGGTGTGCTAGAGGATCAAGCTGTTGGCACATTAGGAAGGATGAGAAGAGGTGCCTGTGACAAGCTGCAGGAACCTTAGCACAGGACTTGCACAGTTCCCTTCCATGCAACATGGCATAGGAGCACTGTAACTCCCTGTGTAGTACTTATGCTTGGCAGCCATGTCAGAGCCTCACACACAGATCCTTTCCAAGGCAGTAAGGAAGGGTGTTGAATCCTCACACTGAGACCTCCTGGTCTGTGCATGTAGAAAGGCTCTGGCATGGTATTGACAGCACAGCCAGCAGCCAGGGAAGGATTCCACACATAGCTTAAACATTCCTAGCGTGAAAGGTGTCATTTAAGCGTCAGTCATCATGTTCACTGTTGGCAGAGGGCTGGGTGACTCATTTTATCACCAAGGCTATTCCTAGAAAAAGAAAATGTAAGTGCCTTAGAAAGGCAGAAGGGTTCCAAGTACACGAAATCTTATAGTCTTTATAGGAGAGCCCGAAGTATCGCCATTAGCACCGATGAAATCCTGAGTGATTAATGATCAGAGGAAATAGAAACGGGTTTGTATTGCTGGCTGTGCAGCATCACCCCAGGTCCCACAGCGGCATCAGAGGTCTGTGGTGCCAGAGACCCAGGCACAGGTGATCAGTGTCTGCAGGAGTTGTGGGTCTATGGTATTTTACAAACTGTTAACAGCTGCGTGAGAAATACTTCAACATCCTAAACAGAGCTCTGGAACAAGCACTGCTTTGTTTCCCATGAGTATTAGTTCACCTCTTAACCAAGCTTTTTCCTGCCAATGGGAATGATTTCCACTCAAGTTATTGTTTTATATCGTTAGAGAAATGGAGAGGGTATGACACTCAGGGAGTGTTTTTAAAGTCAGTCACCCTATCAATCCTCTTTTTTTTCTTTGTGGAGTTGTCTCAGGGTACACAAAAAGGGTGGCTTTCATATTAAATTAAACCAGAAGACAGACTACTGGGTTGGGTTGTCTCTAGTGGGCTCCAACCACTAATGGCATTAATAACCTCCTCCATCCCCCTCCACACCCCCACCCTGGATAGTGTGGACATTGGATCCCCAGTGGATCTGTTTCATCCCACAGACCCACTCCTATTGCAAGCCACTATTCAGCAGTATGGACCTCCATTCAGATATTCCAGCCAGGCTCCTGCTGATTTATGCCTTTGCTGATCTGGAAAGCAGTATGGGGCCTCTGACACTTCCAAGTCAATTGGAGCACGTCAACTGCCACATCTTCTGCCTTGCGGATTGTAAACTTCAAAATCTGTAGACTAAATTCACTGACTGTATTTCAGGGTATCCATGCCCTGTCCATGTCCATGTCCTCATGGAACTCCCTAGCCTCCAGCTCCTTACTTCATGATTCCTCATATCCTTTCCTTATCACTTTACACAGGTGGATAGATGCCCCAGCTCTGTTCGTTCCCTGAAATATAATTTGAAGTTGTGCAATGTAGCAGAGAACTTAAAATCCATTGAGTTAGCAGGCTTGAGAGAGGCTATTATGGCAGAAAGCATTCTGGATATTGCTCAACAACTATTTTATCTATCTCAGTGTCCTGGTTTAAACCAGAATAGAGTTAATTTCTTCTCAGTAGCTGTTACAGTGCCGTGTTTTGGATTCAGAATTAGAGAGGTGCTGATAACACACTGATGCATTTTTTTGCTAAGTAATTTTATTCTAAGTCAAGGGCTTTTGTTTTTCTTTGTCTCAGTGAAGAAATGCATGCACACACACACACAAAAAAAAAAAATACTGGGAGGGAGCATAGATAGGAGGGGTGACCCAAACTGACCAAAAAGATATTCCACACCACAGAACATCATTCCCAGTCTATAAACTGGGGGGAGTTACCTGCAAGCAGGGCCAATCTGGGTTTGGGAAGGGAGGTCTAGCATGGGTCAGCAGGCAATCAGCAATTGTATTGTGCATCAATGGTTTGTTTCCTTTTTATTATCATTATTTACCATTATTATTGTATTTTTATTCTCAATTATTAAATAGTTCTTGTGTCAACATACAAGTTTTACTTCAATTCTTCTCCCCATTCCACCAGGGGCTGGGGATTGGTATTTTGTCACCAGCTGGGCTTAAAACCATGGCAGTCCTTTTTTGGCACCTGAACAGGGGAACCACAGGTTGAGATAAGAACTAGAGTATGTTAAAAAAAATTGTTATAAACATGCATTGTACTGGTTTAACAATAGTTGCTAGTTAAAATGTGGACTTATTTGCCCACCCTTATTTGTGGTGTTTTGTCTAGGTTATACCTGTAATACCTCACTTGCAGTACATGTTCTCTGTGGTGTATTTCATAGACTGGATTTATGATGTGACAGTGTTGCTTGTCAGGACACCAACCCAGTAGATGTATTCAGTGTTGCAGGCACCTCTGTGCTTTGGGGGTCAACTACTGGGAACAACTAAAAATCACACCTTTGGCTTTTTCTCCTTTTTCTCAGAGGAACAATGTGTGGGGCAAAAGCTTCCTATTTTTTCTTCTCCCCTCCTTTATTCCTTCCTTTTCCTCCAGGCTGATTACAGTCACACAGACTTTTAAAGATTTTGTATATCCTGTGACTACCCTTGAAACCATACTGATCTGTTTGCTAGGAGCCAGCATGTTGTTGTGTGTGGTTCAGGCCTTCTTTAAGGCCAGACAAATAATTTAAAATATTACCCAGAGATCTGCCCAAAAGCTGGATAGTTCAGAGTGCTGGGGTGGGTGGGATTGTACAAGCAAGTCCCTAAGGCAGTGGGCACCTCCAGTGTGTTTGCATCTTAACCCTCAACACGTGAGGAATCCAGGAAAGAAGCAAAATATTCTTTAAAAGTTTCTTACCACTCTGGCACCCCACAGAAGACCCAAATCATTGCAACGTGTTGGGGCCTGGCCTATCAAGCCACATTCAACAGGGCTCAGTGTCCTCAGGAGGAAAAGGTCCTCACAAAGTGACAACAGACCCCGCAGCTGCTCCAGTCCCAGCAATAGGCACCACCACTACTCTGCCCCTGAAAATTACTCTGCATACTGCAGATCTTGTTTCTAACTTCTCTGCATTTTTGTTTTTCCCAGAATGAATCAGTTCAGGAGTAGATTGCTTCCTGAAATCTGAGCACTGGCCAAAAGTCCATACTCAAAAATTACTCTATTTCAGACAGAAAAAAAATCAAGGTAATATATGGACTTGACAACTCAGCTATAAGCACCTGTTCATGTCTTCATAGATGAAGTTCAGTTGAGTGTATCTTGCTTCTAAAATTGTCCTGACACTACTGGGAATCTTGGCTCAGAGTAGAGGAAATGCACAAACCCAGCAGCTCTGCCAAACTCAGTGCTGTACTCACTGAACGTACTGGGGAGCAGAGAGAAGACTTATCATTCACCTCATGGTCACTGTCAAGTTCTACTGTCGTATTTAATTGTCCATGAAATTGTATTCAGACACAGGAGGGAAGTATTGGAAGGACTATTCATGTCTTGGCCAGGGTCTACACAGCGAGGGGCTATCAGTGATAGCAGGTCTTAGTTAAAGGGTTTATTTTTTTCATGAATGAAGACAAGGTTTTCAGATGTGAACAAGCTGTGGTCACTACAATGAGAAGGGGGGTTTTCTGTTGGGTGAGATGTCGTGCTGCTGCCAGTTTCTTTGCAGCTGCTGGCCCTCAAAATAGTCTCCAGTTAAGGAGGTGCTAAAACGACATAATGATATGATGACAAAAATAAGTAATTCACGAAACAGGGAACATTGTAAAACTGCATACCTTGAGTCAGAACAAAATTCCCTGACCTACAGTACTTTGACCCAACCTTCTTCTGAGACTCCCAGTGGCCGAAAAAAAGGTAAGAACCCATCATTGACTAAGAAAGTTGTTTGTAGGTACTTCACAAGGCGCCTAGCATATTATTTGCCTTGACAAAACCCATTTTTAAAAATGAAGCTACTAAACAAGCAGGACAATACAGGTGTGAAGCTGTTTACCCAAGGGGAGAAAGTTTATGACTCAAATCCAGGTCTATTTGCCAAGTCTGTGTATTCGAACCACCAAAAGTTGTTGTCAACTTCACAGAATTGTGACACCTGTTTTTCACTGAATTCTTGGGTTGATGGAAAAGAAAATTATTCCTCATACTCAAAAACTAAACATTGTTTCCATGACATTGTTTCCATTACAAAGTTCAGTTATGAAGTGAGCTGCTAGAGACCCTCCAGTGGAAATTGGTGCTGCTTTGTCAATGCCAAGGGAAGACCCAACCTTCTTCTTCAGTAGACTGGAGAACGGTACATGAGAAGAGTCCTGACTGAAAAATGCGGCATCACTAGGAGGCTGATAAACAAAACTTGTTTTTTCAGGTTTAATTATAAAATAGCACAGCCACATGAAAGATACAGCACATCTTTGCTTCTGCATTGATCTATAAGTTGAGAAAGGGTTCAGATGCGGCCAGGAGGAAGAGCATATTTGTGTTTTCTTTCAAAGTGCACTCTTGCTTTTGTTGTCCCAATTCACTATTCTTAGAGCCACTAGGGCCCCAGAGCCTTTTCAAGTCACTTTTCTTATTTACTATCATTTGAGGCTCATCCTGGCTCCTTCACTGTCACTCAAGTACTTCCAGCTGCTGTTGCAATTGTTGTCAGCTATTAGAAAAAAAAAAAAAATTTAAAAGTGAAACATCCCTTCTCCCAGACCTGTTATCCTCCATATTTCACCTATAGAAGCTGCCTTTCACATCATTAAATTGCTTCATCTCCTGCTATTAGTTATGCCTGCAGAGCTTTTGGTAAGTCCTTGCCTCTATAGCTGAATGAGGTGTACCTTTCAAAATAGCTGTGACTCTTACCTGGGACCATAAAGCTTTGTTTCTTTCATCCCTCTTGGCTCAAGGCTTTCTATAAGAACTGTCCCAAGAGATATTTATTGCTGCTAACAACACACCAGTCACTAATATGGTTCATCCTGCAAATGCAGAGCAGCACATTTTGGGATCAGCTTTTAGGGTAGCACTGCAATTTTTCTTCAATTATTGTGATTTGTGTGGTTTGTGTGTCTTTCAGACACATGTTAACCCTTGCATAATTTAAGAAGCATCAGTCTCCAGAAACACAGATCCTCTTCACATTCACAGCTCAATGCTATCCCTTTATCTTTTTTTTTTTTTCCATCAAACTAGTATTTTTACGAACAGCTGAGAAAGGTTTCATATTTTAAAACTATCTGGAAATCTGTCAGTTGCTGAAATAATTACCTACACCTTCTCTTGCACAGAGGACATAGCTCTTCAGTGTCCAGAATATTTCTTTAACATGTTTCTGACTTTCTGACCAAGTTTTTTTTTCTCAAGGGTAGGTGATTATAGATTGCATGTGAGGACAAGGGGGCATGGCAGAGACTGAAATGTGCTGGTTTGGAGCAATCCTGTCAGAGTTAGGTGTCTGCAGGCAGGCTCAGAGTGGGCTACATAGAGTTGTCTCCCTCCCTGATGCACTATTTCTTCACATTGTCTTTCTTTTTGCCTTTTGTTGTAGTAATGACTCACTGTGCTTAAAAGCTGTAATTCTGAATTCTCGAAAAGCTCCCAAGCCAAAGAATACTCCTTGATGCAAGGAGCAAGAGAATAAGAAAAGGTAGATTCAAAAGCAGGTTTTAGAAGTAGAAAGAAGTAGTGAATATAGTGTTTCATGGAGAGGTGTGAGGTTAAAACTGCAAGAAATATGACATTTTCCAGAAATGTATCAGGCAAGGAAAAAATGTTCAAGTGACCATTATGTTTTCTGGGAAGACAACATGAAAGAAAGATGGCCCTGAAGTGGGTATTTTTGAAAATATTGCTAGGAGACAGGCATTAGATTTTCATGTAATCATGTTTGCATAGGGAAGTTTTGAAGTTTGAGCCAGTGATCAGGCAGCACGAAAGGTACTGAAGGGTGTATCACTTCTAGGAGAAAGAAAGTACTCTTGAGAGGTATCAGCTTTACTAGAGAAACTGAACAGAGGGGAAGCAGTTCTGAGCCGTGTATAGCAGATCTACAACTTGTCTTAACTCAAAACCCACCATATACTGGTATTATAATCACTGTGTCAGAAAAAATTGTAGTGGAGATCAGATGTCAAAACCAAGGGGAAAATCCAATCAACAGTCCAGATTTACACCTATGAAAAGGCAGGGACAATTTAGTACTAGCCAAAGAGAACCAGATCTGGTAGCAAGAGTTAGAAGGAACAGAAAACTGTTTTACAAAATAGAGAGCAACTACACCCTTAGCCAATGAAGGACATAGAAAAATTAAGGAATTCCTAGATTTCTACAGGCCCAGGACTGAAAATCATAGTTGGAATCAGTTTATACCTGCAGCCCTCTGAAACACCATGCAAGATGTGTGCATTTTCAGCTGTCTTTGGTCAGAACTGTTATATTCCTATGGGAAAAACATTTTGTAAGAGCTTGCAGAATGGGATTTAATATACCTATTAAAAACCAAGGACTCATTCACAGTCTACACAGCAAAAAAGAATTTCTCAAAAGGGAATGATGTGAGCAGAACCTCACTCAGTTTAAGTTTGGGTCACTTGATAATGGCTTTTGAACTAATTTGAGATCCAAAAGACAAAACTTCATGCTGCTGAACACAGACACACAGAATGGCTGCCATGGTGGGTGTTCTAGAACTCCACACAAAAGGGCAATAACATCTTGAACATTCACTTTTAGGGAATAGACTATTGCAGCTGTTCTAAGGTGGAAAACAGGTCAAATATCCAGGCTCATTAAAAAGTAAAAGAGTCCATAAAGACAGAAAGCACATGCTTAGAAAGAATGATGGACACAATAAAGGTCTAGAAAGGACAGACAGAAAGTGTAATTCTGAGGAAGCAAACAAAGGACAAAAACAAAACAATAAAACAGATCTTTGCCATTAAAAGTGTAAAAAAAAAATTCTTGTGCTTTATGTACAGTGTTCAATACACCATGAAATTAACTGATTTATGCTAACTCCTGGGCCATGGAGTCTCTAGCTGCAGGGCCAAGAAGCTGGTCAATAGGACAGGCCAAAGAATCAGGATTGAGCAGAGCAGGGCAGGGAACACTGGCAGAACATCCCAAGGCCCACCATGCTCTGGATACCCAAGACAAATGCAAAGGCTGAGGAGCTCTAATAGTGACAGGCACATGCTGATTTTAAGCAGTTGTTTGGGTTGGTTATAACCAGACTGACAAGTGAGGGGACACGGTTTTTCTGCCTCGCTTAAGATGTTCAGCCTGGATTCCCTTCCACACTGAATTTGTGTTTTGTGGCTTGCAGAATTTCCACTGTCAAGCTTTTCCTTATTCTGTAATAAATTGCTCAAAGGAACTGACTTTCTGTACCCTTTTCTCCCATTATGGTGTTTAAGGAGACTCATTAAGCATAACATTTGGACAATACCCAGGCAGCAGAGATTACCTCTTTTCTGTTAGCTAAATAGAAGTGCAGACAGAGTGCAATTTTCTTTATTTGTGTTTCAGAGGGATGCTAAGAGGATTTCATAGCAGGGAACTGGGGATTGCAGGAAGTGATGCTGCAGGTGAAGTCAAGTCAGCTGTTTGCTCCAGTTTCTGAAGAGTATGTACATTTTATTCCCTCAAATTCTCCTGATCCTTCTTTGACCTCTAGGAGTGAACAGTATTTACAATGTTACAAGTGATTAGAAATGACATGTGCAGAACAATCAGTTTAAGCCTGGATTCCTATGGATTTTTATCTACTCAGCATTTCATCACAGACCCAGCAGCTTCCTAATGCCTTTCTCTCTCAGCAACCTGAGATTCTGCTCTTACATTTCTGGAATCCTTGCTATGTATTGCATCCCCTAGGTACTAGCTAGAGAAAGAGCAGGATGCAGTGGCTTTTCCAGAGCCTGTTGGTGCTGGCAGGGCAGCCAGTGTGTGTACAACAGTTTAGCCAGGGGCAAGTCCATGACCAGCTGATGGTGCTGCCTTTCTTTTATAGTAACATTCACTTGGCTTTGTCTTCTGTATTCAAGCACAAATTTTCTAAAAATAATTTAGGAATACAGTGACTTTGAAACACTATTATCTCTTTTTCATGTGGCTGAAATTCACAACTGGATTAAAAAGCCATTAGAGAGATGACATGAGCAAGCATGAACTGAAAGTACAGTCACATACATGTCACTCCTTAGGAAGCTCTAAGAGGTGCAGAATTTCTAAGTTTCTCATAGACAAGATCCTGAAAAATATAGGATTGATTTTTCCCTTTAGAGTTATTCTGCAGTGTGTTCCTCCATTTGCTCCAACTGGGACATACAAGCCCTTGAAAGTGATCTGTTTTGGAGAGTGATCAGTTTTGGAGAGTTTCTTGGATGAAAGCTGATATGCAGCAGGGATACAACCAGTCTCCTCCTGATGGGGCAGCCTAGGAGCAGTGTGGAGTCCTTTATCAGTGTGCCTCAGGAATATGGTTTGCAGAGCCAGGTTCAGTGTGGTATTTAGAGCCAGAGAGGCTGGAGTGGCGTTCATCTCGTTTAAAATTTGTCTACAAAAGGTTAAATGAACCACCTATTTCTCTCCCCTGATGCTAAAGGGAAGGTGGTGTACCTGCCCTGGTTGCAAACATCTGCAGCATAAAAGTCTAAAGTTACTTGAAAAGAATCTCACCCTAATGTTCAGCCAATAGTTTCCCCTTTATTTTACTTCCAAGTAGCAATATTCTCAAGCAAAAAAATAAGGCAACATGACAAAACATTTTTAAATCCCAGTCTTGCTATAAAATGCATGGGTGCAAATAAATCTGTCCCCTTGGTGACAAAGCCATCAACATCAGCTTGACAGGATGCTATCATTCAGCCTGCTGGTGCTGAAGTTCCAGTGCAGTAAGTGGACTGCACCTCATTAAAACCCTTTTCTCCGTATGACCACTGCCAACACCATGATCTTTCCCTGCAATTAAGAAAATGTAAACTGATCCCCTGCAGAGAGGAGTACAGTAGCAATGAAGGGAACAGAGTTAAGTCCAAACCTAAGCCAGCAAATAGTTTTCTTTTTACAGCTTCCCAGAAAGGATTTTGCAGTATACAACAGAGCAGAGTAAATTGAAGGTTTTATCATGATCCCGTATCTCTGTCATGCTGAGATGCATTGCACTAAACTGCATTCAAAAAAAGGGTTTATATATGGATGTATGTACATATATATGTGAATATGACTACAAATAAATGCACATATTTACTTCAAAAATGAGTGCTTTGTAACTAACTCCAAGGTTGCAGCAGTCTGACCACTGACTGACCACTTCTGCCTTTTTGCCTTGTAGAAGGAGCATGACCAGCTAGTCACTGACACCATTACCCAGGGAAACTCTTAAGTTCAGTTCCATGATGTGTTTTTCTGCCAGATTCTCATTATCACACATTCTGATCTGCCTGAGGCAGCTATTAAGCCTCTTGTCAAGTCACAGTTACATATTGACTGTGAATCATATCTTCTTTTAGCCCAAATTACCTCTACATTTCAAGAGTCTGAAATAGATACCGTGCAATTAAAGCATTTTAAAAGCACTAATTGACTTACAGCAATAACTAATTCTTTTGTTTTGTGTCAGAAAAGCCATTCATCTGCAGATACTGTATTATTATAATTGTTTTCAGGGTCCCCTCTAGTTTTATGTCCAATAAACAGCATCAATCCTTTGTGAAGACAGTATAATGTTCTCAGTATAAAGGACTCATAACAGAGAGGAAAAATTGTATTTGCTATAGCCTTAAACCAAGTAAGGCCAAGTACAATGAAATGAGAGAGCCACTGATTTCTTTCAGCTTTCAGAAGAATGATCTAGAGAGATGCAGTTTAGAAAACTTAAAGCAATATAGAAAAGAGAAATACACATGATGTGGGTTATAAACACAAAGAGCCACATATCATTTGCTGTAAACCAGCAACTTCACTCTCTTGCCACTATATGAATTCCCTCCAAATAACCATCTGGTCCACTTTAGGTGTCAGAAAAAAGTCTGGGAAACATGGAAACCTTTTCTGTTTACCTCAGACATGCAAGATCAGCATTTATACTTTGGAACTAGCTTGTTTTTACTGTGCACTGTTAAAGCCCATGTTCCAACCTTCTAAACGGTTCTTGTTGTCACTTTATCCTTTGTTTTCTCAGTTTCTTGTCTGTCACAACATTAGGCCTCTTTCTAAGCTTCTGAGAACAAAATATGGTTCTTTCAGTCAATCACCCTTACCAGAGGGCATGGTGGTAAAAATGACATGGCTGAACTGTCGTGACGGTTTTGGCTTCTTTTCTTCCCCGCTGTTAGAACAGGGGTTATTTTAACTCTATCTACACTCCAGACTGAAAGCATGAACCACTCAAGAGTCCAGATTCATGGTGGTGGTTGGTTCCTTTCAAAGATCTGCCCCTGCATCAGAAGGTGTTGGAAGCTACCAGAGTCCGAAGCCAAAATCCTTGGCAGAGGTGAAACTGAAATAGCTGGATTCTAGTGAAGCTCTACTTCAGGGATACCAAAAGGCTTCCAAGGAGAGGCTGTGTACATGTTTCAGATGGACCCTAGAGAATTTTCTCAGCACAGAGCTAAGATGAATCAGGGTTAATCTCCTGATGCACAGTACAAGCCAAACACTCCTTTGGAGATATGCAGTAAAAATGCAGGAAGAGGAGTTAGTTGGTTCCTCCGTTCAAGTTCCTGCCACTGTTCTCCAAATTCCAAATCAAATGTACCAGGAAAGAAAACAGATGCATGACAAGATAGAAGTTTCCATCACACTGCTTTTCTTGGAAGGAAACAGATTAATTCAGAACAAAAGATTACTCAGTCAGTGACAGAATGAGGTAAAATTAATACAATGAAATCTCATTGAATGTGACTGTATTCTTCTCAAGTTGGGGATTAATTAATTCTTTACTCCCTTGTCCTCCAGCACCACTACCTCATTTTGTTTGCTGGGCAGAAGACTCAGGAAATCTTCTGTCTAGATTTAATGACCATTGTTACAACTGTCCCTTGCCTCCTGTGGCCACTCTCTGCTTCCTTGGCTGTCTCGGTGTGGGAGCCTCCACTGGCTGCTCACAGCTGGGGAGGCAATGTGGCTTTTCATTCACCTTTCACCCTCCTCCCTATACCCCCATCCCCAGTCTCAGAACTTAGAGTTTGCAATAACCAAGAATTTCCTACAAAAATAATGCAATTTTCAGTCAAAAATGCATTTTTACATTATTAGAATATTCAGAAAAATATTTATTCCAAAACTGGTTCAGAAGAAAATCCCTCACTGTTTGACACTTGTTAAATAAACCAAAATTCTTTTACATTAAAAAAAAAGGAAAACGTCACCGTTTCACACGTACTCCCTATTCAAATTTTGAACTAATCTTAGAAAAGCTCTTTTAAAAGTCAAGTCTTCAAAATTGTGTAAGTCAGCACGATTCCACTGAGGCATGACAGCAAAGGATCATGCCCCAGGATCTGTATCTCCAAACCTACTGTGAACTGCAAACCTACCCAGCTGTGACATTTCAAAATGCAATCTCTTAAGGGCTTTTGTAAATTATCACATCCTGCCTGCGCACAGTCTCAAGAGGAATTATTTGCAGATGAAACCTCTTGGTAAGTAGTGTACCTAAAGAATAACAGCTCAGGGTAGTTCCATGGCAATTATTTCTCAGTTTTTTACAGAAGAGGTGCTGTACAGGATGACACTGGTTAATGCTTGGGGCAGGGGCCATCATCACGAAATGAGTAATTCTCCACCTATGGTTTGTCAGAGAGACATACTGAAATAATGTCAGTCTGCAGCTGACTTTAAACATGTCTCTTTATCTCACTCAATATGCACCTGTTGGAGTCTCAGAGGTTCTAGCAAATTCTGAAGTAATTTAACCCTCCAGTTTAAGGTTTGTTGTATATCTCACAGCTTTGAAATTAAGCATGCCTCGATCAAAAACCCTCCATGCTTACAATCACCAAACACAGGGTAATAACCTTCTTAAGCAGAGGAAATACTGGGTAATTCTACTTGGGCTGTGAATATTTTAAAATACATCAGTCTCGGGAATAAGAAATACACAATGAAGAAAGATCATCACTGGAGGGACACTATGGGCCTGTAATGGGAGTATAACTGAATCACAGAAAGGTTAAAGCCTTTGAAAGGTAGAAATCTCAGCACTACTACATGATACCTTGAAGGTTTAAGCATTACCTCTGAAGTGAAGTGCACACAATCATCTCAAGGAAAAAGACTGCCTTGGGAAAAAAGGCTTGTGACTGAAACTCTCAGCAAGCACTTACAAGAAACACATCACTGAGCAGACTCCTCTCAAACAGTTTCAGTCAGGAAACTTTTAGGCCACTCTTGGTGACCAACAGTTTTGTTATTCCTTAGAACTGTTGGTCTGATATTCCTTTCTCAATTGTCACAAAAAACTGCAGTAAGGAAGGAGTGGGCCCAGATTTTCAGTATGCTGGTTCACCTACATATCTCCTATTTCTCTTTCATGCATATTTTATTTTGTGTAATGAGATTTCATAGTGCAGAATGAATTAGAAGATACAGACTATGCTGGAGAAGATGACATCAGAAAGATGGGAGACTGGACTGAATGAGCTGCCAGAACTATTTATGGGGGGCACCCAAAACCCTAAATAGATTTAGTTCTGCTCCTTGAAACATTTGTCCTGTCAAGATGGAATCAGATCAGTCCAAGGTGTTATTTCTTCCAAGAAGTTCTTGACATCTCAGAATTAAACTACATTAAAACACTGGTGGAAGGTGTTAATTCTTTCAACATGTAGAACCATGCAAATTGCAGGCACATAGTGTGCCCAGAACTGAAAACCAAGAGCAGATATATAAATGGTACTTCTCATCAGTGAAGCATGTCTCATGTGTCTTCTCAATACCAAAGGCTAAATAGCAAGTTTGTTCCAGTCACAAGAACAGCAGCCATCCAGGAGTCAGTGACTCAGAAACAGTCTCCTTTTCAGTTCCCTAAACATATCTCCTGCTAAAGCCACTCTCTCTTCACCTAGCACACAGTGTTAGTTCCATTGTTCTCTGCTGGCTTTCTGTCCTTTGCATAGTCTAATCCTGAAAGCTTTATAGACCATAGAAAGGTGATTGAGTTATCTCCAATTTAGTGCCGTCTAACAGCTCAAGGATTGTAGCAAGTGTTCAAATGAGCCAGGGGAGTGAAAAGAGAGCAACAACCTGACATTATTTACAGGAGATGTCATGATTGTTTCCTCTCTGTCAGCATCCTGCACAGATCAGAAAGAAGCAGCACTAAAAGAGAAGCTTGTTTAAACATTGAATGCCTTCAGAAAGATATTCTGAAGTATAAAGCTCACTTCAGACAGAAGGTGAAGTCACTGTATCTTTCCTACAAATATTTGCAGCTAAGAGTTGAAGCTGATGATCAAGGAGCTTGATTGCAGATTTGCCATAAACTCAAGGAACTCACATATCTGAAGCCACAAGTCCACTGATTTCATATTCACTAGGTAAGGGTGTAATTAGTTTTTAAGTAACTATACAGTTGGAAACAGGTAAACAAACCACACAGACCCATTCACACATAATAGACATTTTTAGGAGGCAAGTGCATTCATAGAAGATATTAATATAGAATATTTTATCTTCATGCTGCAATTTTTGGGAGGATAAAGTTATTTACAAAGACTGCAGCCATTGCACCAATTTAGGAATATCACAATGAAATGTTCTTCCAGTTGCAGACTACTGCTTCCCTGTAAAATAGCAGGGCCCTGAGACAACTGAGAAAATCATCAAGACCACAGACTTATTTTTACACAACAAAGAAATTGTACAAAATCTAAAAAGTGGCTTATATTTGGTTTTATGGCAAAATAAAAATATGATGGCAACACTGCTTAATATGGCTCTTAAGACAATCTTTCAATTTAAAAGATTGAGAAATGGAAATACCATGCCCTCTTTTTTCTTTCTTCCCACTTCTGTTGCACATAACAGTGACACATTTCTATCACCAGTAACTACTTAGGTCTATTGATCTAAAAAATCCCAAAACTTCAGTAGCAAGTATGAACACAGTGACATTTGTATGTAATAGACAGCAGTGGACACTGCCTATGGATCAAATGGAGCTGAATGTGCAGGTGTGATATTTCAGCTGCTCTTTCCATATATGCAGAGTTAGTTTGTTCCTCTGCTTTCTTTCTGGTATCCCCAAGATGTGATCATCTTTTTGAAGATCCATACCAGCATATTTACTAGATGGGCATTGTTCTCTACATTTCCAACACTTTTTCAAGCATTCTATTATTGTAGTAAGAACAGAGAACAAAATAAATAAATAAATAAATCTTCAAATTATTTAAAGAAACATTTCTCAAGTGTATGAAAATGTTCAAAAGTGTTTATATCTCATTAAGTCTAAAATACACTTTCTATTTAAAAAATACTAGAGGAATTGTTTCCAGGTTTGTTTTTTTTTCCTGGAGACAGAACTTTTTAAAGAGTTGGTTGAATATTATGTAGATTGGAAAGTTAAATCAATTGATCCCCAGTTAGAGATGATCACTGTAAAAGACTCGTTCTGGCAAGAATTCATTTTTTTTATTCTCAGTAATATCACCTCACTTTGCACAAAAACAGAAGTAATGTTAAATACTTGCTTTCAGTTGGCAGCAAGTGTCAGCTGCAAGATCCACAACACTGTTTTGTCTCTGAATGAGTCTCAATCTTAATGGTCTTCCCAGACTTAATTTACAGAATAAAATGTAATTTGCTGTCTTTGGTAACAAAATTTGTTTCTTTTCTTCATGAGTTGAAGGTCTGTAATATACTATTCAGCTTCATACATGATAAATTAAAGGGCAGGCAAATGTTACTGCACACCCAGGATTTGGGATTCTCTTCTGAGCACAGGAAGGTGCATGGTGTGTGCAGCAGGACACCCAGTTGAGTCTTTTCTTGCTTGTCATTTGCAGTTTGTTCTCCCAAATTTGGAACAGCCACTTCAGGGCAGGCAATGTGCTGTCTTACGAATGTGGTCTGAGCACAAACCACCAAGAGATTATATATGAAAATCAAAGTTGTTCAGTGACAGCCGCATTTCAAGCTAGGAATGTCCAAGCAGCTGTGAGGGATGATCGACCCTGCCTATTTTTAATGGGATATCTCACTGGGCCTAGATTAATTTCAGAAATTAAAGCTACTTGTGTAGATATGTGAAGGGAGTTTCTACAACTCTGCTGAATTCAGATCAGTGTAATGCAGTGGTGGTGTTCTGCTACACTGCACTCCCAGGTGTTCTGGAGCGTTCCACAGGGAGCAGTGCTGGGCACCCTGCAAAGCTGGGAGGCAGTGCCACTGTGCCACAGGGAATGCACCACAAGCACAGCCTCTCTCTCAGACAGTACACCAGGAAGGCCACAGCTCACTCTTTCCCTGGTAAATCCAGAATTACACAGAACAGAAAACACAAATGTCTACATCCCATCACACTACTGTTGGGATCAGTGGATACACTTCCACCAACTTCCACAGAAATCTGAATGGTTTAACCTTGGTAGAGGGCCGGGACACGTAAATCCTGTCCTGTAAATTTAGATCAGAAGACCATTTCTGTGACTTTCAGATTAGGAGATCTAGATCTCCATTATAATACATCTGACTAACAGGATTTAAGCTTTATAGGCAGTTAAGCTCCTTGGGGTTACAACCACTTGATTCCTAATTCAAAAGAAGTAGGTGTGAATGCTCACATACTGCTTTCTCATAGTGTCATGGCAACAAAATCCTCATAGCTGCAATGTCATTGTTAGTCACAGAGCAAAGGACAGCCAGAGGATGTGCTCTGTCTCCACCCCTCTCAAAGGTTAATACCGAAAAAAAGTCCTGTTCCAAAACACTGAAACATCCACTACTGGAACATCTATTTCAGGATCACTACAATGCATTTTTTTCATACATGACATTCTCTTTAATGCCCTGTGTTTTCCACTCTTCTTTGATAAACCAATGTTATTACTACTCAAACTTACCTGTTTTTTATGGAATATATTTTAAGAAATATGAAAAAGGTGTCTGGGTAAGAGTAAATATGCTTCAGGTGACCTCAAGATTAATTTGTGAAATAATTCTAAATAAAAAAGTATAGCATTTGTAAACAGATACCAGTCTAGTGTAATATGCTGAATGCTTTTATGAACTGACTTCTATATGCTAAAAAAAATTAAAAAATCAACTAGAACAAAGTTTAAAATGTCTTTTAATTGATGATTAATTTCTACAGTGCTACAGTATTAACAATCTCTAAAACAAATATCTGAATCTATATCTCAAAATATATTAATCTGAATCTATATCTCAAAATATAATTCTTGCAAGTAAATAAGTTATTAGAACTATCATATTGTGTTGCTTTCCTGCCTGTGTAACCTTCTAATGATAATGCATTTCAGAAGAAATAACAATAATAAGCAGTTGCAATGCATTTACATTATTAAGAGACTTTAAGTACAATTCTATGTATATTCTATACACTTGGATAATTTTTTCTACACTTACACTTTTACAAAGCCATAAGCTGAAAGGACATTTAAATACATTCAGGACTGAACAGAGAGGCAGGAGAGGTATGAATAAAAAGCCAACATGTTTCAGGTGGTACATCATGACACAAAGTACTGTGTATCACCAGCCACTGCCAGCTGCAGGCGTGACATTGCCAACAGCTTCCTAGAGAGGGCTGGAGTCACCTAACACTCAGTTCTCTTGGGACAGCCCTCGGTTCACTTGTCAGATTTGCTTTTGTGACCTGAGAGTTCCCTAGCCAGGTCTTCTCCATCTGGGAGGTCACAGAGATGAACCAGCTGGGGAGCCCTCAATCCCTGGGAAGGCCCAGAGGCACAGTGGGCACTGACACTGACCCGAGAGTGCCACCCACTGTGGAGCTGTGCCCTCCCGGGAGCTCAGGGGCTGCCCTGGCACACTGAAACCTGCCTGGCAAAGCATCGCAGGCACAACAACCCTGCAACTCGCTGGAGCAACACAGAGCTCTGCAGAAAAACGGGGAGCTTGGTTTGTAAACAGCCATTGTAACAGACACAGAATGAAATGTTTAATGGGCTGCAGTTAATCATCTATAAAAACTGTAGGTTCAGCACGAATTTAAAGTGTAAACTGGTGATAAATAATACAGTAAGTCTCAGCATGTTTTAAAATATACATTATTAAATAAACTTTGATTTTCAGAAAAGCTTTCACCTTTTTTTGTTCAGAAAACCCCACTTAAAAATCCTTTATGAACTGCAGCCAGTTTTCCTGCCTGAAAATTTTGATTTATGAAGCCCTACTGCCTAGTGCAGAACATTTATTTGTATTAACTTTCCTTTTTTTTCTTTCTAGATCTTTCTTGCAGATTAAGCAAGAGCTCAATTCAAAAACTGTTAATATAATTTAAACTAATCTAAATTTATAAATTATTATAACGATTCTGAATTGGTTTCATTCTAGTTTATTTAGTAACCATACACATATCCAAATATCCACTGAAGCAAGTACCACAGTCAGAGCAGTAGCTAGACCTAGATATAGAAGGTACATATTTAAATCTGGTCACAGAAAAGGTGTCCATGCACCTCCTGTTAACTAGCCTTGCAATCTCTCCATGAACATGAACCTGGCTAAATGCTGTGTTCAGTGGGAATCAGAAGCAGCACCATTTCTCCACGGCAGTTTATGCTGAACTCCACTGCTGAGGTTGGTGTGCCCTGCCCACCCTGGCAGGCCAGTGTATCCCCAGACATGCAGGCTAAGAGACAGCAAAGGATGCCTGAGTGGAGAGGAAAAGCCCTAAAAACACACCCCTTGTGCACAGAGATCTCCACAGTTGATCTCCTGAGCTTCCTCAGCAGACTGAGCTTCCTCTCATCTCACATCCTGCAGGATGGGAGAAATTACATCTGTCAGCTACTGCTCACCATGGCCTCAGTGACCCCTTGGCAGATAATGAAGAAGATGCAATATCCCAGCACCATATTCCTCTCTGCTGCCCATGCCCTGAAGCTGGGATCTGACCTCCAAACATTCTGGGCTGAGCTGTGAAACAACTCAATCTGTCCCAAAACAGCGTTTCACAGTATGTGAGTGCTGAGGAGAACCTTGAGAAATCCAGCTGCTTTCAGGTAAAGTTTATACAAAAGATGGTTTCTATTTCTAGCACTAGTAGGAAATATCACCTGATTAAAAGCAATCTCCCTATTTCTATGTGCTGCTATTCAAAAACTTTCATAAGGCCATGCTCTATATAAATACATTTCAGAAGGCCTATATAAAACAAGTATGAAATTACCTTTGTAAAAGTTAAATTTGTTAAAGACTACATGCAAACATTAGAGATGCTGATGTTTGAATACATTCCTAATCTTACGTAAGCAGGAGGATTTAAATGCTTTAGAAAACTAGGGATGTTGCAGAGAGGAAGATAAAAAAGACAGATGTAAAAAAGAAGTTGGAAAGAGAGCACCATATGAAAATCATACTTAAGTTCTAATGTCCATTTAACAGGTTAATTAAATGTTTCAAGCTCTGAAGTCAATAGCAAGAAGATTTTACCTGTAATTCTCACTATGTTTCAGAAGATATATTAACAGAATAGCAACCAGCAACCAGACAAGAGGAAAAGACCTCAAGCTGTGCCAGGGGAGGTTCAGGCTGGACATCAGGAAGAATTTCTCCATGGAAAGTCTGGTCAGGCACTGGAACTGGCTCCCCAGGGAGGTGGTGGAGTCACCACCCCTGGAAGCATTCAAGAAGCAGCTGGACATTCCACTTAGTGATATAGCCTAGTTGATGTGGTGATATTCAGTCAAAAGTTCGACTTGGTGACCTTGGAGATATTTTCCAACCTTACTGATTCTGTGAAAAGGATACTTCAGTGAAAGGTTTCAAAAAACAGGAGGAAGAAAAGAACATGTTGCTTACTTTTTTAAGGTAAATGCCATGTAAACTAACCTGCATGGCAATCTCTCTGGTCATTGAAACATTAAATGTGATACTGTGAGTAATTTTTAGCTTTACTTTTACTAATTCATTATTTAGCAAGACTGTTTTGTAGCTGTAAATCCATTTTTACATTATACCATTACCATGTACATTGTTGCTTTATGGAAGTGCAACCCAAGATTGTAGCAAACAGTGTTGTATTGTTTTCATTCCACATGTACAAAATGTTATAAAAATAGGTCCTTGATTAACATATGATAATATCCTTAGGGCACAATGAAAACAAATATAATACACTTTTATAGTGCAAGTATTCCTTTTAGAAGGAATACCATCTACGGGATGCTCTCATCTGATCAAGGATTTCAAAATCACATCCTTAAGTATCCAATGCATTTTCAATTAATTGATAGCTATGGTCTTCAGTGAGCTGCCCTGACAGATAAAAGAGACACAGAACTTAATCTAATCTTAGTTTCTCATATTTCATCACACTATTCTGTTTGCTAATGTAGATATATTTCCCAAAACAGCCAATATGTTCCTCATAGTTTATAAAACAATACTGAAAGAATGCTGAACACATACAACTGCTAGTCTGAACACATGTAACACAACTGTTTTGTGATTCAGTGTTGTGAGTGTAGTTTATATTTTAAACTTTTAATAATTTTAGCTGCATATTAAACAGAAGTAGTAAGTTAAACTAGAGCACCTTGTGTGTAATTTAAGGAATACAAAGATTAAACCTTTTAAAATTTAAAGAGATACAACTGTTCTGCCTCAAGTCCACTATGCACCTGTCATATAAAAGGAAACTCATTTATGTGTAATGAAGACATGCATAAATATCATAAATTAAAGGCACAATACGGAAATGGAAAGTTAAGGATATAGAAGTCCTTGCTTTTTTAAAAAATTACCTGATAGACCTTTTTCTGGCATATCTACAAATTTCAGAAAAGCTGTATTATCATAGAATTGTTGAAGCTAAAAACAGAAACTGCCTATTCAAATAAGTGGTTCAATTTCTTGCCAACTCTAACTGAAAATCTTCCAAGACTCTGTATGCATTGATAAGCACTACTTTGTCATTCTGTAACCCAACTGATCTTACTGGTAGGACCTTTCTTCTGATATTCATTGGCTATTTACCTTGTTTCAAATTCATCATAGCTACACCTCCATACTTAGAAAAGCTCTTCCATGTATTTATCATATAACAAAGAATTACACATATTAACAACTCAATCTTTCCAACTTCTTTCTCCCTTCAACTAGTTTTCTTATTATTTTCTGAGCTTTCACAAGATTATCCAATTCTTCATCCCTGAAGAAACCAATTTATAAGACTGTACTCCAGAAATTACCTCAGCAATCACAAGTATTCTGATTTACAGCTGCCTGATGCAGCTCTTCCACATAGGTATACACTTCTTTTGACATCAGTGAAGCCAGAAGCAAGACAAGCTTGTTGTCTACATTTTCATAGCTTTGTACCACATTACTACATTTCCATCTTCTCTCTCTCACTAAGTATCCAAGTTTCCTCAAATGCATCACCTTTTCTCTGAATCTGCTGGGCTATTAGTTCAAAATCTTATTTGTTGGACCTCTCCCACTCAGGTATTATATAGTGTAAGATCATCTGTAACTTCTATCAATATATTGTAGATCCTTCTTGCAGATTATTGAAGACATAAAATAGAATTAGGTCAACACAGTTTAAACAGTTAATGGGGAGGGTGCAATTAAGATTGCCCAATGGGATGAATCAAACCACAATTTATATTTTAAGATGCTATTTTAAATATATTTTATCCCACTGAGCTATTTTAAAGAAGTCAAATATCTAGCCATAGCTACAGTTTTTCAATGCAATACTGATTCTTCTGTATACATAATTTAAATGTAGTATAGGAAACATGCTGACAATCAGCTTTGCTCTGCAAAGAAGTCTCATTCCAGCCACTGATTAGAGAAAGGTAGACACATCCTGTCTACTCCTCAGCACAAACTTTTAACCAGTTAATATTTTATCTATTATTCTAAATATCTTCAAAATTACAAATGAAAATACAGGGAGGTCTAAATTTGCACTGACAATCAAGAACTCAACTCCTTTCAGAAGGCCTGAAATTCTGCAGTGTGATACTCTAATTAAAAAATATTGAACAACGTGCTGCAGTACTTATAACTGGAAATATATTACTTAATATAAAGTTTAAACACCGTTCAATTCACCTAGTCTATGAAAAACATCATTACCTAATTTACATTCTGATTTCCAGAAGACTCACTTTCAGTACAACTGATCAACTCACTTTCTGTTCTTGATAATGACTACAGGTCATAACAACTTTCAGAACACAAGGCACAGTAGCCAACTATTCTAGTTCTTAAAGCTACTCATAAACCTATTGAAAATAAGAAAATACTTCTTTGAAGAAATGAACAATTAAAAAAACAAAGTGAATCTGAAGATGAAAAGGTAGATCTGAAAATATATTAATTGCAAAAATAATACAGTCCATGATATTTTAGGCACAGTTGTTTATTCTTGTTCCATGTTTTAAAACTTGGACTCAGAAAAATCAGAGGAAGTCTTGGGTTTTTACCCTCTCTTCTTTTCCTTTCCACTAAAAGCACCATGGTTACACAGCTTGATTCAGTCGTCCTTTTCCACAATCACTTCTCCATGAAGCACCCTTCTTCTCTGCCGCAGCATGTGGAAGTAGAGTTGTGGAAATACTTGATCAAGGCATAAAAGAAAGCAAATTAGATGGAAAAATTCAGCAGCTCACATAATGGAAAACCACAATTTTACAGAATGATGAACTGAGTAAAAATGGCACTTAGTGGTTGAGTTGATTAAGGTGAATAATAACAAGTCTTGAACATTGCAGTGATTTAAAAAACAATAATTACTCAAGCTCAGACAAGGCCCCCTGAATAAATACTGTGTGTTCAAGGAACTTTACTCCAACAGTTTCTTTGTAGAAACAGGATTTAACACCATTCTGGTGGTGCTTATAGACTTCAAATCTGTCCTAAACATTTTTGAATTAAGACTTGGAGGAGGATGCAAATTTACCCTATTTGTTGAAGTCTGAAATAGGAGAACCCTCTTTCCTGTCCCTCTGTCATTTATTATATTACTGTCCTGCTGACAGAGTTGGTCCTTATTTTTAATGGCTAGAAAACTGGATTTATTCCTGAAGTGTTGTTACATTAACAGATGTAAAACAGATGTAAGTTATCACACTTTGGAATATTTTTTTATTGACATAAATCTCTCTTGATGACCTTCATGATTTCTTGGGACAAAAAATTTCAGTGTGTGTGCATATTGTAAAGGTCCATATTGAAGGTTGCCTTCTCAAATTAATATCTTTCATGAATGCAGATCATAGACCTTTTAACTTCAGTTTTCCTGCTTTTCAATTTCTCTCCTAATCTGCTGCCTCAATGTACAGTTTATAAAAAAAATATATGTTCTATTACTAATATTTTCTAAAATATTACATTTGCCTAGTTTGGTCTAGACCTATTCATGGTGGAATATCTGATATATCAAGTTGCTTTCTCCTTGTCTTCACTGCTTAAGTAGCAGTGGAAATAACACTGGAAGTGAAAGACAGATACTCTCTCTACTTGACCTCCATGGCTTCTGGTATGCATAAGTACAAGGAGAAACTGATGAAACCAGGGACTGCAGGTGAAAATTCTAGGCTAACCAATTAAAGCATAGTAAAGCTTGGAACCACAGAAAGCAGGCTTTTACTGTAGAAGGTGTTCAGCAAATTTTAATACAGGCAGTGTTTATAGTTTCAATCATTGATTAATATGTTGTTAAAATATTTCTACAGTTAAACAGTACTTACGTGGCACATAGGAGCACATGACAATAATAAGAAAGTAATAGTAGTCAAAGGAGACATTGTATTTGTTGGGAAGTCTCAGTGAAAACATTCCCGTTTTCTTCACATAGGGTAAAGCAGCATATATGGTTAGCAGTTCACCTGCAACTCCAGCAGGATACAAAATGATAAAAAAGTTGTATCTGCATTGAAAAATAATAAAAAAACAACTTGTGAGAAACACTTCATAAACTTAAAATTTTCTTTTGTTATTATTAGTGTCACAGCAATGTATTAATGTGTATTTCCTGCACCAGAATCAAGGATCACATCCTGACTTGACACAAAATATCAGTTTCAGTTACTTTAGACAGAGTTGCTCAGATTGACAAGAGAATGCATTGCTCAGGGCTTTCTCTAAAAAACAGTGAAGTATCAAAATGTTTTAATGTCTTTCTAATAAAACAATCCTCAAATTTTTAGTCTCCAATAATGATTTTTTAGAAGTGTACTATTCTTACTCCTGTTGTCACTGACAGGATTCAGACCAGGAGTGAATCTCAAATTCAGACGATCCTACATATTTCCATCACAGTGCACACACACTGGGTCAACTGTGTGTACTACAATTTGTTTGAAGATAATGAAAATGTTGAAAAATATCAGAAGCCTGTTCTACTCACTACAACATGGGAATACTACATTTACCACTAATGGAAATGGGAATAAAAAGAGAAAAGAAAACCACAGCATCAGAAACTTAACAGATCCATTTTAAAGTGAGATGATGGTAATATAAAAGGCAAAGCATCCAGTTGAAAGAAAATGTGGTTTGGCTGCCAAAGGCCACATAGTCAGTGACAAAATAAAAAACTGTAATCAATAGGCTTTGTGGTGTCATTTCACACTGTGCACCATGGATATGCTGGCTCTCCTAAGAAACAAATCTCCAGTTCATACAGGGAACAGCAATGAGAGCTGTCACAGAGAGAGAAAGGTACAGTGTGCACTCCCTGACCAAAATAAATGAGATCCAAACCAGCAGCAACTAAGCATGAAACCCTCCTAGAAGCAGAAGGGCTTTGAACACTCACAGATGAGGGGAATCACAGAATGGTTCAGGTTGGGAGGGACCACAATGAGTCATCTGCTCCAACCTCCCTGCTCAAGCAGGGTTATCCTAAAGCACAGAGCACAAGCCTTGTGTCCAGACAGTCTTTGAATATCTCCACTGAGGGAGACCCTGGATTGTCTCTCTGGACAATCTGTTCCAGTGCTTGGTCAGCACAGCAAAGAAGCTGTCCTTCATATTCAGGTGGGACTTCCTGTGCATCAGTTTCTGCCCTTTGCCTCTTGTCCTACTGCTTGGCAGCACCAAGAAGAATGTAGATTAGATAAGAAGGAACTGATACCTTACATATTGTTTGTCTCTATGCAGTTATAAGGCCAAGATCAGAAATTCCATCTCTCTTTGTACTGAATTCTTGCCCAGCTGTGCTGTTTGTTTATCCATAAATCTTGATGGGATATTTTAGACTCTATGAAAAAATAATATTTTCAAATGTTTTGCTTATATTAATATTTCACCATATGTCTCCTCAGTGAGAATGTCAATTTTCCCTATTGTCCATAATAAGGAAACAAAATTCTGTTCTTCAAGGCACATTGACCTGATGGCAAAAATTATTATCTGTCAATGTAATATGTACTGAGTGCATTTTACTTTCTGAAATCTGTATGAAAAACTACTGATGATAGCCAATCTGACTATCTTTAAATTTGTCATTTAGTGTTTAAACAAGTCTCCTACTTAGGCACTAGCAAAAAGGTAATGTTTTTAAAGAATGGACATAAGTGTCAGACACGTCAAAGAAGTGCATTAGAAGCATCAAACCTGCATTATCAAAAACGAAAATAAAGGAAAATAACAAACAAATTCTTTTAAATAAGAGCCACCTGTACTGAAGGTAGGTCAGATGTTTTTCTTCTAACATAATAAATCTGCCTTAACTGTATTTTTCAAATGATGACTACATAAAATTCTATTCCAGTTAAGTCTCCTGATAAACACACAGTGTTTGTAGTGATGATCTAGTGGCTCAACTTAAGTATGCTTTAAAATCAAAACAGTTTTGATATGGAACACAATTTTTGGTGGGCTAAACTAAGTCAGTATTTAACTTCACTACATGGATATAATCTTACAAAAGCTCTGATAAAGCAAAACTTCCTATAAAGTGATAATACAGATTGAGTGACAGGAACTCCCACATTTTTAAAGAACTAATATCCACAAAGACTAGCACAGGTGCTTAATTTTGGGCACTGTATTCAAGAGCATCGTAAAGAGTCATACTGCAAATTAAAAGATGACTCCAAAGATAGAGAAAAAAAATAGAGTAAGTGAAAGCAGAGTTCAAACTGTGAGACACAGAAAGCAAAGAAAAAACCATACCCCAAAAACCTCAGCTAAAACATTTTAACATTTTAAACCAAGCAACAACGATCCCAAGTACAGAAAGCAACTGACTAGCACTTTGCTGACACGTAACCAGAGCTCAAACATCTGCTCTCCAGTGTGTTAGTTCAGCATGCCTGAAACCAACATGCACAGAATCATGAGAAACTCAAGTGCAAGACATCTCCACCTGGCCCATTTAATGAAGTATGGCAAATGGTTGAGCAGGTTGAATGTGTAGAAGGAATATCGAGTAATCTCTGTCACAGTCCATACGACCAGAAAAAGAATAACGCTCTCCTCATTCTGGATCTGCAGAAGTATAAAGAACCAACATTTTCTTCATCTTTAGGCTTCTTTTCTGTGCAAACTGCAACAGACTTCTCTTTAAGATACATAGAGCAGAACAAATGTCTTGTAAAGAAAAATTTTGGCATGAAAGTGATATGCTGAAACCATTAGCACGTACAGTTCATTATCATATATGTTTACTAACACACAGACATTAGTCAACTGAGCAGTCTTCATCTATTATGCAAATATCAAAATATAAAACCCTATAATTATGCTTGTTCCTCCTCTTTATTCTCTACCTACATTCCACAAGACTATCTAACTATGCCTCTTTCGTTTGTGGTTGACCTATTTGTTTACGTTCTTACTCCTCCAAAACAGTAAGAACAACAAAATGCTACAGAAGGCATGTGCTTTTCAAAATCATGTTTTAATCATTCTGCATTTCACTACTCCATTTCCTAGACTTTCTCCTACTTTTAATCTTGCTTCTTCTTCAATGTAATATGCTCATTTCCATGAAACTTTAGACAAAAGGAATTGCTTTATATAACCTACTAACTGGAACTTGGTCACAGAAGATCAAGTTTGGCAGACTTCAGGGAGCTCTAAGATAGTTGAGGAGCTGGAGCACAGATGGTTCACTAAATGAAGAGTATTTGGTAGATCAGGAGCTTTGGGTAAACTCACTCAACAATCCTGTGCAAGATTTAAGTTCTGAGTCATTAAACTGCCTCATTGGTAGGTAGCACATCTCTGCTGTTTCAGAAAACCACTTCTTTCTCACTCTGAGTGAACAAATAAACAAAAGTCCCCAAATACAAAGAAGGCACCTGGGGATCTATTACAAACACTACCTTCTGTGAGGAAGAATTACACACAAGTAATTTTCTTTCCTTTAAGAGGGGAGGAATTTTGTAATACACTTCTATGCCTGAAGGCTGAAAAGCTCCAGGGATGTCTGTGAAATAGAATAAAGCAATACAAGTTTTGTTAAAATTACAAAAAAGGGAAATGATTTTTCAGAATAAAATGCAACATGGTGACAAAGCTTAATATATCTCCAAGATGCTGAAAATCCACAACACTGTCAAAAATAAGAAGAATTATAAGTGCTCATAAAATTGCACCCTCAATGTGTCAAAGAAGGTGCACTTTTATCAGAAGGACCTCACCAACATTATAAAGAAAATGGAGACATAAAAATAGCACCAAACAAGTAGCAGCAACTGAAGTGCACAGACAGCCAAACAAATAAGCAAAGGTAAAGACAGAATTAGGCTGTTCTTTGCCTCATGCAATTAGAGACAAACAGTGATAACTCAAACTTGGATTCATGTCAATGTGCTAAATCCAAGCAGAAGAGCTTTAAATAAGTATGCAGAGAATTCCTATCTGCTGCCTTCCAAATCTGCAGTCAAGGGGGGAGGTCTGGCTCTGGCTATTATCACTGATGTGCCTCTCACCACCTAAAGTGACCCTGAACATTCATGCCTGCTAAGCAATAACAGCGTGAAATACAATCAGACATACATTCAAATGTATTTCTTTTTGGACACAGCTTGGCCTACACTAGTGTAGATAGAGGAAATAAAAGAAATTGCTAGGTATGCTAAAGATTTAGTCCACTGCAGATAATAAAAAATGGCAAAATGCAGTGCTGTAGTCCAGCTCATGTATAGATATTCAATATAAAGATCTTGTTAATCTTTGAAACATTTTGCCTTACAGAAAAATATAAAAGTTAGCTTATAAAAAACAAAGCAAAACAACAAACCAAAAAACAAAACATCAACAACAACAAGAAAAAAGAAAAACAAAAAAAACCCTATGAAAAGCCTATTTAATTTATTCTGTGTTAAGAAAAATTACAGTAACGGAAAAGATGCAGTGTAGAAAACAAATCCTCTTGTGAAATGAAATGAAGATTTGATAACAGAGGCAGGTGCTAGGATAATTCATCTGCAGAAAGGCCTATGCCATCTGCTGGTGAGACAGTTTAATGGCTCAGCTTTTCAAGTTCTGAAGAAATCCAGGAGCACAAAATCGACCACTTCATTTTTTACATGCCTTTCATAGAAAGTACACCTCACAAACTGAACCTAATGCCCCACCTACTAGCTGTGAACTGCTTGTTTCATTGTGCTAATGGATCACTACCCTTACAACAGCCACCTACAGCCAGGAAAATAAACCATTGTCATTTACACAGGTCCTTATGTGCCTTATGACATACTGGATGTCACTGAAAGTTAACGCTACCATAATACTAAATTTTTGAGAAGGTTTCTAAAAAAATTAGAAAATCACAACCATGTTTATCTATGTGAATTCAATTTAAGACATCAATTTAAATACATTAATTTACATTTTATTTAGATTAATTCAGCAAGTGCTAATTAAAATTTTTGAAAGGGAACTGTTAACACTAGGGTGGTTTTGCTTGCAAATAATAGGAGTAGTCATTGATTTCGTTTAGGCAGACCACAGAGGGCACGATGCTGAAGACACTGATGATTCACAGCTAAGACCCAGACTCAGTGTGCTGGCAAGAATCACACAAATTCAATTTTGTAACCCTAACTTTCAACACTGCACTCAAATATGTAAGCATTCTCTACAGGAATGTCTATAATTTTTAGATTGGTCTTTCTTGTGAAATGAGAACTGTAGTAATAGCTTCTCATTAAAAGCAATCAAAACATAATTTGCTCACACACATACCTGTTTTATACTATGTGCAATGAACCACACCATGAAGATTCTTGAACTCACTTGGACCCCAGTCACAAGCACAGATGTGCGAACTATTCCTTAAAGAGAGAAACATGTTATCTCTGTTCCACAATTCATGTTTTAACTAGTTACAGGAGGAACAAAAACAAAGAACTCACCAATCGCACAGTGGATTACCTGTAAATAAAAGTAAATCAGAGGTTACTGATGTGCAGCATGTTACTAGCTACCCTATAAACATGGCCTTTTGATATTAATATAAACCTAGGCTCAATTCTCATTTTTGTCTCCCACTAACAGTCTTAAAAGAAATACATGGCAGAGCCCTGGCAATCAGTGTTGGGATGATCTCAGTATCTGAGCTGTGCAACTACATGAAAGACAATTGTTTTTCAAATTAATTGTAAATATTAGACATTTAGATACTTATAAAGCATTTTATTCAACTAGTAAGCTTCTCTTCCTTTACCTTATTCAGAGAAGAATTTTACAGGACAGTGTAGAGGAAGTCATATAAGGAACACTACACACAGTAATTTTAAAATGTTCTGCATTCATTACAGATTAATAATATTATTATACTTTTGTCAATGACAGTTATGAAGCTTTAGATACAATGTATTTTCTGGTCAGTAATATTTAGCAAATGAAGTGCTTTTCATTGTTTTGGCAGGTTTTAATAGAATTACTTACTGTGAAGGTTTAATAGCAGATAAGCCTATATACAGCTGGTAACATGATTTTAACAGTTGTTTGAACTAGAGATGTTGTAGGCAGATTGAGAAAAAAAAGTTAAAATGTAGATAGACATTCTTTGTTGTGCCTGAGAAAGAACAGCAAGTGCCCCATAAACCCAGCAATAAAGCTTCACTCCACAGATTTACCAGAACTGAGACCACTAAAGCATAGTTTGCAGAAGTATTACTTAAAGAATACTTTGCACACCTTGCACGGACCCTGTTGCACTGGATTATATGGGGTACGTGAATCCTGTCTTGAAATAAGCAGAAGCAGGAAAGGCACAGAAGGATGGTAAGTCCAGTATAAAGAATATAAAGTAAGCTGTAATCTCTGAGATGGTGATATCTACTACACTAGAGGTCTGATTTGCTGGCTGTGATGCCTTCGAGATTTTTCCTTTTGCACTAAAGACTCTCAAACCAAAGCAGTTCCCAGGCACTTATTTAAAGAAATATTAGAATTAAGTTTGAAAAGCACGTGCCCATTTGTTTCAAGTAATCATCTTGCCCCGCCCCCAAAACTTCATTAAATAATAAAGTAAAAAGGACTAATATAATATTTTTATTTTAAATTAAGGATAATAATGTGTTTTGCCTATGATATGCAGCATCCAGTAAAGCAAACTAATGTTTAAAATTTACCTCAAGCAAAGCAAATGTCTGGAAAAATTTAAGCGTCTTTTGAACGCTTCTGAATAAGCCTCTATGTGTTCCTTTCTGTATATAAAACCGCACCATGGCAATACCTAATACCAGCCACCTATAAAAGAAAGAGAATGGATACATTTCAAATTAGATTTCTAAAAATATCCATCCATCATAAATAATTCCGTAGAGTATTTTTCTTCACAGATGAACTTTGATTCTTCACTTGTCAGTGTTTTTAGGACATCAAAGATATCTTTAGATATAAATAGTATATAATATTAAGTAAACATTACACTCATCTCTTTACTTGGAAAAGAATGGAGGATACCTTGCTCCCTTCCAAGGACTGATTTAATTGAGGGAACCCCCCAAAACCACCCATCCATTAGACTTTTCCCTAGCAGTGACTATATATTTTTACTGTTAAATCCTCGTGCATCTTGACTATTAAATACTGTTATTTGAAACCACATCATGAGCTTGACACTCAAGAGAAGTCACTCTTTAGGGCTGCAAGTTTGTAAAAGTAAAGGACTGGAATTTATGCACATCAATTTTACATTTTTCATGGCCCCTCAACTCACTGATTTCAGGACTGACTAGTGATTTAATGCTCCTCTTTGTGATTGTCCAAATGAAGTTATAACTACAATTATGTTTTCCAAAGTGTTCAGATGTGTTTTAAAAGTTGACTTAAAAATCAGATTCTGAAGTGCTGAAAGTTGTATGTTCTGTGCTCCCGACTTCCAGAATCAGATATATTTAACTAGCATATTTGAGGGGGTTGGATAAATTTATTTTGGTTTTTTTTTAGGAAACTGAACAATGATGCCAACAATAATCCCTCCAACATAAAAGAAAGAAAAAGTAACAGTATTTTTTAATCATAGTAGAATTTGACATGAAACTTGAGATTTAGAATGAAAATTGAGAAAAAAATAAACATCTGAACTGTGGGTTGATCCCATTACCAGCCCAGACTCTGTAAAATAATCCAAGGCATGAGGAATTCCTTCCATGTAACAAACCCATTTTTATATAATTAAGATTTTCAAAACAGTGTACTTTATGTTCTGTAATCATGTGATTGATTGGGTAGAAATGGATCTTAGAGATCATCTAGTTCCAGCCCCATTTGCTGTAAGCAGGGACACTTTCCACAAGACAAGGTCACTCAGGGCCCCATCCAACCTGGCTTTGAACAATTCCAGGAATGGGGCATCCACAGGTTCTTTGGGCAACCTCTGCAAGTGCCTCACCACCCTCTGAGTAAAGAATTTCTTCCCAATATCTAATCTAAACCTACTCTCTTTCAGTTTAAACCATTACACCTTATTCTATCACTACAGGCCCTTGTGAAAAGTTCCTCTTCAGCTCTCTTGTGAGCTCCCTTCAGGAACTGAGAGGTCAAAATTTTGAAATCCTGGAGCCTTCCATTCTCTAAACTGAAAAAACTCAATTCTCTCAGCCTTTCAGACCTATACCTCATTCTTAAAACATCGCATTAGCAAGAAGACTGAAAACTTCAGGTTTCAATCCAAAAAGGCTAAGAAAGTACAAAAATTCTTTAACATAGACATAGGCATAACAAGAGCTATGGATGGCTATTTTGAAAAGTACAAATAAAAATCAAAAATGACAAAAATTTTAGTTCAATGTCTTCTCTGATGTTGCTGGGAACAATTACTCAGTTCTTTCATGTTCCATAAAGCCATAGCAAATATATCCTACAGCAATATGAGCTCTGGCTAAGGAAGGGCCCAAGTGACAAAGCAGAAGAGTCTCAGAAACACTCCGAGAGATTATAAACATTCAGAGAAATATTTACACAAATATTTGGATAAATATTTAACTCATCTTCTTGTAGTTTTCCCTGAGCATAAGGTATAGGATAGCACTGGAAACAGGGCCACTGGAAATAGTAATCTTTGTTCAGATCCACTCTGCTGTGACAGTGTGAGAGCCGCCTGGATGCTGACAGCTCCGCGCTCACCTCGGGTGGCACCGAGTGCAGTATCCCCCCTTAACCACTCCTACGCATGGCGGCCCCTGCTATGCAGCCACTTGGCGTGCCCCATTCCAGCACCTCAGGACAGCATTTCAGACTCACATACGGTTAGTCAGGCTTCCCCACACAGCAGGAATGATCCCCCTCTTTGATCCCTTCTACTTTAAGCCCGTGAATCCAATCTGTCAGCGCTCCAAAATTTTCCCCCGCAAGTGTTACTTAGATTTTACAACGGTTTCTAAATATGAGTGCATTTATTTCAGGTTGTTTCCCACTTCTGTGGAAATGAGGAATTACTGGAATATCACTGGTAGTCTTTCACAGTGGAGCTGCCGTGTTTTATAGTGAAGTGTTCGACAAGAGGAAGGTGACAGTGAGTTTACGTCCAGCTGGCAGCACAAATGTGGCAGCAACAGCTCTGTCCGAGCCTTAGACTGAGAAGTCATAATATATTCATTTAATCTACCAAAGCATTTTCTGCATCTCATTCCACAGCCAAAGCATTGCAGAGAGAAGTAATCTTGGACTACACTCAGAATCAAAGATGGCAAATGGATTTTTCTTAAATTATTTTTTATGTGGACATAAATTTCTGTAGATAGACTTATTTAGCTATCAGTGGCTTTGACTTTGGATCTTAGGAAAGCCCTGGTACTGATTATTACAGAACACCAGGAAATGGAAAACACTTTCTGGAATAAAGGCAGCATCTCCAGTTGGGACTTTCAGCAAGACTGAGTATTGCTGTCATTTTAGTACCTTAAATCTGTTTAGAAACAAAGAAAACCTGCAGGTTTTCTTTTTATTAGAATGACTATTAACATGTAGTTATGCCTTTGTTTGTTAAAACTCTGGAAACCTTTTGCTATATTGCACTGCCTGGAAAACTGGACAAATATACTGTTCTAGTTAAATATTTATCCTGTGTAGTGTCTCTATTAAGAATAGATGCATTTCAAATATGTATTTTTCTCTTGAATTAATATGAGAGATCTCTTTATAGATATTTAAATAATGTATCTATTTTAGATACATTTTAGAGATACATTTTATCTCTAAAATATAATTATAAATTATTATAAGAATTTATTTCTATCTTTTTTTCTTTGTTTCCACGTTTCTACATAAAAAATTCATTTTTGCATATCTTAATTTTTTTTTATATTAATGGAAAATGGGAGAGAAGGAAGCAAGAGATACTGAAGTGGCACCTAAGGTCAAAACTAATACAGTTCGATAATCTTTTAGAGACATAAAAGTCAGTGGCAAGAGTCAGTGTTCATTAGCAAATTCACACATGGAGCACAAGGCTGGTAATTCAATGAGGTAACATTAACCTCACATAAAAGCACTTTTCAAAAAGTGCTGCGGTAATATATGAACAGACTTGAATAGATATTCAAGATTCACAGTCGCTAGTGAGAAGAAAGCCATTACGATCACATTCCTGGCTTTCTCCATCAGTGCTTGAGCTCCTGCTTCAACCGTGGTGTGTTAGATTTACTCTAAGGGATTCAAAGTGAGATCACCCATTAGTAACCAAAGTAAAACTGTTCTCATTATGAATATCACAGTAGAAGTTATAATTTTTTAAATTCTTAGCTTTCTTTTAAGCATGTGGAAATGAATGGGTTGGGGGGGTTCCCCCAAGAGCTAGTGAACCGGGAAAAATTCCAAAATGTGAGAATATGTGCTTCGAGCGCTAACAACATAAACCTGACAGCTCTAATGATATTTTATTCACAATAAATACCCGCTTTCCTCACAGCAGAGCCTTGCAACACGGAGCACAAGCTCAAATGAACCTCCTGGGCTCCTGCAGCTCTTCCCCTCCGCGGTGCCCGCTCATCCGTCCCGCCGCGGGCGGGCTGGCTTTGGACAGCTCAGC
>VXBR01005537.1:235058-246195 GCA_013400215.1 Cisticola juncidis | reverse complement strand
GCGCCCGCTCACCCCGCGGTCATGGCGACGTTGTAGAAAATGAGCCAGGTCGTGGCCAGGGCGCCCAGCTTCTTCTTCCTGCCGTTCTCCTTCTCCTCCACCGCGCCGTTGCCGCCTCCGTCCTCCTCGCTGGACGCCATGGTTCCCCGGCGGGAGCGCGGCGCGCACGGCACGGAGGAGGGGCTCCCTCCGCGGCGGGGCTGGGGCCGCGCTGACAGCCGGACCGGGCGCTGTCTCTCACCCCATCTGTCTTCCCCGAGGGCCGCTGCGGCCGCCAGCGGCTCACATGGCCCTGCACGCTCCTCCCTCCGCGCCGCGGGTCTCCCCGGGTCAGCGGGGGCGGGGGAGCCTCCATCGGCGGGGAGATCCTGGTGGGATAGTACCCGGCCTTGCCGCTGGCCGCCTCGGAAAAAGTGACAGTAAACAGCGCAGCTCTTGGAAACACAGAAATATGTGTCCAAGATGGAGCACCTGAGAGTATGGCCAGAGACCGACTTACGGGAATATGCTCAGGCCCCCACCTCAGAGGCCAAACCTGCCAGAGTGACCTCCAGAGTCTGGTAGATCTCCATAAATACCACCCTCAATGCATGAGGAAGACTAAGGCTCACACGTGAGAAGAGGAAATTTCTTCTAAGGACCTGAAGAGCACCCAGGTGGCAGACTGAAGGATGAGATTGGAGTATGCCACGTTACCTTGTAAATGTCTGCTTTCTGTGCAAGTGCACAGGGAAGCTAAGCCAGCACAGGTGGCATTGCTGGGACTGGCTCTGGAAGGGAGACAGCCTTAGCCTGAGCTAATGTGACACGATGCTTCAAAAGTGTGGGCTGCACCCACTATCCTGACATCCTTCTCTGTCTCTGCTAGCTGGGGGATGCAGGCCCCTCATTTCCACAGCTAAGCATAGTGACCATGGCCACTCAAATACATCAGACACAGGCATATACAGACAGAAGAATTCCAAAACTAGGTTTTTGAAATGCTTCTTGTTCAGTAGAATTTAAAAAGTCCAAGTCTATTTGCTTTAGGTTGGGGTGGGTATCTCAATGTTGAAGGCACCCGGATGTCTCAGGTCGAGGGCCTTCATGTAAAGATAAGCAGAGTGCAAAACAAAACCTAAGTTTCCCTTTCCTCACCAAAGCACACAAGCAGATGTTCATCTCAGCCTCAAAACACACACCCACTGGCAACAGCAAATATATAATGTACAAAATGAGTAGCTGGCAAAAGAGCACATTGTATATGCTAGTAAGATTAAAGTAGGTACCAATTTCATACATGCACAGATGCTTTTTGTGTTCAAGTCATAAATATAATCCATTTTGAGAATCCTGTAGTTAAAAAATCAAGACAAAGGATTTACACAGGATTGAATGACCCAACTCGGATTTTTTTGTCAATACATGTTAATCTGAGCTTACATGTCATCTCAGTGTGACAGCTATAAATTGGTTTAAACTGTAGTTTTCCAAAATATTTTCAATATTTATTATTTTAGTTCTGGATAATTCTGCTGGATATTCTTACTTACACGATTTCTCCACTTGAATTGCTCCTCTCTCTTCAAACTATTCTAACTTCTTAGCTTTGACAATGTAGTGTTGGAAGGGGCATCAGAATTTAACCATATACTATGAGTAAAGTGTTTATTTTTCTCATTTGATTTTGTCAATTTATGAATTCATTAACTGATGAAGACTTTTTTTAGATTATGACACATGGAGAAAGGCATGACTCGATCCCAATTTTTAGTATCGGTTTTTATTTTTACTGCTTTTAGCTGTCCTTTGCCATTTTTATTTTGAGATTTTTCCACAGCAGATTTGAGGCAACAAATCCTATTTTCCTTTTGAAGTAAAATTTTTCCATTTTTAAATCCCTTCTTGGATGTTTTCCATGCTTTTGCTCATAATCTTTGAAATTTGATAAGCAATGTTTGTCTAATTCTCTTTAGAATTCTGTGTTACTTTCCTTCCCCTATTTATTTGCTCAGGTTTATTGATTTTGGATGCACAGATTATCTCTAATGTTAATTTGTCTTCAGTTGATTTAGTCAATCCAGAACTTTGTGGTGAGGCAAAGTATCTCAATGTGTTTCCTGTAATATTGTGGTTACTATTTATTAAGCTTCTCTTAGTTTCTCTTCTCAATTTTCTCTTGCTGTCACACTACTCATTCACCCAATCGATGAAAACTTTCTGAACATTCCCATAATCTTTTCTTGGATTTAACAGAACATTTTGTTTCATTTGCAAGTTTTGTCATCCTCATTTGGCTATGTTTCCCAACCATTTATTAAAGTATTAAGCACAAAACATATCCCAGAACTTTCATAAACACCCCACTGCTCTAATTTTGCTGTAATAAATTTATTCCTTGTTTCCATTTCCCATGTTTTAATCTATGGAGATATTTTATTCCTTCATCTGTAGCTACTTCATATCCTGGGTAGTTCCTGCATGACATTTTATCAGCAGCATTTTCAAAACTTTTTTTTTGTGTTAATGCTTTTTTTTACAAATCTGTTCTTATAATCACGTGTTACAGGAATTGCAATAAATTAGTTGAAACATAATTTCTTTTTGATAAGTTTCCTATTATTATTCTTTATTTATTCATTATTTCTGTCAATTACCATGTACATATTTATGTTTATTAGCCTGTATTTTCTGAATCCTTTATTTAAATTTGATAAAGTGACAGCTATTTTCAAAGCACTAAGTACAGTATCTGTACTTAATTAAAAATAATGGTTTTTTATAGTAGTGAAATTATTTAATGTAATATTTCAACTTTGGCTAGCACCTTTTGACCCCCCAAAAATCTCAAAATGGTTCAGAAGACAGATTTTCTTTACACACAGAAATTCAATAAATAGAAGTGAATAGGCTTATGTATTAATTGCATTATCTAAATCAGTTTTTAAAATCAGTTATGGCTGGCTTATCAATTGAGGTGATCTTTGCTGTTATCCAAACACAAACCAACCTTTCCAATAAATTTCAAGACAGTCAGATCAAGGTCTTTTATATTGTAGGTGGGAGCATCATTGTGTTTCATATTCATTCTCAACCGTCCCTGGCACTTTACCTTTCTTTACTCTAGATCCAAATCATCAGTACTGTTACTACAAAAAAGAGTGGTTTTCTTTGTCTGCTTCATGATTGATATTATCAACATATATTTTACTTCTAGATTCCTATTGCACACACAGATACTCAGAACCTTATAAAGCTGAATGGTTTTTACTTCCAGTCTATTTCCAGAAATACAAAGTGTAGCTTATGAGATTATTTTCTAATAAAATGTTCTACAGTATTTGGGGGTTTTTGTTACAAAATGTATCTATTCAATATGGAAACACTTCTAAGGAATGAAAAATTGTAGTGCTCTGAAAATAATATGATTTATCAGCTCCACTGTCACAGGGAAGGTCATCTACTATTGAATGCTTCAAGAACCAGTTGATATGAACCCTGCAGAATTACCTTTATACTTCAGACTGGTTAAATGTTAGACGGTAACTTAAAATCCTGGCAAGAGGAATTTGTTAAAAATTTTAATGGCTTTGATTCTGCTTGTCCCTCTGCCCTGTCTTCAGTTAACACTCCCAACACACTGCAAGAACAATGTGCCTACACAACAGATTTTATATATACTACTTTCACAGTGTTCTAAGTTTATGGTATGTAGGAATCAGTGAGGTATTCAAGGATAAATGCAAGTAGACAGAATTTTGCCTAATTTGAACAACACTGTGTGTCTTTATGTGCATTCATCCAGATGTGTATATCTATTATTTAATTTACTGTGCTAGGAATTTGATAGAAGTTGCTTTCAAAAGATGTGGTGTAAAACGGATTGCATAAATTTTGTGGGAAGAACTAGAAGATCTCATATTTGGCACTTCTGAAGCTGTTGGAGTTTTGCACTGCTACTGCAAAATAAAAAATTCATATTAAGCCTCAGACTGTACAGCTTAGTAGTCAGCAAAAGAAAAGTGTCATGAACAGAGGCTGAAGTGGAATTTTGTATTTCTGTTACAAAAATACAAAAATTCTGGTGTGACTATTTCATACAAATTTTTGTATGAAAACTATTGAGTCTACATATCTGAAACCCACTGGTTTATGAAATGTTCTGAAAAGCACATTAAGTCTGGGATGCCCTTGTGTATTGTTCTGTTTAATCCTCTCCAGGAACAAAACCATAAAGTTGCAATGTTGAAGAACAAACACATGTTAAAGGGAGATGATTATCCTGCTCATTTGAGTTTGGTTTATTTGAGTTTTTGATTTATCCAAACACAGCGTACTTTTTTTGATATAATAGACTAATTGAACTCTGCACAAAAATTATTTTCTTTATGGGATATTTTAGATATGAAGTGATCTGTGCAGTTGGAATCTGCACACTGCAGAATGGCTGTATCAAGAAGCTAACTCCACTCTAATATTGTAATTGTGTGTGTGTATACATACATGTATATGTAAGGATTAAAAATCAAATCATTACTATTAACTTCAATTGTACTGTTCATGTCAATAAAATAAAATACACTTTGGAAATTTACTGGTAGCATAAATGTATTCTTAAATTCCCTTTCTATATTGTGAAAGATGGGAATGTTTAATTCATGTTTTTATGGATAATAATAATAAACTGGAAACTGTAATATACTGTATAAATGCAAGGCAGAAGTGTACGTGACCCCCTATGTGTCCCATAGATTCCTGTTAAACAAAAGGCACGCACCTCTGTAGATTTTCTCTGTCCAAAAATAGAAGGTGAAGATAACAGGGTGAAGCACTGTCAAAAGAAGTCGTTGGGAAGACCATCAACACTGCTGAACTACACCCTGAAAACAAACGGAGGGCCATTCACAATTCTGCAGCTGCAATCAACCCCAAAGTATGGACCAAAACTGGATATTAACACTTTGCCCATGAAAAAAGGACTCTATTCAAAACTCACTGGGAACACCCATAATAGCTGTGACTCTATAGAAAATATTGGAGAAATATTGCCTAAGGGGGAATAAAGAATATTTAAACTGAGTCCTGAAAAGGGCAAATTCGTGAACTCAGGGGGAGACAGCAGATGGCCAGGGTCTGTGTCTCAGAGTTCACCCTTGGCTATTTTCCTGGGCAAAATCTGTCAAGCGGGGACCGCTGTTTGTGGGGGTTTTTGTTAATCGATGATGCCTAAATTCTTTAATTTGATTTTATCTAAATTTTGTAATTTGAATTTTTTATTAATAAACCAAATTATTTAATTTGGAAATGAATTGTCCTGGCGTTTATAACATATATTATGCAATAAAAGTAATATTATTCTTATAAAGAAGCTTTTCTACCTTGCTCAAGAGATATCAGGCAAATTTTTCACAGGGTTTCACAAAACACACATGAATAATACAATAAATTCCTTCAGATTTTTCTGTATATTTCAATGGTAGCTTGCTTGAGTGAGAACTACAGTCTTTGTAGATCTTCGGGGTTAGATTTGCTTTTTCTTTGTTTTCACTTACAGTATTTTTTCCCATAAGTTTCCAAGAAGCCTTAATGACTACTTAATAAGAACAAAAGGGAGTACTTGAAGGACGTGGCAACACAAGGCTACACCTATTGTTTTTTAAGTCTCTGGGAGTGTCCCTCAGAGGGGAGAGATGAGGAGCTTTGGGAAAGGTGAAAAGAGCTGGGGGAGGGGAACTCTCTCTTGCTTTGAGGAGGACGGACAGCCAAGCTGCCCCTCGCTGCAGGAAGAGATCACAGCCATCACTCTGTCTCTGGCTCGTCCTGGGAAATCTATCATCATCTGTTCGTGTACCCAGGAATCCTGAGCTCATTTTCTCCAGCCTCCCCTCCCACTGCTGCTGTTTCTTCTGTTTCTTTGGAGCTTTGAGGTTCTCCTGCTACTCTGTAGCCCAGCTCTGCCCAGCCCTGCCGGGACACCCCTGCTGCTCCAGCAACCAGCACAGAGCTCCTCATCTCACCCACCAGCCTTTTCCTCCCTTCCAGCTCAGCCTCTTGGAGTCCTGCAGGGGCACCGAGATCAAACTGCCCTGGGCTTTTGTGAAAGAAAGGTTCTTGGTTCTTTCTTGGTTTATTATTAATGCTGTAGTTGTTTGGTTGTTGTTTTGTCATATATACTAGTAAAGAACTGTTATTCCTATCCCCATACCTCTGTCTGAAAGCTCCTTTAATTTTTTTCTTAAACTGGAATAATTTGGAGGAAAGGGATTCGAATTCTCCATCTCTAGGGGGGTCCTGTCCCCTGCCTAGCAGATACCTGTCTTTCAAACCAAGACAGTAGAGGAGAACACTTCTGTTACTACGTTCAGAGCAGACACAATCTAAGCTTGTTGTTAGTTTTATTTCAAGAGCTTGAGTTAAAAAGCTCAAAGTTAAAAGTTTATCAAGTGAGTAGTGTTCCAATCTGATGGCCATTGTGGTCAGTGGAAGTATTTCTATTTCCTTCTTCAAAGAGTGGTGGAGAACAAAAAGATTAATCTAACTTCATCATTGGTCTGAGATATCGGCATGAAAAAGTGACCATATTGGGTGTAGTCAGTTTGGTCACAACGAGAAGAGGTGTTTGTGCCAAAAAAAGCACTAGGACAACTGGTACCCTACAGCAGTGTCGGGAAGCTGGCACAGATTGATGCTCTGGCCAGTATCCCCAGGAAAGCCCAGGCATCCAGAGATTACAGCAACTGTACAGCTTATCTTCCTTTTACAGCTATATCACAATACATTACCATAAGATTACTCAACCAAATAGCATAAACTCATTTTTGTGTTTGACTTCAATAAACTTGTTATCCAAAATCCTTTAACAAAACTTCAGTGTAAATATATGAAATATTACTTCATGTGAATTGCTTTGAAATGACTGCTTTGAATTCAGATTGAGGAAGATATAAACCCTTGTTTCTGGCATCTGTGTGCAAATATTAACTAGAAGGTTGCACATCACATTTTCTAACATGTTCAGGGAAAAATTAATTCTTTTGTAAAATTTATTAGTAGAATCTTTGCCTAGTTCTAAGATTACGTGTGTTTGAAGGAACTCCAGTTATACGCTTCATATAATCCTACTTGCATACTTCATAAATATTAAGGTAAAAAGGGACAAGTAAATAATTTTAACCTGATTTCCTAACAGCAGACACCACACTTACTGCATTGATATGTTTCATATATTTTCTTTATACATAATGGAATAAATAAGAATACCGTAACCCATGCTGCTTGCACATTTGCAAAATATTAGAACATATACAATAAGATTATAGAAGGGAAGTAAATCACAGTGGTCCAGTAGTTAAAGCATCCTCATGTGCCCTGTAACCATGAGAAATTTTGCCTTCGTCATATCATCATATTGTTATGCATTACAGTGACTTGTATGCCATCCAAAACATTTTGTACTTGACCTGTCAAAGACAAAAGCTGTGACTAAATGGATGGCTGGCACTTGCTCTGGCACTTGCTGAACCTTTCTCTTTTCCTTTGATTATCCTTTCTTCACAGCTTCCAGTTTCAAAAGCACACAGTGGACTATAATGAAAATGCAGTTAAAATAAAGGTCAGTGGGACTGATTTGTGAGACAATCGCTCTTCGTATCTTTCTCCTTGCTAGAATTGTACTGGCCTGACTTTTTCCTGGCATCATACACCTTATTTGTACAATGCAGCAGCTATAAAATTAAGATATGCTGAAATAAATGGGCATGAAAAATAAAATACTACCCCAGCAAACTGGAACTCCAGTGGACCTCCATGGCTACAATGGTTTTGTCTTATTTTAAGAAAATGCTTGTCTAATGCAGATGGGTGTCAATTGGTTGTAAAGAACATAGAACTTCCCCAGCAGACTGTTACTTACAAGTTACTGCTCCTAAGTATCCTTTCCTACTGAAGACTATAAAGAAATGAATAATTGTATATCATAAGAATCCAGAATTTACCTTCATATGGATAATTGTCATAATTTAAAAAAAAAGTCATTAATTATATCAACAAAAACATAGATAAAACAATCAAATTTAGAAGTATGTCACATCTTTAAAATCCAGGAAGTGTGTTAGCTGGAAATTAACTGAATATCTGCCTTTAGGAGACTCCACCTGGAGTACTGCATTCAGCTCTGGAGACCCCAGCTTAAGAAGGATGTGAACCTGCTGGAGTGAGGGCAGAGGAGGCCATGAATATATCAGAGGGCTGGAGCAGCTCTGCTATGGAGATGGGCTGAGAGAGCTGGGCCTGTGCAGAATGGAGAAGAGAAGGCTCTGGGAGACCTCTGTGCAGCCTTCTGGTATCTGAAGGATGCCTACAAGAAAGGTGGAGATGGACTTTTTAACAAGGACATTGTAGAGACACAGCAATAAGACAAGGGGTAATGGCTTTAAACAAAACAGGATAGATTTAGATGAGATATTAGGAAGAAATCCTTTACTCTCACGGTTTTGAGGCTCTGGAACATGTGCAGAGAAGCTGTGGATGCCCCAAACCTGGCAGTAGTTCAAGGCCAGACTGAACAGGGATTTGAGCAACCTGGTAGTAGAAAGTGTCCCTGCCCATGGCAGGGGGATTGGAACTAGACTACCTCCAAGGTCCATTCTAAACCAAGCCACTCTATGACCTTTTAGGTATCTGAACAACAGTACTATATAAAAAGAGAAGTGTGCAAAGAAAAAAAAAATGTCTGCACCAGTCATCTGAGACTGCTTACTTCGCACAAAGGTAGCACATATTAAAAAAAAAAACAAAACAAACAAACAAAAAAACAACTCTTAACTTGCTATAAGGCTTTCTAGAGACAAGCCCAAAGTCAGAGAACAGTTGGACAGATATTGTGAAATCAACAGAGTCACTGTTGCAGAGGCCATCTTCAGAATGAAGTTCAAAATAGAACAGATGAATAATCCCCTGGACATGCCTGTTTTTCCTGACCCAGGCTGCTGAAGTACTGTCCCCAGTCATGCCTTCCCACCTCTTCACATGCCTGATCTAATTCCAAGGTGAGTCAGAGGTGTGACATGATCCAACAGGGAACTTCTCTGCAGTGAGGTAGTTTTCAGCTGGATCAGCTGATTGTGCAGCCACAAATGAAATGGATCAAATTCCAAATCTAATACAAGAAATGTGGTGGCAGCACATAGTTGTGGGCACAGGGCAGTGTTGCTACATTCTCTTTAAGCTGTAGATACCCCAAAATTAGATGCAATTTGAGACCGTACCTTTGAACTAGACGCCTTACTTTTAGATAGCTAACTTAGGCAGCAGTAGGAAATAATACAAGCATTTTGAACTACATCCAGTAAAGATGTAGTTAACACCTGTTTATTAATAGCATATAGATTAACACACCTGTTTTTAATAGCACATTTATTATACTACTCACACATAAGGGGAAAAGCTGGTTTCTACAGCCATTTATGTCTGAGAGGGCAACCCCACACTTCCTGGGAGAGTGCTCTAACTGCCACCCATTGTTGTGACATGGAAAAATGAGACAGGGAAAAGAGAGAGATACAATATAATATGGAGTTTTGGAAGGACTTCACACTGTGAAAAAAAAATCATTACCGAATCAAAATATGAGCCATGATTACAGAGCCTTAAGGTACTTCCTGGTATAGACTACCTTTTTTCAAAATGTTGATTAGAATACTGGGAAGGAAAGTTGAGTTGGAATGCTTTTAGGCTGAAGGCAGTCTAAAACTCTAGTTCCCCACATGTGTTGTGTTAGCTCTTCCTGCAGGTCTGCTGAATAAAAGCTCTGCCTGTTTTGAAAGGGTTGCTACAATTAGTTTTGGAACCATCAGAAAGAAGGGATGAGAAATGAGTGGATAAAACAGGCTCAGAGAACACTTGCCATATGTCCTTTGTGAACGTAATGGGGGATGATGAATGGGGAGGAGGTAAAGCATGCTCTGAGAATATCTAGTTGTTGAATTGAGGTAGAATCCAAAAAAACCCCATGCAATTCCTTACAAGTAGTCAGTTCTACACAGTAGATCAATGCTGACCTGCATTAGCTGCTGAGAACAGTTGCTATGGATAGGTAAAGAAGCAGAAATAGAGGTCTGGAGAAAAAAAAAAACAAAACAAAACACCTAGCCCTTAGTAAAATAACAAAGTGCCTAGTGACTGTAAATCCTTGTGGGAGAGGCTTGGTGTGCAGTTTTCATTTGATGTGTCAGAAGTCTGCCTAATGCATGCATCACATTCATTATTGAGCGTGGTTAGTGCTATTGATTGCATCTAGTGTTTCTGCCCTGCAAACAGTAACAGCACCTTTTTCATTTCTTGTTTGCACGCCTGTGATGTGCCCCTATTGCTCTGTGTCTGACTCTTTCCCCAAGTGTATACATGGGCCTAGTTTTACTTAATTTGCAATCCAACTAGTTCAAAGTAATCGAACAGTACTAAAAGGCCTTAAGGATAATGACTTGAGTTTTATGTGACAGCAGGAATAGGCAGAACGTGTCTCATCCTGAGTCATATTGTTAACGTGGGACACACCCCGCTGAAGCCAGCAACACAGGCTTACAAAGCGGAGCACCAGGATGGGCAACAGAGGCCAGGGGGTATTCCAGGCCCTGAGAGCAGCTGATAGCTACTGCTCTCCTTGGGATGGGCAACAGAGGCCAGGGAATATTCCAGGCCCTGAGAGCAGCTGATAGCTACAGCTGATAGCCACTGCTCTCTATAGGATATGACGGCGGCGGGAACTGGTCAGGCTGCCGTGCGATGCTGTGTAACCGCAGCCTGCACTTTGCTGCCAGGCTAACCCATGTCACAAGCACCATGGCATCACCAATGAAAATATACAGTCAGCCCAATGTACAGGGAAGTTCCAAAAATCTTCCATAGACAGCAAGCGTGTCTGGGCACAAAACCTTCTCGCCTCCCGAGCAGGGGGGACGAAAGAGCTCCACGTAACTAAATAATATAAACCTCTGCTTCGGGTAAGATGCCCGTCTGGGGTGGAAGGCCTGGGCCGGGTGCCGCTGACGGGGTCCCGCAGACCGCAGGGTGGCGGCGGGCCCGGCCCCGGTTCCCGGCCCCGGTTCGCAGGGGGCTCGGCCCCGGTTCCCGGTCCCGGTTCGCGGCCGGCCCGGCCCCG
>VXBR01005537.1:168017-234840 GCA_013400215.1 Cisticola juncidis | reverse complement strand
CTGCTGGCCTTGCGGGCCGCGGGGGCGAGCGCAGGGATGCTCGTGGGGGACGAGCTGGCCTGCTGAGCACGAGTAACGCTGCAGCACAGCAAAACAAGTAGTGAGAAAGGTCCGCGCTGGAGTGTTTTTGAAAGGATGAGCAGTGGAAAGCACCATCTACAGTTGCCTCACAGACAGGCACGAGAAAATCGTTAAAGCGCTTTGTATTTAGTTCTTTGAAGGGGATTCCCGTGGGAGCTTTCTCTTTTCCTTTCAAGTAAACCTTGACGTGCTGAACTCGTGTTATCCCCGCCTTGCTTGTTCCAGGGCCAGATTAGATGGAGAGGAAGTATCTGGCTTTTACTTGACAAAAATTGTGCTTAATGCTGATGCGTTGAAACTGAAGATAATGTATAGACAGTTAATAATTAGTTTTGTGTGTTTTATTTGAAATTATACAATATAGTTTGTTTTCGACCTGCTCCTGACACCTCTTTTACTTTGAGCCATAAAAGCTTTGTCTGAGGAATCCCATAATATAAAGGGACTTTTTCTCATGTGTGGATATGTACACCCCTTCTCTGCAGTTATTTTCCCTATGGCAGTGTAACATTGTATAAGTCTCCTGAAACAAATTTCAACAAATTAGTGTTAAACTAGCTGTAACTTTGAACTACAAATACATTGTTTCCTAATGTTTATCAAATCATAGAAGTTTAGGCTCCAATTTAATTCTTCCAGCTCTTTAAAGAAAGACCAAGTCAAAACCGTTTGAAAAGTATATATCTTTTCAGGAGAAAGATTAGTGAATTAAAAAAAAAAAAAAAAGTACCGAGACATAAATTCTTTATATATGTTATCAGAAATTCTTAGTCTGTTGCTTTAAAATAAGACATAGCTCCATGTTCTCCTTTTGAACTGTTAACACTTTTAAGCTGAAGACTGCACTTCAATTAATGATTTTGTTGGTAGCAATCTTGACTGACTTATTTTGGGAAGTAGTAAATAATTCTTTTAGTAGTTCTACTCTCTTCTAGTATAATTTGACAGCTGAAAGTGAGGAAGAGATTGTACTGCTTGCCAGTTTTCCATGGTCTATTAGAGAATGATTTGAACTAATAAGATTAAAAAGTGATAGGCTCAGGTTCTGGCAGGTGTTCATTTTTTTTCTCCCTAGTGCCTGTGGCTGGCAGGGAAGCTCAGACTGCTTGAAGGGGTCTCTCTGGAGCTCATTTCACTGGATGGGCTCCTCAGCACTGAGTCTCAAGGCAGGACAGTAGCACCCATCAGTTACTTCAGTGGCTCATTTGGTCTTTTCTAGGTCGCCAACCCCTTACCTACTGTGCTTGCCTAATATGATCACCAGTAAATAATTTTCAAAAGCTGTTCTGTATACTGTATGGGGAGATAGAAATAATCACTCAATACCAAATGATTCTTGGAAATGCAGATAGTGGACACTGGGTTAATTTTCACTGGTAAACAGCCTCTTTCTTTTGGCTCCTTTCATGGTGTCCTGAGGGAGCCTGAAGGAGCAGCAGGCTGTTCAGTTGGTGACAGCCTACTTTCAGGAGCCTGCTGCCTTTATCCATCACTTAACTGGATTTGTGCCAGCGAGATGGGAATGATGAAGTCTCCCGGAAAGTGTCCCTGGGCTCTCCTTCTCCAGGGCCCCTTGGGAATGTGCTATTATCTGGATGAATTTTTTGGCAGGCTTCATAAGATAATATCAGCTGTAGAGTAAGCTCTCATGTTCTGAGGAAACTTCCAAAAGTTGTCAAGCCATAGTGTTATTTTTTATTTGTAGTCTCTGAGTGAAAGTTGAGTGTTCTGCTTTTGTTCTTATCCAGCAAGCAAGTCTTCTTTTGAAAATCAGTTCCTGAAGCAGAAAGGCAGTCACTAGCTATTCTTAATTTCATCTGAATTTGGACACTGGTGTTGTTGATGGTATTGCTGCAGTAGCTGAGCTTTCTTGTCTACTGAACAGCTGATCAGTATTGTGAACTAGTTGGAAAATATTTTGGAACCATTTAGGATGATGGCTCGCAGAGAACATATAGAGAATTAAATTGCTTTCCATTTTTGGGGGGACCATAAGTATGTCTTACATTCATGAAAATTTTTTCAGTTTGTCTGGCCAGTTAGCAGTATTTGGCTAGGCCTGTTAACATGCTGCTGCAGTTATGGAACCTGGTCATCCATAATAGTTTATCATTTAGTGTCAACTTTGTACACCTGTTTTTTTTAGGTGCAGTTGGCAAAAGAATGTTGTTTAAGACTTCTATTAAATTGATAATGTTAAAGAATGCCCTGAGATTTGAGGAGAATAACCATTGTCATCCTTAAGAGTCCAATCTCTGGATGAAGCCCAAATACTTCTCGTTTTCTGAAGTTTCTTTTTACCATATTTAGGAATATTTCAACAGGAAAGGGTGCTAATCAGCGATGACACAAGTTTTTACAATCAAGTCAGGGAACCTTTGACGGTGTGCCCAAGTAAGGAACACAATAATGGAATTAAAAAACAATATTCAAAACATTGGGCCTGTTGAGAGCATAATTAAGAAACTCTAATCTTCCATTTAAGGGTTAGAATTAAAAGTGTTCTTATTAGGTTCAGGAGTTATCTGTTTCTGCAGTATTTCTTAAGCTTAATCATAAAATTATTTCCAAGGAGTTGTTCCTGGGAAATGCAGATCTGTAAGTGTGGCTCAGGTAAAATGATGGTGAAATGTGCTTCAAGAACCAAAAGACTGCCTACTAATCTGTCATGACAGGCTAAATTGTAATGTAGTTGTGCTTGGGCTGGGTTTGATGAAGAACTTACTGCTAAAGCAGTTCTCAAGTGTCATTTGAATATTATCTCAAAAATAAAATCTGTAACTCAGGTTCTGGTATGAGCTGTCATAAAAATCACACACAATATTAAAAGAGAGTGTTTAAAAAACACAGGAGATTTGGATTATTTTACACACAGTAAAGGATGAAGGTATTTGCATTTGCTCTGGATGTTACTCTGGCTCTTAGTGTGATGATTTGAGGCAGCACAGGAGTGGGAAGAAATTTAGTCTTGCCATTTACAGTAATAAGAAATTAAGCAGGTGGTTTAGTAAGGTAGTAGAACTTGGTGTGACTTGCAGTCATTTTTGCATATTTTATTAACACTAGTGGTTGTTGAAAATTTTATGCTACTGATTCTTCAGATATTTAATAATATGCTTGAATTACATATGGTCAGCCTATAGTTTGATGCTATTAGAATGTAAGAAATAGTTTGACCATGATTCTCATGGTGCAATTTCTTGAAATAAAATCCTCTTGCTATTTAGTCTCATTGTTCTTTAGCTTTATCCCCTTGCTTAGTCAGCATCTTCAAAACGTCCAGTTATGTGCCTCTCTGAGCTGGACTTTCTGTGTTAGGCCAGGTTTGCCAAAAGAAAGGAAAATTGTCACAGGTGATTGTCACAGATCCAGAGTTTCTTGACTCTGGATCATTATAGAGACTGCAGGCTGTGAGTTAACATCTGGCTGCAAAGGAAGATGAATTCCAAGGATTGGTTCAGCTTGTCATGAGATGGGCACTTTTTTGCCCGAGTTAGCAAGCCTACTGTTTTTCTCAGCTTTGTTTTAAAAAGCACATTAACTGTGAGCTAACAGGGTGACCGAGTAGCAAATGTGTGGAAAAGGAGCTATAGCCACCCTCCTTTTCAGCAATTTATAAATATTTATGAAAAACAAGAACTTCTTACTGAAAGATACCTTTGGTGATGGGATCTCAGTGAAAAATGGCAATACTGACAGGGTAAGATTGAGTGGAATGCTCCTCCAGTATATCAGCCAACAAAAAAAAATCTTTTTCACTATCAATTACCAGGCTCTGAGTTCAGCTGGGCACTTTGAAGCCAACATAGTATGTTCAATAGTCAAAGACTGTACTTTTCTGGTAATTCTCTTTCTTTCCTCCCAGGGAAGAACTGTCACTTAAGTGTTTCTCCTCCTTTCAGCTGAGACAATGTGCATTATAATAGGAAAATTTAGAAGAATCAAAGGAGATCTTCAACATGTAAAATCTGTTCCTCCAACTGATAAAAATAACACTGTATGTGGAAAATTAAGTTTCTTGCTGATTTTCCTTCTGAAATGCTTCTTCTACTGTGGCTTGGCTTGTGGGGTTTTGCAAATGAATCCTGGCACCATTAGTTCATGACAGGCCTGTGATACATCTTGTTTACAGACTATTCATCTTTCTCATGTATCTCTGATGTGCTCACCTTCCTGTTGTGTTGTAATATTTCTGGGCAAAAGGTAGCTTGAGTTCTGTAAATTTGTTAGGTTTGGCAGGAGACATCTAAACATCTAAATTATTTTTGCTCAGATTGTTTTGCGATTTCAGCCTTTTCTAACCAGGTTGTGAATCCTTATGTCTTAATTCTGCTCAGTCCATTGAGCTGAGTGATGTTGATTTTGGCTGGGCTGCCTGGTGAGATCCTACAGGGTTTTCTGAAGGAATGAGCTGGGGTGGCCTCAGTCACTGCTGCTTGCTTTGCCTTGGATCAGCTGCAGTGCTGTCACTGGATACCTTCTACAATTGCTCCCAGAAGGACTTTGGAACACTGTTAATGTCCAGTTAAATTGCAGAAGTTGGTTAATAGCTTTATCAAAGTTAATCGAACTTGGAATTCAAGTTTCTCTCTGGTGTTGTTGCCTGTTAGAGGTTCTTTCCAGTCTTGTCCAAATGAAGTCTGGTTGGACATATTCTTGAGCAGTTCTGAGCATGTTAGTGAAATGCAAAGTGGTTAATATTCAAGTCGTGGTTTTTGTAGAATGGGCCAACAAATCTGTTTGTTCTTTTTATCTGACAGACAAGAAGAACAAAATTTAATTGTATTTAACTTCAGTGATGTGGAATGGTATGTAATCTGAATTTCTCAGCAAGTGCCTGCACAAAGGAAGAAAAATTTGCAGTCAGTTTCAGTCTTTAAGGACTATTTAAACTATATTGCTTTGGAATTTCAGTGTTTGCAGTTTCATAGAGAAGGGGAAATTAATTATTTGGCCTAGTGAAAAAAACAAAACTTTGAGCAGAAGAAGAGGAGAGAAGGCTAAGGGGAGTGTTGAATTTTTCATTAAATCTGTCTTATTTACAATGACATAACAGATTTTTGAGGATCTTTTTAATCATGCTAGAAACTGGTTGTAATATAGTCTGTGAATTGAAGACTTTGTTTAAATATTCTTTTGAAGACTTTCTGTAGCCATTCTTCTCTTTGTAATTGAAGTTACAACTTCAGTATTTCATTTTAATGACGTCCAACTGTGAAAATGATGTTACATCCATGAATAAAGAGCAAATAATAAGTAGGATGGTTAAAGACCTTAGATTGGTAGAATTTTCTGACAGTTTTTACTGATACTTGTTTTAGAGGCTTCAAATAGTGTGCAATTTAAGTGTTGGATTTGAGCGTGTTTTGATCTAGATTTGTTTTTTGGTTTTGAAATTCTACTAGTTTTAACATCTTTGAGACTTCTTTGCAAAATAGCTCAGTTCTATGACTGGGATTTTTCTTTCAGAATGACCTTCAGTGACAACTAAAGCTTGGGAAGCTCAAGCCTGACAAGACCTCCCTCTGAAAATGATGTTAGCAATGGGCACTCACTAAGTTTTCTGTCCTAAGAAGTGCATCATGCAGTTTATTGCAGTATCCAAACAGTGATGGGAGTATTTACTCTTGCAAATTTCTAATGAGGCAGTAAAACGCTGTAGTTAAGATGCAGAACTAAGGCAGAGCATTCAAGTGACATATTTCCATGGCAAATCTGCAGCAATATTTATATTCCTTTTACCAGCATGTAAGGCATCAGCCACTAATCTGGCAATGGGTATTTTTCAGCATACACTCCCTTTCTTCTGCCTAATAGTACTTTGTAAATCTGATGATAAATTTCTTTTAGGACAGGTATGAATTTTAGGAAATTTTTAGTTTTTCTGCTGAGGAAAGGCTTCGTGTTTTCTTTTTCTTCTTTTTTTTTTTTTTCCCTTCTGTCCTAAAATGATCAACCGCAATTGTGTTTTGTATATAATAGGGAACTTCAGATAGAATCACAGTGTGAATATTTTTGCTTTGTTTTATAGTTTATAAATAATGCACAAAACCAGAGGAACAAATGGAATTTTATCAATGCTCCAAGCATTCAGGTTTGTGTAAATTATAGGGAAATGGGGCCTCAACACACTTAATGAACTTTATGACACAAGGAGAGGTGAGTTGATTTAGGTTTCCCAAAAAAACCTGTGCAAGAGCCTGTGTACTTTCAACCAAAGTATAAGTAATTAATCTCATATATTTAGATATTTTTGGCCTCACTTCTCATTCAATAGGTGTAATATAGGTGGGTTTTAGGTACAATATTTCAGTGCGAGTCTATGGCATTTTAATGAGGAATGATGTTTTCTTTAGAAGCCAGGTGCTATTCAGTGCTATATAAATTTTATTCAGAGGTTTGCTTGAAATAAGATACAGTATATGTTTGGAAGAATGATTTCAGAATCTAGGTGCTTTATTTGAAGGACATTATATTCTATAAATTACTGAGAAGCTAAAGATAAAAACACAGCTGAGATTTCTGTCATAGAAGGTGCTTTTTGCTTCAGAAGACTATTTGTTACATGTGGGATTTATGACAATGTTTGTGTGGTTGGAGCACTAATTCTGACTCAGGAGTTACAAAGCTGCAAATTGTTGGTCACTGAAAGATGTGTTGGTAGGGAAGTACAATTAATGCTGACCTTGTTCTCTTTTATGTTTTCCTAGGTGTCTCTTTTAGTCATAATACATGTTTTAGAGAGTGAATGTTGGACAAGAGGGAGTTGGTCTGGCCCAGTGTTCTGAATGCAGAAATATAAGGAGAGAGGCCTAGTGATTCCAAGCTCTGGGCCTTGAAAAGTGGCCAAAAATGATATATTGTTGTCTCTTTTGTGTTTGTTTTAGGAACTAAACAACTTGTTGATATAATTTAGAAAAGTTTTCTTATATTGTACCTGATCATTGTTCTTTTTTTACCAAAGAACTCATAGATATAGGATTGTTTTCCCTGAAATTATGTTACTTACCAATTTGTGTGTCTGTCTTTATGGAATTACTGGTAAGAAAATAATATTAAATAACTCCTGAAAAACTAAAGGTGAGAGCTAAAAATGTGTAATTAAAAAAAAGTCCAAGGAAAAAAGCCAGTTAAAAAAATCGAAAACTAGTATTTTATTAACTACTATTAATAGTAATTAGCTCGAATAATAGCTATTAATTACTATAAATTAACATTACACAACATAAAATTGTACAGTCCTACACTGCATAAAATTACTATATTAATCTGTAGGCCTTGCTTGTGCTCAGGAAACAATGCCTTGAATTTGAGAGATGCAGCTTCATGTAGAGAGCTACGATGTGGTCCTGTTTCCTTTGGGTTTGGCATAGCATTAATAAGTTTGGAAGTATGTTGGTTTTATGAAGGAGCCAGTGCTGTCTTTTAAAGTTGTTTTTGTAAAGTTTGAAATGTTATCTGATCCTGGCTTGGCATTCACGAAGTTGAGTAAGATTTTGAAGCAATGATGAGGTAGAGGTGTAGGGTCTGTGCTAAACATTAATATTGTTATGGTAGAATTATTTTTGACCAGGGTAGGAAGATGAAGAACATTTCTTCTTTAGGTTATCTTCTGTGTGCTGTGCTAACTTGTCCTAAGACTTTAAACACAACTGTCTGTTTTTCCTCCCCTGTAAGAATCCATTCCAGTAATAAGACAAGTCTGCTAGTGACATATCAGCTCTACCTGAAGGCTGGGAGGGTGCCAGCTGTTAGGCAGGATAGGCAACTAAACTTTTTTTTTGCCTGTGAATGTGTGTGCGCCTCATTTTAGGAGAGTATTTGTGTATTTTAGGTGATAATAATGTAAGTAATTTAACTTAAGTAGATTTAAGTAATAATTTTGTCTTACAAAACACTGATGCAAATTAGGAATTTTGTCAAAGCTTCTTTGTTGCTCCTGCTCCCAGAGTGGTGAAAGGCCATAGTTATTTGCTAATGCTCTGACAAAGATAGTGGCCTCTTTTTGTGGACAGTCAGGTCAGACAGTGTGCTGCTAACATTCTCTGTATGTTCTTAACTCCCCTTGTTTGAGACAGAATTTGAGTAAAACTAGAGGCAATTTTTTTCTCTTGTCTTACCATTAATTTTATTATTCAATGGAATTATTGGATAATTTTCGCTACAGAGGACTGAAAGTATACAGTGAAACTTGGTTTCAGGCTGAAATTTAGTAAGAAACTATCTAGTGTTTGTTGGTGGAGGAAATACCCTGACTAACAAGGAGGAACACATTGCAAGCAAATGCCATTTTTTAGATAGGACTAACTTCAACTGCCAAGAAGGAATGTGGCCATAGTAGGAAACTTGTAGTTGTACATATGGATAAATTTGCAAAATGTTCTGATCGAGAATTAAGATAAAGGCTGTCATCGGTGTGGTTAATGTAGATCAGGGATTTCATCAATCACTATCTTACTTGTAGTTTTAGCCAGTGTTTAAATTAGCATAAAACACAGTTTGCTGTTCTGTTAAAACATTTAACATGCAGTAGTTTACTCCAAGGAGTAGTTTACTCCTTGGTTTGTTGAAGACACAACTGATTACTGTGCCACTTCTCCTTGTTGACATCATGAGGAAAGAAGGATCAATTGTTGTCAAAAATACAGACAGCTGTCTGTTACGTAGAACAATGGGAAAGACCAAGGTTCAGTTGGATTACTCATGTCTCTGCTGAAGGATGCACTAACTTAAGTGCAGCATTGGGTGTGAGTGCCCAGTCTGGGTGTGTGAGCTCAGAGCCTGGCAGGAACTTACGGCTTTGGAGAGAACTGTGCAGGCACTCTTGGGCTGGAGCTGGTCCAGCTCCTGTAGAACTGGCAGTGAACTGAAACAGTGGAGTCCTGGGAGTGAACTGCCTCCATGTGGTCTGTTTGTGTGGCTCGGACTGTGCTCCTCTGCTGCTTTAGTTTGGGGAATGCAGTGTAGGCAACTCAGGCTCTGTGTTTCAAAAAAGCAGCTCCGACGCTGCGGAGTTGAGGCTGATTTTGGTAGCAGAACAGCTGTTGTGTGCACAGACTGCAATTTCAGAAGACTGCCTTGGCCTGTGATGCTTCATGCAAGACATGGAGTTCAAGTGTTGTACCTGAAAATCACAATTTTCTATGACTGTTAGTCATAAGCACGATTTGGAACAAGAGCAAACTGAAAGAAAAATGAAGTGGTTGGTTGATCAGCTGGTATATCTTAGTGCTAGATTTTAGCATGGTGTCTATCTTTTTTTTTTTAATATATTTCTGTTGATTATGACTGCTTTTTCTAATAAAACAAGATTTCTGATAGGGTTTAGAGAGAAGAGGCAGTGCTCTTTTCTGAGAGAGCATATAGAATTGTAAGTAACTTCTATTTAGAATTTCCCTGTATTGTTTTGCTCTTTTTCTTGCATCAGGCAGTACAGCTGATGTTTTACCATTTCAATTGTATATATGTCAGCATTGAATTTTTCCTTAGAAATACTTTGGGAGCACATAACCATAGTTTTGCTTTTCTGCATTTTTGTTCTGAATGAATAAACTAATTAACTGTAACCTAGGTCATTTCGTAGGACATCAAAACTATTCATAAGAAAAACTATCAACTTTGATATGAATAATCCGTGTAATTTTTGGAGATTTGATGTTTTACTTTGTCTTTCTCTTTGCATTTTTGCCAGTGCTAATCTAGATAATGAATCTCTCTTGGCAGATAAGTTTTCACATGAAATCTTTGGTTCCTTTCATAAAACTAATTAGTCTGAGACATTACCTGAAAAATGGTACTCATCTTTTAGGCATACTCTGTGTTTTGTAGATTAAGCTGTAAACATTGGATGAAGCAGGAATGGGAAACAAAGTTTGTATATGAATCTGTGCCCATTCTCCTGTTTGGTTACCTATTGAAAATGCTTGTGCATTCCCTATGCTCTCCAGGCCTGATCTGATCTACCAGTATTTAGACAATCTGTTGAGCTGCAGTGTAAGGCTCAGTTTCCTTTAATGCTTTTATTTATTGTTATCCTTAGTGTAATTAAGCTTTTCTGAGGGAGAAATAAGGAGAGAGTCTATTTTTATTTCTGATGTTGAATCTATTTCTTCTCTATCTCCTCTCTCTATTTCTTTAGTCTTCACCTGGGATTCTTGTCCTATTAAAATACTTTGGAAGGAAGAGTCTCAATGATTTCTTTGAGATTAACTTTGATTTAGCAATCTTTATAGCTGAAAACAAACAGTGAAATATATCATCCAAAGCTGAAATAAGAATGGGAACATAAAAGTTTAGTGATTATGATGACTTTAAATCCTTCTTATTGAGATGTAACACATGAAAGGAAATGCAAGACACAGCACTTTAGTGTCTAGGAAGGTGATAAATTCAGTTGTATCTGACTCTGCAAAAAGTGAAGTAATGCTTTGGGTATTCATGTCCTATTAAACCTGATAGTTTCAAATGGAAAAGAAATCTGTTGTGACCTATACTACTTGTGTCATGTTCTGGGTGCATCTTTATTATGTGTTAAAACAACCTCAAATATGTTTGCTGATTAATTAAAATTCATGGTCACAAATGAACATTAGAAAATTAAAAATAATTAGAAACAACATTTTTAATATATGTATTTTATTAAATATAGAATTTTTTCATACATTTAGCAATCTACAAAGAGGTAATATTTCAACATCTTTGTTAACAATTTAAACATTTTTTAATTTGCATTTTGATTTACTTATGCTTTATTTATCAGAGAAAGCAACCAGTGAGATGAACACTGCAGAGGACTGGGGCCTCATCTTAGACATCTGTGATAAAGTTGGACAGTCACGCACTGGGTAAGTGACTTCTGGAATTTCCTCCCCAAATGTTTTTAATTCTGTTATTTCAGTCTCATATACCCTAGTGAGAGGAATGAATTTTTTATTGTCTTTTATAAACTTCTGCAACAGCTGAATTTAACTTAAATTGATTACAAGTAAAAGGAAGATGTATGGGGTTTCTGCTGAAATATTTTACAGTCCTTCCTTTGGAGATACCAGCTGATCTGTTAAAATTAGTACTTGTGAACAGCAGTTTTTTGCCAGTGTAACAGATTAAATAACTTGCTATGTTTTAGCAGTATCACTGTAAACCCAGGAGGCTTCATGAGTAATTTTTCTTACAGAATCATAATCTAAGTTGGAAGTGACCTCCAGAGGTCGTATAGTCCAACCCCTCCAGCTTCAAACAGGTCTAATTAGATCAGGTTGCTCAGGACCGTGTCGAGTCTTGAATGCCTCCAAGGTCAAAGGTTCTACAACTTCTGTGGGCAACATGTTTTAGTATTTAAGTAGTTCTACTTACTCAGTAAGGAAATAAAATAATAATCTGCAATCTGATTACAATTTCCCCTGTTCCAACTTGACTGTTGCATCTTGTCCTATGACTGTGCAGCTCCAAGGAAGAATCTGGCTGCATCTTCTGTACATAGTCTGATTAATTGGTTGCTGGAGGCAGTAAGGCCCACTTTTTATCTGCTCTTCTCAAAGCTGAAAGTGCCTCTCCCACCCATCTTTCCTTGTGTGTAACCCTCCCTGACCATCCTGGCAGCTATCCATTGGACTTAGGGCAGTTTGTAAATAGTCTTGTTGCACAGGGGAGACCCAAATTGGACAATGTGTTCCAGATGCAATCTTACAAGTGCAGAATGGAGGGGAAAGGTCACTTTCCTGACTTTGTTGGTTGTGCTGATCAGTAGTTGGAGCCAGGATGTGGTTGGTTGTCTTTGCTGCCAAGCTGCACTGCTGACACCTCTCACCCAATAGGACCTGCAGATCATTTCCTGCTTTTCATGTGGTCATCTCCTGGCCTCATTTAAAATGCAATACCTTACCCTTGTTCTTGTTGAACTTCCAGTCTACCCCTTTCTCCAGCCTGTCTTGGTCCCTCTGAAGATTAGCCAAGCCCTCCAGTATATTGATAGTTCCCCTCCAACTTGCTCTGGTCAGTACTGAGAGCACTGTTGTTGCCAGCAGCAATCCCTGAAGGATACTGCCTGCTAGCTGGGATTTGCACTACAGGTGGCAACTCTCTGAGACTAGGAGACCAGTTTTCTACCTACCTTTATCCAGCCTGTATTTCACCAACTGTGTGATAAGGAGACTATAAGGGCTTCAGCTGTATGTCAAAAATTTGCTAAAACCAAGGTATAAAGCATCTGCTGTCCTCCATTGTTCTTGGCATCAGACTACCAGTGTCTTTGTCACAGAAAATAACAAGGCTTTGTGTTTTCCCCTTGTTTTCCAGAGCTGTCCTCTGTCCTCAGGGGTTTGATAGGTGTACATTTTGAAGATGTGATATTAAATTAAATACATCTTAATATGGGCTGATAACGTTTCCATTATTAAATATTTATGGAGCTCTTTCACAGGATTTATACATGAATTTACTTTTTGGACAAGAAAAGATAAAGTGTAATTGGAGCTAGCATTTAAAAAATGCCATTTAAAGGCATAATCTCAGTGTATTTATGGTGCTTTCAGTCAGTGTAGTATTGGGATCTGGAAATGTTTTGAATGCATCTTCTTAAAGCATTCCTTGTAACAATTCAGGTAAGGAACAGACACAAGAAGAGAGTTTTGCCACTGGTGCAGTGAGAGGCTTCCCTGAGAATGACTTGGATTGCCTTGTAAAACTGCCAGATACAGTGTGAGATGCCAGACAGCAGAGTCTCACCTGGGACTTTTGTTCCAAAGGACAGGTTTGCAAATAAGCTTATTCCTTGGGATTAGAGATGGTCTCTGGAGGAATACTTAAAAATAGCACAGCATATTGAGACTTCTGTGCTGTTGTGTATAAACTGTAGTTAAGATAACAGCTGGCAAGTTGTTAATAAAGTTTCATATTAGTCTTTATATGTAAAACTGCATTTGTATTCCTTGAGCACGTTGATGCTGAGCTTGTAGCAGCATTATTGAATGTTTCAGTATTCTATTTATTCACTGAAAGCCTTTCCACAGATGAAATTTAGTCTCACAGCAACACAGTCTGAACAGTGCTCAAATATGTGTAGCTGCAAGAGACTTCAGTGCAGACAAAGCTAGAGAACTTCTGGTAATGTGCAGCTGAATTCCTGTTAACATTTGTGAGGTTTGTTTGTGTTGGTTTTGGTGTTTTTCTTTTGTGTGTTTGTATTTTAAACTGTTTTATAAAAGAAAATGGGATTTTAAATTTTGTAATATTTATCCTGCTTGTAATAGCTGCCAGCTGACTTGTTGCTTAAATTCAGGCTCTGTTAAAACTTTCTGAGAGTGGGTTCTCTTTGTTTTTGATGGATTATGTAATACAGTAGCAAGGTAAAGCAAGACAGTGTTTCCCATTAAGAAGTTTAAATGAGATATGCTTAGCTGTTTGAAATTTTCCTGCAGTTTCAATTCCTCTGACAAGGATGCTAGTCTTCTTAAGTGGGATTGGCTTTAATCTTTTAACCAATTCTGCTCCAGTACAAGCTGCTTGTTACTGTTCTTGGCAGAAGTTTAGATTACGAAATCTCTCCTTTGTGGATTTTCTCTGTGCCAGTCTGTAAGCTTCATTGCATCCTGCAGCATTCCAGATGTGGGTTGCCTTACACCTGAAGCCACAGCAGCCTAGAAAACCAATTATTCATTAAGTAGCACTTCTGGTATAGCTCACTGTCTGCCAACTTGTTGGTATCCCGATTAATTGTTGGAAACCTGTTATACTAGAAAGGTGTTGCATTTTCTTGTAAGATAAATTAGTTCCAGTTCCATAACATAATTGCTACTGTTATTTTTTAGGTTGTAATACTTTCCATACTGAAAATTACAAATTGCTGAAAATGTTATCTTGCTTCCTTTAATCCAAACAACTAAACCAGCTTTTTAGCAAGTTAAAATTCCACTGAATCACTCTCTCTGACTACTTCCTCTGTTTTCTGTGAATTTCAAAATTAGAGTTGTTCAAATTTTTATAGAAAACACAGGAAAGACAGAAAATATGTCAATATTTTAAACTATATGACTTGTTTACAATCACCTATATGAAATACTATTCTGTGTAGTATAGAACTAACTTAGTACTTCCTGTATGTTTCACATATCAGGTTCTTAGATGATCTAAAATTTTTCTAGTGATGAGACAACACATTTTTTTATTCTCTGAGTCTCCTTTAGGAACTCATACAGCTCAGCAGTTTTGCATTGCATCGTTTGCATCCTGTTTTTTTGCCAATAATAGCTCAGTGAGCAAGTTGCCTTTTCAACATAGAAACGCGGCTAAAACAAAGGTTTTACTGTTAGAGGCAATCCTTTCTGTCTCCTGGTTTTGTGCAGCATTCTTGAAACATTGTTATTTTAAAAACTTAAATCACATGGTGTGATTCTTGAGGCTGTCCTTTGCAGGGCCAGGAGTTGGACTTCAATGATCTTTGGTTGTCCCTTACAACTCAGGATATTCTATGATTGTGTATTTGACTGGCATTTTAACTCTGACTACAGGAAAGGTATAGATTTTTGCATAGTGTTGCTTTTCTGCAATGAAAATGCTTACAAAACTGAATCTGTAGTTTATCGTCTCAGAGTAAAATAACATTGTAACATTTGAATGGTTCATTAAACAGAATAAAAGGAAAAATTAAAGGACAGGTATGGTATATTTTAGCAAAAATTTTGACTCCTTTTTCAGTCATTTCAGTGCTAGCTGGTTCCTAACTCTCATCATGTTTGCACTTGGCTTTGAGACAGTTGTACTGTTTATTTCATGAGACATATCAGTTTACAATGAAACTATCACAACTTCGATTTTTTTTTCCAGGAAAGTTACTAAATAATAAAAAAAAGAGATGGCTGAAAAAAATTAAATCAGTGGCTGGGAGACTACACCACGGGTTGAGAAAATAGAAATGTTCATTGCAGCACTTTCTGTTGGGGTGGGTGTAGGAAAATTGTCATTGAGAAATGGTTTGTCCATATTGATTCTTGCCTAACTTTGTCTTGTATTCCTTACGGATTAATCACTGCCTCAGCAGGTCAGTGTTCTGGTTACCTGTTTGTTCTTTGGTTGTTTTTGTGCCTGTTCATGCAAGAGAGAGCAGCAAAATTGCTTACTTGATAGTTTGCCGGCGTGTCTTCCATTTTATCCCCCTCCAATTTCACAATCTCGGTAGCATTTTACATCGTAATTGCAGTGTGTGTCCAGCAGGCTGACCAGGAAGCTTTGTGACCAACCTGCTTCTGAAGGAGCAAGGAGGAAAGCTGAGCCCCACAGAGTTATCTTAGACTGTAAATAAACTATGAATTCCTGAACACATATGAAAAGTTTTGTGCAGAGTAGTGTTTTAGATTGCAAGTGCTGCTAATTGTGTCCTTGTTAAATAAAATACAATCAGATTTTTTTTCTATGTTCTAAAGGTAAACCTGAGATTCATTGTGAATATTTTCTGTATGTATTGGTATATGTTGCCATATGGTGCCACATATGATACATGGCTTCTATTGTATCTTGCCATACTTTCACTCTCCTTATTTGTTATTACTATTCATTGTGGGGCCTCTGAAATTCTGTTAATAGCATCACTGGAGCAGAGCTGTGGCCGAATATTTGTATAGTGTGATTTGGAGAGATGCCTTATAAGTAGAGTTTTACACTCATAGAGTGCATGCTTCCTTCTGGTTTCTGCATAGTGCTTCTCATAATTTACACACTAAGTTGCACGATGAATTAACTAGAAATAAAAATAAGAATTACAGGCCTGTCTAGAATAGGTTTTCTTATCTTACTCTGTGTGACTAAAGATTGGTACACCTGGATTATTTTCTTTATCTATATGTAATTGAAAGGTTTATTATTTTAAACATTTGAGTATTTAAAAACATTCAACACTCAAGTAATGATCAAATAATGATCATTTCTGCTAAATATATGAACAAATAGATTATACTTGAGATATGTGGATGATCATTTGGCTTTGAGGCTTATTACTTTTAATAAGACTTTGGATTCCTTTGTAAAAAAAATCTTAAGCTAATGGTCCTGTTCCTGAACTGCTAAGCTCTGGATCCTGCACCCTGTCTTCATACAGGATGGATTTGATGATCTTAGAGGTCTCTTCCAACCTCATTGTTCTGTGATTCTGTAAATTCTGGCTTCACAATGGGCAAGCACTTTTTTGAGCTTGCAATCATATCGCATTATTTGTTAATCCTATTCATAAACTAATGGTTAAAGAAAGCAGTTATTTCTAATAATTTTAGCCTGTATTCTTTCTCAGTTAAAGTGAACATATGAGAAGTCTTGGGTAATTAGTAGATAAAAGGTAGTACTTGCCTTGAAGCCTTCATCTGTAATAACTGGTATATGAAGGTATACACTGAATGATATGTACTTGTGCTGTGTGACAGCACTTTCTATAATTAGTGCCACTAAATATGAGGTGGACATTTCTGTAAAATGTAGGCACTGCCAAATATAATATAGCCAAGCAGTGGTGTAACTTAGACCTGAGCTTCATTTTAGGTTTTCTAAATCAGCTCAACAGAAAAATACTTTTGCTTCCAAAGACAAACATGCTATAAATGTATAAACTCCATAAACGTATAAAATCACTTAGATTTACTTACTATTTTCCTCTTTCTCTATGCACCCTTTTCCAGGGTTATCTTTTCAGGGCTATTCAACAGATAATGATTTTATGCCCATGATAATTCCTACCCCAGCCTGGCTCAGCTTTCCACTACTTTATAGATTGAACAAAGTATCAGAAAGTCGCATAGATTTTAATATGCTAAACTTTCTGAAATACTCTTTCAAATTCTTTGTTGAAGTTGTTTTTCATGTTATTTCTATCTACCACAACATAGGTAAGACTTGAATTCTGTATTTAATTGGTTTGAAACTTTGATGTAGATTGTCTAAGAGGTTTTTTTAGAAATTATTGGTTCATTACATGTCTTCTTTATAAATGCTATTCTGTAGATTAAAAGAGACTGAGGAACATAGTGGTAATTCAAAATAAAAGTAGCAAAAGGATGTTAGTAAATCAGTATGTAAGGAAATGCCCTTTTAACCAATTCTGCTCCAGTACAAGCTGCTTGTTACTGTTCTTGGCAGAAGTTTAGATTACGAAATCTGTGCTTTGGGGATTTTCTTTGCACCAGTCTGTAAGCTCCATATATATATGAAATATAGAGGAGTAGATGCATGGAGTACAGAGAATTCCAGTTCTCTAATTGTAAGGAATTTTATGCATTTCTGGAGTATTTACAGTAATTCATTCTAAGTACAAGGGATAATATAAATTACTGAGAGGTTTTGATAATACAGAGAGCTGCAAATCCTACAGATGGAAATGGCTACAACTTTTTATGGTGTTTAATTTATTTTTAAATGCTTTTGTTTTAAATTATAAGTTACTAAATCCTTTACTCATGGTGTTCAGGAGATCTTGCTGTCTGTTAATGTGGTTAGCATTGTCATGTGTGCAATGGGAAATGTTCATTCCATCACATATTTTTAAAGCTGTCTTGTGTTTTTTAGGCCTAAAGACTGTCTACGGTCTATTATGAAGAGAGTGAACCATAAAGATCCGCATGTTGCTATGCAAGCATTAACAGTAAGTTCTTTTTAATGTGGTTCATTTTCTTCCTGAAAAGTTATATTGCAAAAAATCTCACACTTTTAATCTTTCTTCCATTAGCTTCTAGGAGCATGTGTATCAAACTGTGGCAAAATCTTTCATTTAGAAGTCTGTTCAAGAGATTTTGCCAGTGAAGTAAGCAATGTGTTGAATAAGGTAATGTATTGCATTGATTTATATGTTTCACCTATAAATGAAATCAGATGGACAGTTGGGGTAATCTGAAAGTGGGATGGAATCTACTTTTAGAGGACTGGATAGGCAGGGGAGGGGAAGGAGAGAAGATTGCTGTAAAGACTGTGGCTCTCAGAACTTCCTGAATGCCACTTCATGCTCATTACCATAGGTATTCTGTTTGGGGGAGGTGTGACGTGTTAATTTATAAATAAGCTACTATATTTTCACTTTAAATAAAATCAGTAAAACACTAAATACAAATATGATGAAATGGAGACAAAACAGGGTTTCTGCATAGTCATATTTTACTTTATTTTGGGCCTAGTACATACTGTACTGATACAAACACAATGCTGATGTATTATTCTCCCTTTCTAATAAAGACTGAGTGCTAAACTTGACTACAAAATAAAGTATCTGTATGTTTTATGTTGACAGTAACATGCCATTACTTGAAATTAAGATCAAATTCCTAAATTATTTAACTAGTTTCTACTGTCCTTGCAGGGTCATCCAAAAGTTTGTGAAAAGCTGAAAGCCCTTATGGTGGAATGGACTGATGAATTCAAGAATGACCCACAGCTTAGTTTAATATCTGCTATGATAAAAAATCTTAAGGAGCAAGGAGTTACTTTTCCAGCTATTGGTTCACAGGTATATTAGATTTTTGTTGTTGTTCTCAAAGTCCATCACAAATTCTTTTTATCCTCAGCTCTGTATTTTACAGTTTGTAGTCTTGAATTCTAGAATGTTTGGCAAACAAAATGAAGACTACCTTGTCTTAATAAAACTTTTCTTTGAGGGGTGAAATGCTCTCAATTACTTTAGGTTTTTATACAGTTGATAAATACATAGCAAAATGGTGAACTTTATGCACTGTCAGTTTTTTGTTTGATTCATTTTTACATCTTTTACTTTGGGCTAGGCTGCTGAGCAGGCAAAAGCAAGTCCAGCTTTAGTTGCCAAAGATCCTGGTACAGTAGCCACCAAAAAGGAAGAGGAGGATTTAGCTAAAGGTGAGTGCATTTATTTACTGACATGATGCATATTGATTTATTTAAATAAACATTAGCTAATCTGTATGTGTTACTAATGGTGTCTTTAATAGCCAACCCACCAAAGTCTACTTTTAAAGAGATGTGTTCCAAATGCATATCTGCATGAGTTTCATAATGTTTGTGTCCACCCTGGCCCTTCTGAAATATGATCCATTTTTTCTGCAAACTTGAGCTGAGTTTAATATGAGAGAAACTTCTCTGCTTAGTTAAACTTAATTGAAAATGACCCAGAAATGTGAAATTCTTCAAGGAATGATAGGGAGGAAAAAAAAAGGAAGGGGCAAATTTTTTGCTTGTTTAAGCGAAAATAATTTTGTTAATTATGAGTTAAGGAGGGACTTTACTGGGAAGCTGACCAAGCACTGACACAAGTTTCCCAGGGAAGTAATGGTGTCTTTATTCCTGGAGATATTAAAAAGTTGTCCTTGGCAGTCAGCTGTGGTGACCCTGCATGAACAGGGGATTGGACCAGATGACATCCAGAGGTGCCTTCCAGGCTCAGGTAATCTTTGTAAACCTGATTCTGTGAATCCAGGCTAAAGGCACTTGGCCAACAGAGAACCAGTATGCACTGCAACAGCTGTATCTTTTTAATGTTTCAAGCAGTCTGGAAAAGTTCCACATGGTGTAAGATGTAAAGTAAGAATGTAAATATTTTACATTGGTTCAAGGTTATAACAATAGCACAATAATAAAAATTGGATGACTTTGTGGAGTTATTCTGTTTGTGCTTAAATGCTGTTTATTCATCCTGTCCATATTGGAAGCCTCAGTAAATCCATAGGCAGAATTCTGCTCTCCATTTTTTATGTACCATTAATTCTAAGAGAAAGATAGAAAGTCATTAAAATGCAACAGGAATAGAACCATACTAAAAATTTTCACAGAATTAAATTTTCATATCAATCAACCCATTTATATAGGTAATTTTCATCTAACTCTTCTTTTGTAGCTATTGAGCTGTCACTAAAAGAACAAAGGCAACAGCAAACAACACTTTCCAGTTTGTATCCAAGCACCTCAAGCCTTTTAACAAACCACAAACACGAGGGCCGAAAGGTTCGTGCAATCTATGATTTTGAGGCTGCTGAAGATAATGAACTAACTTTCAAAGCTGGAGAACTTATAACTATCCTTGATGACAGGTAAGTTATATAGAATGCCTACTAGAATTATGTTGAACTGTAAAAATTAACTAGAAATAATTGTATCTTCTATGTAGAAGCATACTTTGAAATATAATGAATGGAAATGTATTTTTGTATTAAATAGTTTATTTTGTTATCTCCTAGATTTTTTACAAATAGATGTATTTGCATAAAAATTCTTGTGTGAAGATTTTTTCATATATACAAATTATATTTATGTGCTAGTAATATAACAGCCTTTACTGTGCAATTCCTAAGAAAGTTTCATGCGAGTATGAGATTTCTGATGTATGGGGGCTTTATTTATTTTTTTCAATCTTTAGTGATCCAAATTGGTGGAAAGGTGAAACTCATCAGGGTATAGGATTGTTTCCATCTAATTTTGTAACAGCTGATCTTTCTGCTGAGCCTGAAATGAGTAAGTAACACTACATTTATGTATATATGTTTGACCCTGCCATGGCTCATGGGTGATATCCTTCCCTTATGATGGAGTTCAGTAGCAAGTTAATGTGATAATTAACGTAAAACTGAGGAGCCCTTGCCATGCTATCACAAACAACAGTCAGACCAAGGTTGCCCAAATTGTCTTCTGCTAAAAAAGGCTGCTGATTGCTGCTGCCCTTGTCAGCAGCTTCGAGACTCATGGAATCACTTCACTGACACCACGATAAATGTGGGCAACAGCAGTTTTTTTTCCAAATTGTCTTTTTGTCCAGTTGCAGTGGTGTATATCTAATCAAGATGAAACTGACGGCCCCATGGCAGATAATAGTATTCAAATAGTTCAAGAAACCTACATACTGTAGATGTGTACATGTGCATAGTGGACAGAGGGATTTTCTGCATGCAGCGTATTTACTTGTATCTATATCCATCCAATCTACTTAAATATTTAATAAATATCTTAAATATTAGACAAGACTTCAAGATTTGAGAGCTGATTACTGTAAATCTCGTGGGTTTACAAGATTAATCATCTGTGATCTCAATTTGAGGGTGCTAGAAGTATGAGCAGGTCAGCAGAATCACTGCTGTAGCAGTCATTTGTGCTATGTTAAGACTATCTAGTAAGAGTGTATTATATGAGTTGTATTTGGCTTTTTTGCTGAATATAGAGAGCTTTTTTGTGCAATGAGTGAATGAGATGCTTTAGTATAGGATTTAATGAAGAAGGAATAGAGAAACTTGAGACCTTTTGATTATTTACTTTGTTCTGGAGAAAAGAAGGCTCAGTTTGTCATTGGTGATTTTACCAGTTTTATCTTACACTTGACTTGCTAGCCCTATTGCTTCTAATCATTCTTTCTGACTCTATCATCCTGATGACTTTTTAATACGTATGTTATGTGCAGGACACTATGATAAAGCCATTTACTTGCTAAAACATGTTTCTGCTGAGCTTGTGTGAACTGGTCTATTTTTTTATAATGTGATTTACAGATAGGAAAATTATTTATGTCTGTGGCTTTCAAATGCTAATAAAATACTAATTTTTAAATTTTTTTTAAAAATATAGGCAATATTTTAAAAAAATGTAGGCAATATACTAGCTATATAATATTTATGTCATTGTTTATTTTTTCTTTTATAAAATTAAACCTAGCTGTTTATCTTACAGTGAAAGCCGAGAAGAAAACGGTGCAGTTCAGTGATGAAGTTCAAGTAGAGACAATAGAACCTGAGCCAGAACCAGTTTATATTGATGAAGTAAGTATGGTAAAAATACTGATTGGTACTAAATGCACTTCTGTGACATTTAAATATGTCATGTTTAACTCTTTCATCTTTTACTTCAAAAATATGATAAAAATAAAATGGAAAGAGAGGTTTCTTTAAAGTAATAAAAAATTCTGCAGTATTCTCTTTTGTTTAAGAGTCTTGGAGGTCTTAGGAATTTCTAAAATTGAATTTGGAACTGCATCACATTTAGGGCCCTACTGGGCATTCTACATCTGTCTACCTCCGAGCTAGAATCTTAGTGTTGAGTGGCACATCTACTTTGAAATTTTGCTTAAAATACTTCAGGATACCATAGAGATACCCATCTTGACTGCTCACTTAGACCACAGTATAACCACCACTGTCTACCTTCAGACTAAAAGATCTCTTTCTGTCCCTGAAAAGTCTGAAATTCTGTTCCTCTGTAAGTAATATTTACTAAGGTACTTACAATCTCACCACAGTGATCCAGTAGGGTTTCCAGGAACATTCACTCCAGGAAGTTTTTAGTTTTTCCCCTGTTGTGGTTTTTTTTTTTTTTTAACTGAACTTGGATTCTGTCATTTTTTGAAATGACAAATCAGTTACTGCCTTCCTGAAATCCTATTTAAAACCCACCTCAAAAACTCTTCTTCCCAAGAGATACTAGTTTGTAACCTGCTGAAACAGATTACCTGAGGCCTGCTTTGAGGTGCCTTCCAGCTTTTTTTTTCTGTAAGTCCATTGTTGATTTTTGTTTTAGTGTCTTCTTTTGTTTTTAACTTTGCCACAGTATAATTTTTAAGGAAGTAGTTAATTTGACTTTTCCCCACCTTTCCATGGTTTAAGGAGGATGAAACATGGTTTTATTTTGTACTTTCATACAACCTATATAACTCAGTGTGAAAAAGTCTATTATTTGATGGTACTCAGCTAATAAATGATTAAAAATAATTTATGTGCAATGGTTTTGGTGCTTTAACCAATACAGTTCACTCCAAGATGTATTTTTCAAAGACTTAATGCCTATTTGTTTTCTAGATTTTGATGTTTTTGTTATAAAAGAGTTGCACTTAAACTCCTTCCTTAACCTTGACTTATTCTGAAGTAAATCCTGAAATGCCTCCGAACATCATCTTAAAACAACACTTCTATATGCATTGGCAATGACACGGCTCATGTACTGAATAGGCTTTATGCACTTCAAATTGCTTTTCAATTTTTGAAACACTCTGTCAAAACATTTTCACTAATACCACTAGGTGGTGGTATTGCATATGTAATTACTAGACGGCAGAAATAGGAACTTCTCAGAAAGTAATACAGGTTTAGAAGGACTTTTAGGAATTAAGGAGTATTCTGCACCTTCTATTTGTTACCACTTATTTTTTCTTATTTGGCTATTCCTTGTTCGAGCATCTTCATTCCTGTAAAGTAGCATGTATAATTTGTATTTTCTTAATGTTAGTCTAGTTGATTCTCAAGTTCCAAGAGACCAAAATGACTGTTGTGAACAGATGCTTTAGTTTACTATCCTGAAAGTGCTAATTCCCTTGCTGCCACATTTGCCCTAATTATGCAATTTGTGTTCTAGGATAAAATGGACCAACTCTTGCAGATGTTACAAAGTGCTGATCCATCTGATGACCAGCCAGACCTCCCAGAATTGCTTCATCTTGAGGGTAACAAAAAAGAATGAATTTTTTTCATTGCTGTTTTCCTCACTGGTAATTTTCTGTATCAACACAAATTGAAACTAAACTGAAACTACTTCAGCCTTCAGCTTCATGAGCATGCGAGAAGCATGCCTGAGAAAAGTGCCTGAGCCATAATTATCTTCTCACTTCTTCTCACATCTACAAGACCAAAGAGCAAATTGTTAACTTAGAACAAGTCTACTTTTCTCTAAAGAAAATTGTTCCTATATTATTTTCCTTTTCAAGACATATAAGTACTTAATTCAATCATATTAATCCATTATTTTTTTTCCTTCATAGAGTAGCACAGCATGAGTGGTGAAAAGAGTGTCAGGAAGATTCCATGAGAGGAGGCAGAAGTACTACAAATGTTTAGATTAGACCTGTGGGTTCCATATGTGTATTTCTGGAGGAGTTGCATATTAACAAATACCTCATAGAGTGCTACAAATTATCCTCCTCTTTTACAGTCAAATCATTCAGACCACCTCTTCATAGAGGCATCATAGATCATTTTACCCAGGTTGATAGAGGGACCAAAATTTTTGGAATGGAATTTGGAAAAGGAAGAAAGGAAACTTCCTGATTATGAGACATTCTACATCTGTCTATAAGTTAATAATTAAAAAAATGCATAGATTTGTAAACTTTTAGATATCCCCCATCTTTCCACACCCATCTGGTTCACCATGTTTGTAAATGAATCCTGTTTTAGAACTCATATCAGTGACATGTCTGCACATGTTCTAGTTCCCCTGAAACTGAAGAGGTGAAAAGAAGCATGACTAGTTTTGTTCTTTCAAGTCCCAAATATAGCTATAGAGGCTGTTGTCTAAGAAGCAGATTGCCTATATCTGATCCAGGACAGAGACAAAGAAATTAAAGGTATGCTTGTCAACCAGCCTACAGAGATGGCTTACTTTAGGAGTTGCTTCAAAATGCATTGTGAGATCATTAAAGCAATGCAAAATTTTATATTGAATCATGTGACTGCTCCTAGAATCTGAAAGAAGTGTGTGATCAGATGATTACTCCCCAGCTACCTGCAGCAGCACTTGCCAAACATAGCTATACATAGTTCTACAATGCTAATTCAAGGTTACTTGCTCTACACTTAATTAGGCTTTGGTGAACTCTTTTTGGCATAGGTTCTGAAGATTTTGCTATAGATGTGTTTTGAGTCCTTGGTTCCTACCAAGGTGGTGGCAAATGCTGATCAACATTTGACACAAAAACCACTTAATTTTCTTCTGCCATCCACATGTGCAGTCACAAATGTCTTTGAATTGGAGAGCTCATCCTAGCATGTTGAGGAGCCCAGGGTGGTTGACAGCAGAACACTGATCATGTTCACAGACATCTAAATGATGCTTGTTATGCCTTTTGCCACACTTCATGCTGTACATAAAAGTAGGCAGAACTTCAACAGGTTTTACAGATTTCCCAGCATTTCTGCCAATGTCTTGCTGATCCCAGGTTCAAAGAGGTAGATAGGTACTTCTCATACAACTCCTTTTTCACCTGGAGTTGCCTTCAAGGAACCCAATAATGATGTCCTTTCACTCATCATGGCTCAGACATTTTCAGGACTTTCTGCATTTCTAGTATGCAAAATTTCCCTTTCAGCTTCCATGTCTGTTTATTTTACATTTGACAAACTTTGCTTTTCTGCTAATTAGCCATGGTTTGCTTGGCAGTTAGATGAGCCCCATGTCCTTGTGCTGAAAGGAGGCATGGGGTGCATTTTTGTTTATTTTAATGCTTTTTCATTCTGATGCTGGTAAGCTTTTGTGTTGGTTTTTGCATGTCAGTGGTTTGAAAAAACCCCTTCCACCAATTACAATTCTAGTGACACTAATGTGCTAATAGTGTTTTTATGTGCAGATTGAATCATTGCAACCAGTTTTCTCCTTCATTATTTTCATAGTCTTCTGTAGTAAAGTTGGATGAGCACATGATCTAGGGTGCACTGGCAAATATTATTCCTTGAAGAAGAGATCACCTTTCAATTTAGTTGAACTTTTTATGCAAATAGTTTCAGTTTTATACTTCCTGGATGTTAAATGTGGGATTTTTAAAATTTATTTTTGTTTTAAAATATACTTTAAAATTCTACTGCTACTGAAAACTTTAGCTGGGTCTCATGATGCTACTTCTGTTATTAAAATTTTTTTGACATACAGATTATAGTAAAGAACTAAAGGAAGTTGGACTAGCATCTATTTCTATCTAATTTTTTTATTACTTTCTGACTTTGCACTATGGAAATGTTTAATACTCTAATATATGTTAATGTCTTTCTATTCTAGCAATGTGCCACCAGATGGGACCTCTCATAGATGAAAAATTGGAGGATATAGACAGGTAAAAAGAAATGTTATGTGCTTAGACCAAAATTAAAATTGATTCTTAGAAATACCAGAGTTGTTACTTGATAATATCTTGACTTATGTGGCAAAGAAAATATGCGTATTTATTTGTAGTTTCTCTGAGAAGAGGTCTGAAGATTTTTTCCCATACTCACGTAATGATATATAGTGTTGTACCATTTGGCTGTCTGGCACTTGTCAAGCATCACTTCACAGTAAGAAAATGTTACTTAACACACCTCATGAAACTGGTCCGTGTTGTCTGTCCTATATTAAAGGTATCTAAATTGTAGAATAAACTGTAAAATATATTTTCCAGGAAACATTCAGAACTTTCAGAGCTCAATGTTAAAGCAATGGAGGCTCTTTCTTTGTATAACAAATTGATGAACGAGGACCCAATGTATTCCATGTACGCAAAACTACAAAATCAGCAGTATTACATGCAGTCATCTGGTGTTTCTGGCTCTCAGGTACGGATGTAACCTTTAATAGCCATTGACCTTATCAAGTGCACACTGACTGAGCAGTGTTTTCTCTTGGGGTTTTTTTGCAAAATATGTAAAAATTTAAAAATGTTTTCAGCTATGACCTTTGGATGCTCTCATTTTGTGGGTTCTAATGCTTTTAGTGTTTTTCTGTTCAGTTGCTTTTGATCAAAGAAAAAGCCCATCCTGGCCTTTAAGTTGCATAAAATTAAAAAATAAAAGTGCCAGGACTTTGCATAGTGGGTCAAAAAAAATAAACAACCAAAGGAGTACAATTTCTCTCCATCTACTCATAGATAGTTCAACATGGAAATGATGCTATGAAAGAATTACCATTTTTAAATTCAGTAACTTCAATGGTAAATGTTGTTCACTGATATTAAAAAAAAGGAACTAAAAGATTTGAGAGGATATCTTTAAGTTCTGAAGTCAGATATTAAATAGAAAATTTTCTTGTATTTTATTTCTAATACTGCTTTATTTAACTTCCTAGGTTTATCCGGGGCAGACTCAAGGTAATGCATATTTGGTGACAGGGAGTGCACAGATGGGCCACATTCAAGGTTACAATCTTCCTTCAGAACAGCTCCCTTCTCTCAGCCAAGGCACAGTTACTCCATCTGCCAGCTCAGTAATTCCTGGGCAGCCTGCACAGACGTCTTACACAAAGTAATTTTAAATATTTTTCTATTCAAGTTTAAATCAATTTAAACAGAGACTGTTTTTTAAATTGCAGAAGTATAATTATAATCACAACTGAAAGATAATTTAGTGCAATCATTTCTGGAGTGCTTTTTATAGGTGTTGTATATTTGGTAAAAATTCCTGACAAACTTCTCAAGTTGTTTTTGGTTTTTTTTTTGTTGTTGTTGTTGTTTTTTGTTTGTTTGTTTGTTTGTTTTTAAATTTCGTCTAGTTTTTAATTTTCTGTATATGAAATATGTAATTTATATAGATCTATACTTTTTATAGAAAACATAGAGAAAATTATACAGACATAATTTAGTAGCAGTAGTAACTTTTAATGTACTTTTAATGAAGAAGATTATCTGCTGCTCTGTCTCTGCATAATTTCTGAGAGTGTATCTTTTACTGTTCCTTTGTCAAATATCTTTCCACAGAACAGTGGGGAGAATTCTGCTCATTTTGGAAAAGAAGTGAATGTGCTATGAATATTTACTAAAGCTTATACAGCTTGCCCAAATAAGGAAGCTAAAAGAGGCTTTCTATGTTTGGTAGATGGCCAAAGACACTAAGTTTTGGTTAAGTTACCACAACTGTGGTAACTTTTCACAACTTTAAGTTGTGAAAACGTTTGTGCATTTTTCTTAGTTGGATTTTGTTTGTTTGGGTTTTTTCTTTTTGTTTACTCTCTGTTGAAAGTAATTTATTCTAAAAAGTTGGGAGAGACATTCCTCTTGAGTCACTGGTGTATTTGTTAGTCTTTGTCCTCAAAGGTACTAATTTGGGATAGTAAAGCATACATTGATAAACTGAGTTTCTGCATGTTCAGCTGACTTGTTTTGCTATTTAAAACAGTTTGCTCGGTTTTGTTTTTTTTTTCATGAACAGAATGGAAGATACATAGTATTCCATGTTGCACCTTAAAATGAAACAAGTATAGATTCATGGTTTTAAATCCATAGGGAGTGTCAATTGTTTCTTTAAATCTGAGGAATGTGTTTGAGTTTTAATGGAAATACTCACTGGCTACAGTTTTAAATATGCAATTGTGTATAGAGTTAGAAATTTTGTTTTGTGTGTAGTTAGAACACCAGAAGAAGCAATAAAGTTTTCCTTTTCTTTTGGTAAATTGTTTGTTAATTCTGCTTTAAATATTTTATCTCTCTTTTTTGTTGTTTTCCTTTCTCAGTGCAATGGTTGGTTCTGTTGCTGGAAGTACCTACTCTAACCAGCCTCCGGTGTATAGTCCACCACCTGGTACTGTTGATGTTGCTGCTTATCAGAATGCTGGAACTAACATGTCCCAGGTGCCAAACTATAACTTAGCGCCTACAGCTCTGCCACAGACAGCAGGCAGCCAGCAAGCACCTCCACAACAGCCACAGCCTCCACCACCTCAACAGCCACAGCATAGTTACTCACAGAAGGCTCTGCTATAGGATCCAGGACTGCTGATTCCTAACCCTCTTTAACCTCTGCTAAAGGCGGTTGGCGATTCTATGAGTTTCTTCATTTAATCTCTTAAACTTTGTTATCCTCAGCTTAATAAGAATCTCTCTTGGTGAACAAGTTCAATTTGCACTGACTTTTTAGGATTTTTTTTTAATTTTGCGGAGGAACTGATATATTTAGGAAATTTAATTCCTTTTAAAATGTTTAAAAATTGGTACAAGATTATTTATGTATGGTTAAATTGGCAAGTTTGTGAAAACTCAACCATTGCAAACTCTTGTGGCATATATGTTATGTACATATAGTGTGTGATTGCAGTAGTGCCCATTTCGTGTAACTATGGTGGTCATGTGAATATATTTAACACTATGTTTAAAAATAATTTGCTTTACTATTTTATTTTAATCATGAACTGACAACCATATTTCATAGTTTTGTCTAGTTTTAAGACAGATACAATGTCTTTTTCCAGAGCAGGAAAAACAGTAATTCTGCATATCATGGTTACAATTACAAGCTAAGGTCTGTGTATGAATTTTCAAACTTAGATAAGTTTCACTACTTCTTGAATTGAACACAAGTGTATCATGACTATTAGATAGCTTATCTACCAAAGTAAACTTGTTAACTAGTAAATGATTTGGGGGGATAACAGCAAATTATGATTCTGCTTCGGACATTATTACTAACTTAAAACTACTATTCAGAGGCTGCTAAACATGTAATGGGACCATGAAACAGATCAGGATCTTGCATTTTATCATGAGAAGCATGTAATTTATTTTTCCAAGTTGTTTTTTAAAATGAGAACCAGTACTTCATTTGTGTGTGTTGGTAGAGATTACACCAAAGAAAGACAGAGGAACTGATTTGAAAGAGAAACAATGGAGTTTTAAACTGGAATACACAACATGAATTACACTATTTTATTCAAGTCTTCTTAATTAGAACATGGAGAATTATGGACATGTAAATCACTTTGCTGAACAAACCTTCAGGGCTTTGTTTTATCTCTTGTGGCCTTGCCTAGCAATTTGTTCTGTTTACTGTTCTAACACAAACACTTCTGCCTTAAGTGTCTGTTTCAATTTCCAATTGTACCATTTGAGTTTATTAGCCCTTCTATAGTTTTACTAGTTTATGAGGCATCTCATCTAAATCCACTTTTAAGTTACTTTAAATTCTCTTCTGCAGCAACATTAGCCCGTTTTAAACCCTTGTGTTCCTCAGTAACTTAGCCACATGGCTTTGTAAAGCATGGTATTTCCTTCTGTGGATGAGGTGTTGCCAAAGAAACGTGGTAATGGAAGGCAGCATTTCAAGCGTGCTTGAGCAGTTTCTTGTACAAAGAGTGTTGTAACTTTGCGTTTGTATTCCATCTAGTAAAGCATCCTGGTTTCGTCTTTTCCAGCAGCTCTAGTTCCACTAGGGCAATACTAGATGGCTTCAACATCAGATCTGTTTTTAGTCCTGTGTGTATGTCAGAAGTTGTTTGTTGTATGTACGATATTTTAGTGTGATGCTTCTGGAATTAAATGTCGCAACTGTACATTATAGTATAAAATGAGCTCTGTGATTCCATATACTCTTACATCTGTTCACAGTTATCTAACATGCCTTTGTTTCACTATTTTAGTTGACATCAGTGTTTTGCCAGATACTTTCAGATGACTGCTTTGCATAACTTCTGACTGGGTTTGCTATAAAATGTGCCCATGGTTGATCTATTCCTGTTGAGGATGTTCTAGCCAGCTGGTTGATCTAATTCTAGGATTTTCACATATTAGTTTTCTCTACAATTTTTAAGCATCCTCACAAACTGTCATTAATTATTTCAGTACTTGGTGTCATCATAAAAGCCTGTGGAATTTGAAAGGAAATACTAAAGAAAAATATAATAATCCGACATACTGTGTCATGGATGACTTTTCATGGATTGAAGAAATGATGTCTTTAGAAAGAACTTGTAGTATAATTTAGATAGTGTTCTCTCTATGCATTAAGTATCTTATTCCAAAATCAGATATTCAATGTGTATAAAAATGTATAATTTATACACAAAAGTGAAAATAATTATTTATTCCGTTGTTCTTAGTCCCTTATTCAAGGAGAAGCTTGAAGCATCATAGTCGTTTTGATATTAACTATTGTATTCTTAGGTTTTCACATGTTGTGTCACATGTTCCCTAATAAGGGCATGTGGAACTTCTGTACAGAAATAGCCCAGAAAAAATTACATTTTGTTAGTAATTTGTCATAGTTTTTAAAATTTTTGAGGTTTTTCCTTGATATACAGAAATGCTAGATCCTGGTTCCTCATTTGAACTCTAAAATCTAATGTGTATCACAGTTTTTCTGCTCTCCAAATTGCTTATTTTGGCCATTCATTCATTTTTATGAAAATTAAATTCACCTTTCATGTTCATCATGACCAAAAAAACACTTGCTAAAATTCAGTGCCCCTTTAAATTCAGTATAATGAAGGTTGTGGAACAAAAGATGGACACTCTCTATTTTTCTTCATACTTTAATAAAAGTCACTGCTCTAAGGTATCTCCTGTAGCAGGCAGGGAATTTTAGTTGACTTTAAAACAGAGTTTATTGTCTACAGCTGGTGGAGTAGGTTGCTACAATTTTGGGTTCTGAGTCTTAGTGTTTCTGTTGTAACCCACATTTTTCATTTCCTGTTCAATTTTCAGATTAAATTTAACTTGGAGTTGAATTACTTAATGTTGGTTTTCCTTGTCAGAAAATGTCTTCCTGCTTGGTTGTGCCCTGTCTGCTCGATGCTATGAAGTGATGCCTTCTCCTACTGTGCTAGATGCTGTCATTGGACAAATTCCTGCAGTCATCCTCTCACACTCTCTCTGACAGCTTAGCAATTATGCTTCAGTTCACCTCCTCTGCTGGTTTGTTACCATGAACCTGGAGATGCCACTGCTGGTGCTTCTCTGCCATGGTTTATTCTCAGATTCCTTGTTTATACATTGTTTTGACCAAGTTTACTTATGTTCTACCTTACTATGGTATTGAACACTGAAATGTTAGTGAGCAGCAGGAAGTACACATACAGCTACTGTGTGGGAAAGCTTTTTAGCAGTTAAATAAAGTGTCGAATGTAAACTATTTGAAAGTAAGGAATCATTGGAAATCTTATTCATGTTCCAATAGAAGACCTGATTTTTGAATGTCCTGTTTCTTTACTTGTAAATTGTCAATTTAAGGCTAAAATATGTTCAAGATATTTTGTATGACCCTTATTTACTTAACCCTTTCATTAAGGAATACAGAAATTCTAATTAACTTCAGAAGAGGTAGTTCAGTGGCTTGGTTAGCTTGAATTGGAGGAAACTCTGGAAAGTGCCTTCTGTGCATTTCACTTCTGTGAGCAAATTTTTTTAGCCATATGTATCATCTCAGTTTATGTGGGCATAACAAAGGTGTCAAGATTTACTGTAAAACCTCCCAGGAAAAAGTCTTGGGTACTATGTTAAAATTTTCTGTACTGATGTCATGGCAGTGCATTCCAGAGTGTGCAGCTGCAGGAACAGTCACAATGCATTTGCCCATCTCTGTTTAGTAACTGGTGCTGTGTAGATGTGTCTGTAATGTCATTTGCCAAAGCACATAGAGACAGGAGTAAAAAGGAGCAAAATATCAGAATTCCTGCATGCTTCTCAACAAGTGTGAAGCAGCATACTGTCCTCATGGTACAGTTACTGTATTTTGAGGCAGGGGAAACTGAAATAAATTTGAACTTCAGAAATTTCTGCCAGATTGCAAATGATTAGATTTAACAGAGATAGATTTGCTTCTAATACCATGTACATATTTTGCTGATCGAATCTAGGCTGCTACTATAGTTCTCTGATTTCCTCTAGATGGCAGGAACATCAGATTTACACTGGAGAACTGCTTAATACCTCATTCTCCAAATTTTTTAGTATTTTCTCTAATATCTCTTCAGTTTTCACTCACATTTCAAAGACATCTGTGCAGTCTTTATGTACAAAGGTCTTACCTTATTCCTTCTCTGCTAGGGTTCACAGAATTAAAAGACATCTCTAGTTAGAGCAGCTACATTGGCACTTTGAATTATATGTACAACTGCACCTTCCTTTGGAGAACATGCACGTACCTGTTTTGAATAACAAGGGAGCATAATTTTTCCAGTTAAAAACTGGAAGAGATAGTTTGAAAGAAAAAGGTAAAATAAAAGTTACAAACCCCTCCACTGCCAACAGCAGGAAGAATCATTTTTCACTCTGTTATTCAGTCTTAGTAAAGCTGATCAACTCCACACTACAGCTATTCCTTTCTCATTTTCAGCTGCAGTGAAGAATATTGACCTTCATACATTCTGTCCAACACCACAGGAAAACATGGAGAAGGCCTTGACATTTGAACTTTTTTGCTTCAATATGTAAGAAACACTACGTGCATTTTTGAAGCCTTGTTTCTTAAATTAGGATGGGTGTGTTTCAAAACATTCCACTTGCTACTATGTAAATTGCAGATCTAAAGTTCCCTTTTCATGCTGCTACCTTGGCAAAAAGGTGGTAGGAGTTTTTGTTCTATCCTGCATGTTCTTCTGGAATCCAAGTAATTTTTGTCTTTGTCATGAAAAAGAAAAACCTGCTGCAGTCTGCTTTGGTTTTAATAAAGTGTACACAGTAGCAAAGTGCATTTTTGTTTGGCTTTGTTTGTTTTGATGCGCCCTTTGATGTTGGCATATGTATATATTTAGATATACTGCACTGTTGTACAAGAATTGTTTTAGTAAATAACACTATTTGTAAAAACTGTTAATCGTTTTTGGTATGAATGCAAAATATTAAAGTTGGAGTATTTAGTTCATTATGTTGCAAAGTCAATTTCTAAATTTTATGGAAGAATAATGAAAAGGACTTACTTTGACGGAAGGACATATAATAAGCAAGGTCTGTTAGAGGTTTTCTGGTTTCACATGGGGTGGAGGTTAGGTTTTTGATTGTTCTGATTGGGGAGGATTTGTGGAATTTTTGTTCTTGTTTGATGCTTATACATAAATGACATTATCTTTTAAAGCAATCTGTCATTGATTTCCTTCAGCTAACCCAAATCAACCATTGTAGATCTTATTTCAAGTATGCTGCATGTCCTCTATCTTTTGGTAAATATAGCATGAGTATTTTAAAGGGATTTTATAGAACAAATGGAAATAACTGTCTGTACAGTCTAATGTATATATTTGGTTACAAATGAATAAGCAAGTTCCATGGTAGCTTGACAGTTAATTTCTGATGACAGCAACACAAAGTGGTGTAGAACCTGGTGTTCTGATCAGTGTGAAATGTCTTGAAGATCAAGCTAAAACCTGGATGTGAATCTTAAAATGTGGTCAGAATTGAAGCTTAATAGACTTGACCGCTGCATTTTGTGTTCTTAAAACAATGTTAAGTGTAAGTTTCTTGCTTAAACTAATGTAGACACCATGGGACTTTGGGAGCAGTGGGCAGCAGTATCAGTTTGCCCTGTCCTTCCTTAAAATGTGAGACGAACCCCTTAGGACAAGAGGTTATGTGGATTGTGGGTTAGTTCAGTAGGATAATTTGTGTCTTTAAAGAGAATAGCTATTCATTTGACAGAATCAAAAGTCCTGCAGATTGTGTAGAAATGAAACTTGTTCTGTTTTGGAACAGGAAGTGGCAATTAATGTTGAGTTTGCTTTATTGCCTGTCTCCTTTAGGTAGCAAGCATTTCTGTTGACATGCCTATGATGAAAATAGATTTTGAGAGTTTGTTTCATAGATTTAAAGTTTATTGTAAAATAAAAGTTTATTGTAAAATATTAAAGTTTATTGTAAAACACAGATTTATTGTAGAATCTGTTGCCATGAACCTGGGCAAGAGGTATTACAAGCATCAGTCTGTATTTAAGGAGCTGGAACCAACTCTTAAACTTGTGAAGAACTGGTTCATATATAATCTCTCTTCATAGCACTCACTTCATATCACATTTATGCAGCTGGAGACCTTAATGAATTGTCTTATTTCTGTAGCTAGGTTTTGAAATCTTATTCTACTCTGTTGTAGGATAAAGATTTTTCTCTCACACAATATTTTTACATTTAAATGTCTGGATTATTTTAAGTCAAGTCTGGTTTTGTTGATAGTAATTGTGATATATGATCTAAGTGAGAAATGTGAATTAAGCCATTATGAGAGAGCCTGTGGGAGAACTTCCACTAATTAAGGCTGACTTGCACTTTTTAAAATTGACATGAGCCCTAGGAGTGTACATGGGCAACACACCGTAATGCAGATAATCATATAGGGCTAAAAAAGGCAAATATGTATTTGGAGTCAAAGGTTTAGAGCATTTTTAGCATACAGTCTTCTGGTATATAAGGAATGTGGTGATTGTAGCATTTAGTATTTTGCTTTGACTTTGCTTAACCCTGTTAAGCATGGGTTTGAGTCCTTATGCACACACCTTTGATTGCTAACAGTGCAGCTTGGTGCCTACACCCCGTGTTCCAGGCTTGGAACATCCACTGCCTTAGCAGCTTCAGACCCTCGTAGAGGAGCAGAATCCAGCAGGAACATGGGGGTACTTGGCAGAGCCTGTCATCATTGGGACACTGCTCAGCAGCACAAACTCTGACTGGTCAGTGTCTCTGTTTATCTCTTGCTGGCTACAGGAAGCACACATGTCAAAGAATGGAAACCTTCAATACATACATACCTGGATCACTCACAGTTTTGAAGTTTGATTTACTAACGAGGCTCTGACTGCTACTGAAATCACACTGGAGTCTATTTCTAGCCAGTTGTGATGGCTCTCCCCTGCTGACTCATGCATCCTCAGGTATTTGTGGATTATGCAGATGTGTGTTATTTTGCAGTCTATGTGTCAGACGGTCCCAAATTACTGTGTTTCTTAAAGGAGTGTGATCATTTGGTTCCCTTGGTTTTAGGCTTATGAAAATTTCCCCAAATTAGCCTTTTTCTTTGCCTTGTGAAATACTGTCATATTTGATGCTGGAGAATGGTTAGGCAAATCCTTCAGCAAAAATCATATGGCCTGATAATTCATAGGTAATACGATGATTTTCATGAAAATATGTTGGTTTATGTAAGAACAAGTAGAAGTCTTCAGCAAATGACAGAGAAGTCATCATTCTCTGAACCTGAGTTTGAACACAGGGTCAGAACTAAGTATCTCACTGAAATGTGCTATTGAACAAGTTTTGTTTTGTTTTTTTTTGACAGAAATAATGGGTGGTGTCTAAAAAGCTCTTGTTAGGAGCGTGTTTGTTCAGAGAACTCTCTTTCCTCCTGGTGGGGTGAGACAAAACAATTAGTGAAGATTTCTTTGCTTTATTCAAGTCCACAATCTCACTTTTTAGTGAGTTTCGAGCTTCTGTGGAGTCATGATTAAATTATCTGATTGTGTGGCTAACGACACTACACTATATCTACTGAGATACAGATTAGTCATTTTTAAAGCTCTTCCTGCTCGCTTAAGTATAACATAGGTGATTTTAATTTAGTGGTTTATTTTAGTAAGCTTTTTCTTTCAAAACATACATGCTTTCTACTCTTGAGCACTTCTTATTTTCCGGATAATCAAGGCCTTCTGTAAATGTTAGTTGTTCCTTCCAAGGTTTCAGAGTCCCACTTATCACTTCAGGAAACAGCTATGTATCCTTGTTGCTCAGACCAGTTCCCAGTTGCCTCTTCCAAGAACTAGACTCCTTGAATTTGTCCATCCATGAGGCTCAGTTTGACACCAGATTTGATCCCAAGCTTTCTTTATTCAAGACAGACAGTAGGTAGCCTGAAATAATTTTGTCTATCTGTATCTCAGCAGCAATGCAGAAAGTCCAAATCCCAGCTCTCCTCTCTATATATTCCATCAGTTTCATGTAGTATATGTATATCCTAATGGTTATCTGGTTTCATATGCTTTCTCATACTTGATCCTTACAACAAACATGCCCAGAAATAATGATTAATCATAAATCTAATTAATTTCATATATACATATACATGCAATCTTTCTCTCTTTTTCTCTCTCTCTTTGGATGTTTCCAGTCTGCAGATTGTCCTTCCACCTAATGCAGGTGTCCTATGGATCCTTTTACCTTGTTTTCTGAAATGTGGACAGTCCTGATCTTTAACCTCTGAAGTACTGTGTCCCTCATCACTGGTTCAGACATACAATTGCTGTAACTGGGCTTTGTATTTTTCATGTTTCTGCAATATCCCTTTGGCCTATCAGGTATTCTTTACACAGCACCTTGCCATTAACTTGGGATCATTACTTTCTTATTCACTTTCTCTTCATCAGTGGTGCAGTTTCACCAGGGGAATTAGTCAGATTTCAACCCAAGGAAGGAGCACCTCTGTTCTTGGGGAACAAAGTTTGGTTCCAAGTTGTTTAGTGATACATGCTGATAGTTCCATCCTACTTTCTAATGTTATTCATTGCAGGATTCAGAAAGATAAGTATTGTAGTAAGTGTGGGAAGTCCACCATAAAATTTTATGAGTAGTCTTCCATACACTGTGTTCCATTTAAGATTCACACAATCATAGATTGGTCTGTGTTGGAAGGGACCTTAAAGATTATCTAGTTCCAAACCCCTTGTCATGGACAGGGACACCTAGCACTTCATCAGAACCACATTCAGCCTGGCCTTGAACACTTCCAGGCATGGGGCATCCACAACCTCCCCGGACAACCTGTTCTGAACTGTTATAAGAAGTGTTGTTATTACATTGCAATAAAGTTTCACTTGTAGGCAGCAGTCAGGTAAAAACAGTGTTGACCTCATAAGTGTTCAATTTTATTTTTATAATGTTCCACTGCTGTATTAAGGAATATGATCTCCTGTCTCATCACTGCCAGACCAGTTTATATCAGCAACCCTACTGCATGTTCCACAAGAGTAAATCCTGTAGGCTTAAAAATCTTTTCCATCATCAAAATCAGAAAAAAAAATCTCCCTTTCATGATTCCCTCTTAAACTCTGGGATCCTTCAGGACAGATGTAGTTGTATTCAGGTATTGATACAGATGTCACCTTTTGGCATATGCTTTGCATGGATAGTAATCTTTCCCTCACTGATTTTTCAGTCTTTTGGTGACTGACTCTGAAAGCAAAGTGATGTTATGCTGTTAAGTGGATCTTGACAACAGATTCAGTCTGACATAATTACCCAGAAATACTTTGTCTGAATTTTTCAGCTAAACTAAACTTGACAAGTTATCCATAGCTTGTTACAGATATTCAGTCTTTTTTATTTGCAATATTTGTTTGTCTTGCAGAAATGAATAGAAGAGACAGCTGTTGAAGGTGTCTCTGGCAAAACATGGAATGTAGTAGTCAATATTTCTGGGTAATGCTTTACTTTGGAACAGCACTGACAAGCAAGAGACCATCATGAAATGTTTTTAATCCCTATTCTTAGCTCTTTACTGCCAAATATGGCTTCACTTTGATCAAGCATAACATGTGGGGCAGGATCTCAAGGAATTGAGAAAGGTGGAGAGATCGAAAGAAAAAAAGCAAGTTGAAGTGAATGATACTATTAGGAGAGACAAGGAAGAAAGCATTGTGCAAGTAAATGAATCTTAATGAAGGTTTGTTTCTAGGAGGACACACATGCTTTGTATAGAGAGGATTCATCCATAGAAACCCTCAACTTTTGTAAACCAATATTTTAAGTCTGTGTCAAAAGTAAACCAGGCCTCTGAATGAAATCAGTTATGTCATATTCTGTAATTTCAAGAGATTTACAGAAGTTTTCTGCTTTGGGTGCAGTAGTTAAACATCTCACCCAGGGGAATTACTAAAACAAACAAAATGTAAGGATGTTTAAGGCAAGCCTTTTTGGACTGTGTTCTGACTCCGATGGCATGCGATATCTTGAGCACTTAATGTTCACTTCAGTTGTTTACATTTGCACTGGGTAGTTTGTAGGGAGAATCAGGTTTTAAAATTTATGAAACTCTTCAGCTTTCTTTTCCCCCTATACCTATATTTTTTGTTTGCCACTTGGGTCTCAGCTTTAAAAGTGTAAAGGAAGTGCGGGATGTATATGTGGAGCATGGTTTACTATATCCTGCTTTGCTGCCTGTGTAACATTTGCTGATTTGGTTTCCTGTGAAAACTGATGGATCAGCTCACTTCTGGTCATAGATAACAGGCAGGAAGACCTGCCAGGATTCCTAAGAAGAATAGTCCATTAAATTCCTGCATGCAGAACAGAGCTGAAGTGAGTATTTTTATTTTAGGAAGAAAAAGCAAATGTCATGTTTTGATACTGCAGAAGGAAGCTGTTCTCAGAAAATACAGATATTTTGAGTTCATGATTTTAAACCCATTACTCTACAGAAAGCTTAGATAAGGTGACAGTGTCAGAATGAAACACAGGGAGGATGAAGCTGTTGTCTCGTTGCTGTCTGGGTTGCTTGGCAGGCTGCCACAGTGGGGCTGCCTGAGCAGCTACACCCTGTACTGGGGGAAATAACAAATGGCACAGTTGCTGCTGTACCTTCAGAAAGAGACTCTAAGATTCTCTTGTACTGAACTGGATGCTGCAGATATCTAATTTCTGGTGGAGGTGCCCTAACTTGGGTTTAAATTCAGATAGCATAGCTAGCTACTAGTCAGTGAAATATCACTTTACTGATTCTAGGGAGTCTCACAGTGCTTGAAATAACAGAAGTAATTTGAAATATTTAAAAGTTTCTTATATCAAATACTGGTGATGGAAAATTGTAGAAAAGATATTGACAAAATAAATCTCAAAAAAGGCAAATACCTACCCTATCAGGAAACTATTCATAACCTAGCAAAGTAATTATTGCCATTTGATTTATTTTCTCATTTAACTGCCATTTAATTAGTCTTGCAACTTCACATTCAGAATTACACTAACATCTAGGTTTCATATTTTCAAAGTAATTATTATGCCTAACTCCCACTGAAATGAGGCATCAAAATAAATCAGCCACAACTGTGGCTGATCTCTTGCTATTAGCCAAGGCATCAGGAAAGGCAGATACCAAATCCAAACTCTGTCTGGTTTGGGATTCCTATGACTTTCCTCTAAGGATCTTTTATAAGACATTCTTTCCCAGTTATGTTTTGGGTATTTTGAGGATTTAATTTGTTTAGGTTTTGGCTTGGTTTTACTTACTTTTGTNCCCCCCCATCTTTTTTTTTCTGTAAGAAATGTTCATCTATGGAAATACCAACAAAAACTGGAATCTAGGCCACCTATAGACAACCTTTGACTGTATGAAAACAGGAGATGAAGCTCTCCTGGTAACAGAACTGCTGCTATTTAGTAGGGAGGAGGTACAAGACTATTTGTAGGAAAGCTGGGGTAGATGGTATGAGGCTCCTGAGCCCTGGAGTGCTGTCAATATGCACGTGTGTGAGGGCTGATCTCCACTGCTGGTGCAAAAAAGGATACAATAATCACAGAAAAAACTGTGGAAGTATTGTACCCCAAACAGTTCTATTGGACAAGACATTTTTTAACTAGGACCGAGGTGCCACTGCCTTTTGTTTTGGTCTTTGATGTGTTTTTCAGACCCACCTGGCTCCCTGTTCTTCTGAGGGAAGCTTTCAGGATTGTACTTAATTGCCCACCTTCAAACAAGTTTCATCATGGTGTAACTGTCTCACCCAGGAGTCGCCATTGTCCTGCAAGTGTTGATAGGACACTCAGCTCTCTATATCAGCGTATCTTAAACTGGAGAGATGAGGCACGTGGTCACTTGTGCCATGTACCATGAACATGCAGAAAAATGGAATCTGAGCCCCTTACTCAGATGCTTCTGGCCTGAGTCATGGTTCACCCAACACTTTTCAGGTGGCAGGTTTTTCAGGGTGGTGTAGTGCTGTACATATATTAACATGTTGGTACATTTTTTATTAACTTTGGAGCTCTTGCAAGACTTCTTAAAATTCAAGGCAAGACTGTTGAATTTCACAGAAATTATCTACAGACTTAGACTCACCCCTTCTATGTTATCAAAACTTCATAAGAGGAAGAGAGCAACTTGAACTTCTGTTTTCTCTTTATCTTTGTCCCACTAAGCCTTGTGCAGGAGACACTGGATCAAGAAGAGGTGCTAAACTCTAATCTCTTGGAGCCACACTGACCTGAAGTTCAGTTACAGAGGAGCAGATGGAGGAAAAAGTGAAAAGGCTCATTATTGCAACTCCAGCGAGCTCCTGAGAAGGAGGGATTAAGCCCCAAAATCTGCTTTACACCAGTCCCAGCTTCGTGTTTCTGCATGTGCCTTCTCACAGCAGCACTCAGCAACACCACAGCTGCTCCTCACCTCTACCAGAGCTTCTCCCACACACCAGGTAGGGCCTGCCTCCCTCCCTCAAGCCCTGTCTCACAGGTCAGCCCTCTTCACACATATCTCTTTAGGCTACAATCTACATTTTTTTAAAATGGCCTTTATTTCACTGGAAGTAGGCTGGGGGAGAACAGTTTTAAGATTATCTCATTTACTTTTTGGCTCATAAGTTTCATGTAATGACTACTCAATATACATTTCACCCTATATGCTACTCTAGTAGTGGAGGGAGGTAGTAACTGTGTCATTTTAAGGATGAGTGAAACATGGGATCATGAGGTTGGGTACCTGGAATGGGTTTTTTGTTCAGCTGTGGGTGTTCATGGGAGCTGGCGATGTTCCTGGGTGACGCTGCAGTGACAGGACTCGAGCTGCAGGTCTGAAATGCACTGTGGGAGGCATCCCTGGCTCTGCACACACCTGGTGCAGCCTGCTGTGGCCTGAGGAGTCACCCCTGCTTGTGAAGCCAGCATGACAATCACTCTTCTAACAAATTTGATGAGCTGGGTCTGAATGCATAAACAAACTTGGACTAAAAAAATGACATTATTTGGGGACTAAACAATGTCAAATAAAAACATCACTGTCAGTCTTGGTCATAGGAGAGACAAACCCAAGACATTTATGAGTAAAGCAGATGATGAGCTGCAGTGGGGCAGGGGCCATCTCATGGTGTTGGAGCTGGCATAAAGGGAAGTCACTGAGCAGGATGCCCAGTCTGTTCTGACACAGAACTGAGGCATGGAAATTCTATTCTGTTCTGCAGGAGATACTGCCAAAATAAAAATCCTGTTGTTGAAATTAGAATGAAATAGAAACATGATCTGTGAAATAAAATTTTATTGTCCCTCCTCCTATGCTGAGGCTTCAATAATGTGTACTCAGTGACTGTTTAGTTTATATAATACTTCATAATATTTCAGTCTTTGCTAACTTTCTGAAAAAAAAATAATTCTGCAAAAGTTGATAATGCAGACAACATAAACTTAAAGAATTCTTGAATCAGATAGGTTTGAACATTTCATCATGTATAAAACTGCAGTTCTCAGTGCCTTTCCTGAAATTACGTGTATTTTCATTCAAAAATGTGATATTCTGCCTATGGCTAAGTCCTATACTGTTACCTATATGGGTAACATTTCATTAATTTGAGGGTAGCAGCAGTTTGTAAAAATTATCTGTGTGACATTAGGGATAGTATAATCTGTTTGGAAAAAGACATGCTTTTAAAAATTCATATTATTGTTTAATTTTGTAGTTAGTTCTTCGGGAAACTGGACTGAAACTTGTTACCTTTCTCTTAGGTCGGGTGTGTGGCATTTTGCTACTGTAACCATCCTGAATGAATATTCAGGATGGCATAGAATTACTGGCATACTGATCATGGTTGTAGACTTTTATTTATAGTATGGTATCCTCTTAATACTTGCAAGGTATACTTGCAATAGTATTCCTATTCTAGTGAGACAGGATCAAGTCTGTGGTTAAGGAGTCTGACCTATAATTTAATCCAAAATTTGATTATTTGAAGCTAAAAAGCCCAAGTAAATAAACTGTTAAGTAACCCTCTCTTCTGCAAAGAAAGCCAGCCCAGAATCTCTACCTGCTTATCCCTTAGCCTCCTTCTTAAAAGTTTCTTCTTAAATGTTTTCTCCTACTGTTTTATTTGTCTCCTAAAGGATGATGGTTCTTGAAGGACCTCTGTGGTTATGTCATGGCTATATTTTGAGTTGATGTTGACAATGGATATGAAGACTATTGTTTCTGAGTTAAACTGGATTTTATTTGGCACATATATTGTGATATGGCAAACAGAAAATACAAATCAGCTCTGTACCTTTTCCTATAATCTGATATTTTTTCCTATTGTGTATCATCTTTTGCCATTCATTTCTAAATTATCTATTTCTCCTCATCCTTTATTAAACATTGTTTCATATGTTTACTTTAATACTTTTCCTGCATCACCTTTTAACCATGATAAATGAGTGGAAATGAACATACAGCTCAAAGGCATTAACAGTTATAAGTAGGCATTATTTATGGCATTATTATTATGGCATTATTTTAATTTCAACTATGTCCTGCTCTACTCCCACTCAGCTTCAAATTTTAGATATTAGAATTTTTTTTTCATTGAAACAGTATTTAGGCATTGGTATAAATTGGCCAAGGAGGTGATGGACTTTTCCACTGTCTCTAGAAGAAATCAAGAGATGTCTGGATTTGGGAATTTGGTTTAGGAGAGATTATAGTGGTGTTATTTTGATGATCTTGATACTTCAAACTTGATGAGTCTCTGTGATTATTATGCTTGGAGAAACCTTATAGACCACTGATGTACTCATAAAGTTATAAGCAGCATTAAAGATATGCATTAATTTTGTTTACAGAAGTAGTCTTATCAAAAGGCTTATTGTACCTGGATAAAAAGAAATGGCAGTCCAGTGTTTGTCTCTTGTGTAGATAATGAGCCATGAGTCTTACTGCTCTGGGTGTGTACAGCTCTTTAACATGTAGAACACTGTAATTAAAGAAAAATTCCCACAGTGTTAGAGTGATTTATTACTACAGAATGAGAAAGAAAGTGGAATAGGCTGTGAAGATCAACAAATGCTTCTACAGTACAATTCCCTTTCTGCCTTCTGGCTGCAGGGGATTTGTAGTATGGATTTCATGTAAATAAAAAAGGATATTTTATAAAAGGAATACATGTACGGTTTCACAATAAAGGCTTGAGATGTTGTCGTTAAGGAGAAAAAAAAATAGTCATTCTGATTTAATATTTATTCTTTTGTAATGCTCAGCACAATGATGTATATATCCTGTTCAGGAATGCAGGCTCAGGCTCAAGTTAGGTAAGACCAAGTATAAGAGTATGACATCTAAATTGGTCCTCTATGTATTGCTCCTCCTTTGCTCCATCCACTGACAGCAAAGGGAGGTTAGGAGGACTGTACTGCAGTTTTAAGACATGTAGGAACTGAATACATTTGTGTATTTTCTTTTTTTTCCTTTTGGCTTTTCTTTTGGTGCAATTTAAAGTGATTACAGAGCAATGAATTTGATTTCTTGGCAGTCTATTACTGCATTATTTGTCTTTTTTTTCTCACCAGTGGTCACAATTTGTTATTGAGATAATGGTATTATAAAACTAATTTTGGACTGGATCCTACCTATGTTTTGTTTTGTTCACTGTTACTATTAGTCTATACAAGTTGTATGCTTGCAGAAGTAAACAAGATGAGCTTAAGCCTTGAAAAGCAAGAAATGAGATTAAAAAGTGCTAAAGGTGTTCATAACCCTTTGTTATACTATCTTCTGTATCAAGGAAATGTATCTTATTCAGCTTTAGCTAAACTTGAAATAAACTTTGGTGGCTGTTGGTCCACACCCAGTATTCACAGGTTTGTGTCCTGGCTCTTTTCTTTTATACACCACACTGCATGAACTAAACAATTTTGCCTCAGCTTGATAGATAAATTTAGTTTTACTGTCTTTGAAAATTCTTTGAGAAAATTCAAGACTTCTGTCCATTTTCTGTGATTTTCCTCCTAGCTTTTAACTCCTTTTGATCCTGAAAGATTCTGGTTTAAGTAAAAAAAATCACTCTGAAATATTAAATAGAATGTATAGAATAGTAAGGTTCTTGAAACTATCTATATAAATAATGTTTTAGTTTGTGTTTGTTGTAGTTTGACCCCAGCTGGCAGCTCTACCCCACACAGCTGCTTGCTTAGTCTCCTGCAGCAGGATGGGGGAGAGAACAGAAGGGTGAAAGTGAGAAAACTCGTAGGTTGAGATAAAGACATTTTAATAGGGAAAGCAAAAGGCTGCATGAACAAAACAAAAAAAGGAATTTTCCCACTACATTCCAGTGGCAGTCAGGTGTTCAGCTGCTTCCCAAGGAAATCAGGGCCTTGGGAAGACAGACACCATAACTCCGAATGTCCCCTGTTCCTTCTCATTCCCCAGGTTTTATGGCTGAGTGTGGGATATCTCTTTGGTCCATTGGGATCAACTGTCCTGCCTGTGTCCCCTCCCAGCTTCTTGCTCACCCTAGCCTGCTCACTGATGGGGTAGCACAGGAAGCAGAAAAGTCCTTCAGGCTGTGCAAAACTATTCAGCAATAGCTAAAACATCCATGTGTTATCAACACTCTTTTGGTCATAAATTCAAAACATATCACCATCTGAGCTGCTACAAAGAAAATTAACTCCATCCCAGTCAAAACCAGTACAGTGTCTAATTTTAATTATCTTCTCACAACAGTACAATCTTCTAGAAAACTCCCTCAAACCATTCAGTAGTGTGAGAATGTTATTTAAATACTCTAAGATGACTAATGAAATACAAAATGGTTCTAGGCTTCCATTGCAGGTAACCATTCAAATATTAGTGGTGTGTGGATAACTATTGAGTACCATCTGGCAGATACAGGTTCTCCCAGGAAACATCAAAAAACAAAATGTAAAAGCATGGCTAGTAATCCACCTGTTTTTCTTCCAGACATAAAATACAGGCATATTAAGTTTCAAATCTGGATATTATTTCATTTAGGACTGAAATTTTCATTTTCCAGTCTGCTATAAAAGTCAAGGGCCACTGTGGCTTCAGGATTTCCATGCATTTTGCCAGGAAGAGTGACCAGTTGAAGAACTGGATGAGCCACAAGAAGAGAGGGTCTGACCTGTCTCAGAGGAATTCAAGCTCTTCTGTTCTGTGTAAATGTCAGCTGGTTTCCTACCCACAGGAAAAATGAAAACATATGTGTATCTAGGACATGTACCCTGTCATTAGCTATTTAGCAGATTGAGCTTTTGGTAGCTTTTTGCCTGCAAACCACTACAGCCTGAGACTTTACTGAATCCTTTTGTCTCAGAAGAGAGAAAATCTTTCCCTTTGACTTTATCAGATCAGAATATATGATTCATGATGAAAGATTGATCTATCCAGATAATTACTGATGAGTGTGCTGCAGATGAGACACAGAGGCTACGTCAATAAGCTCATCAAGACTTGTGCTGCTCTAGACAGAGGGTGTGTGTAGACATATGTGTGCATCACACATGCCTGTCAAAATGGCTTTGAACTGGTAATATCTCCAATATATCCAGGGTAAGGGACAACGAGAAAAAGGCAGTCTCTAGATCAGGAAGGGAGGCTGGAATACTTCTCTTGGAAGTAGTTCTTCTGAAGTCTCATTTTGGTTGGAAGAGACTTTGGGAGGTCATCTAACATGACCTCTTCTCTGTAGAAGGGCTGAGTTGGATCAGGTTGCTCAGCATCTTGTCCAGTTCAGTTCTGAGAAACTCCAAGAACAGGCTAAAAAAGTTTCTTCTGTCACTTCAGAGTTTAGCTCATTCCTTGTACAGCCACTGACAGCCAGAGGTATCACTATTCATTTACTCTATTCCCTTTTTCTGCCTATTTGTGCAACATGTATGTTCACCTAAGCTACATGCAGCCTTTGCTGCACATAACCATCACATAATCAGTTTTTACATAACCATGTAAACACTTTAGTGGAAGTTATATTTTTTTACATTGAGACTGAACTTCACACAGCATCTCCCTTTTCTGTTTATCCTGAGCCAAAAGAATACCACATATACCCAAACTTTCAGTGATAGTCTTGGAAACAGCAGTGTTCTGTTAGGGCAGCAGCAGTTTTCTGAGTGCTCTGACTTGTTCTTTCTAGCACTAGATGTTTTCCTGGGCTTTTGGGTTTTGCAAATAATTAGGGAAAAATAAATATCTCCCATACACTACAACAAGAGATTAAGTTTCCCACATGACAATTCATCAACACAACAATACAGAACATTGCTGATTATGGCTGAAATATTTCCCACCTCCTGTCCCTGGGCCAGGCTGTTCCTGACCTTTTTGTGGTTCTACAGATGTTGAGAGAAATTATAAACCACTTCCTCTCTACTGCCCTCACGTAGCCCCCAAGAGGACCCAGCACAGCTGAAGTGCCTGGCTGGAATCCTTTCCAATGTTAGCAGGAGTTTCATTGACTTCAAATGAGCTTGTTTTTTACCCTCATTGCTTCTTCTCCTCATAACAGTGTCAAAGTACCTTCTTACTCTGCTCTGCCTCTTTCCATGCTAATCTCATACTGGTGTTTCCCTGGATGTGCTGTACTTTCCTACCCAGAACTTACATCAAGGAGGATTTTGACAATGTTCTAATTCTTATCAGAGATTTCCAAGTGCATGACAACACAGGGGTACAGCCTGCTGCACAAGAGGCTTTATACATATGGTAGGTTTGATGCCTTACAGGTTCACAGAATCATAGAATTTTTAAGGTTGGAAAGGACCTCTAAAATCATTCAGTCTAGCACTTGTAAGCCCACCAACAAATCGTGCCTCTAAGCACCACACCTCCACATTTTAAACACTTCTAGGGATGGTTATTCCACATTTCCCTGGGCAGCCTGTTGCAGTGCTTGACAACTCTTTCAGGAAAGAAATTTTTCCTAATACCCTGATAGTCTAAACCTCCCCTGGTGCAACTTCAGGCCATTTCCTCTGGTCTCTTCTGGGAGAAGAGACTGACCTCCACCTCACTAAGCCCTCCTTTCAGGAAGTTGTAGGGAGCAATAAGGTGCTCCCTGAGACTCATGTATGCCCCATTTGAATACCCACTAAGTCCCATATGTCACAAAAGCCTCTCTATGTAAAACAAGAGTAAGACTGATGTTTTCAACCTTTTTGGGACTCTTCAGACTGTATATTGATAGTGACCTCGAAGAAATAACATGCTGCATTGTATCCAGCACAGAAAGAAGCCTAAAAACATCAAGGTGCTCTAAAGGCACCTTTTCAGAAGGATCATTTAATTCCAGGCAGGTGCTTCAGCTTGTGAAACCCAGCTAGCAGGCAAGGTTTTGTCTTTCCTGCACTGATTCACGAGCAAGATGTGAGTCCTGTTAGCAGCAAATAGAGCCATCTGTCAGCAGAATAAACAAACAAACAAACAACTCGGCTGAAGTTGTTATTGGAATTCAAACACTGCCTCTTAGGGTTCCTAAGCCCCCTCGTCTCCGGCTCCTCCTCGGCAGCCCCGCTCCCGGCGGAGGGACCTGCGGGCGCCGCGGGAGCAGCGATGGGGACGGGGGCAGCAGATCCCGGCTTCCCAAAAGTAGGTCTCTGCTCCTTCTGCCGTCCTCGCTCGGGGGAGCAACCCGGGCATTCGAGCAGCGCTTTTCTTTGAGACTTGGGTTTATTACCCCTTATCCTTTCTCCTTTGCTTACCCCAGAGGAAAAGGAGAGTGACATCCTCCTCCCTCCGAGAGGGGTTGGCTAATTTTCTTGGAAGACAAACCACTGACCCAGATGCAAAGCTGTCAGAGTCGCAAAACGGATAAAAGAAAAAAAGAAGAAAGAAAGAAAGAAAGAAAGAAAGAAAGAAAGAAAGAAACAAAAACCAAAAAAACAACAACAGCAACAAAAAAGAAACATCACACACAACGGCAACAACAACAACAAAAAAAAGCAGCGCTCCTCTCAGCTATCACCGCTTTATCACCTGCACATGCCTGGAAGAGGGCTCTTTCCTCCGCTAAGGGAAAAAAAATCAGCTTAGGAAAGCAAAGTTTGAACAGCGAATTCCTGTTATTTCAAAGCTCCCCATGTGACAGGATATTTCCTTATCATTTGGAGCCCAGAGTTTTCCCCGCTCCGCCAGCCCCTCGGAGGCGCGGCGGACCTGCCCGCGGGACGCGCTCTCTCAGCCGGGGCGCCCGGGCCGAGCCGCGGCCATGGCTCGCTCCCCGCTCCTGCTGCTCCTCGCCCTGCTCCCCCGGGCTTTTCCGCGGCTCGGTAAGTGCCGCGGGGGCTGTGCGGGCCGAAACGAGGGGTCACCGCGGGCACAGAGCCCAGCCTGACCCGGGGCTTGCGGGGGGCGTGGGGAAGGAGCGTCCGCGCAGGCGAAGCCCCCGACCCTTCCAGCCCCACTGCGGCGGGCGGGGGCGAGGGAGGCGGCCTCCCCTCGGGACCCCTTCCCCAGCCGCATCCAGAGGTGCCCGCTGGGCAAAGCTGCCCGGCAGGGCGGCCGTCTGCGTGCCCGTGGAGCTGTGGACGCCGAACAGGGCTGTCACCGGCGCTGCCTCAGTTTCCCCCAGCGCTCCGATTCATGCAATACCATCATCACTCACAGACCTGCTCACCGCAGAGGTCTGCAGAACTGCCTGCTGCTGGGGCTGTGCCTGTCCTCCAGCCCTTTGGATGGGCCCTGCTTTTGGCAGATGGCTTTTGTGGCGGGATGTTAAAGTAGCTGAGGTGCTCGTATGGATAGAGGCAAGGGGGAATTGTGTTGCTTGGTGATACCTGGAGTTTGTTCCCACTTAACTCTGAGATTTACCATGATTTTCAACTCACAATCATTTTTCAGTGAAAGTTTTGCACCTGCCCTTCCTGAAAACCTATCAGCATCCTCTCCTCTCTAGACCGAGATGTAGTGACGCAAATCCTCATAACGCTGCCTTGTAACCTTTCTTCCTTCATGTAGTTAGCAGCAATCAGTTCAGGCCATCTGTAAGCCGGAGTCTGTGTATTGAAGACAGTTGTCCTACCTGCTTGCTGCCTCCGTGCTCCCTCCTCTTTTGCTTCTGGTTCTTTTGGTGCTCTCCGTCAGTGTTTAACACTTTACTGGCTTCACAAATTACTGGCAGCACTTTACTGGCTTCACAAATTACTTTTTTATTTATACTCACATAATCTGTGATGGTTTGCAAATGCTGCAGGGTGTGAGCCAGTTTGGCATACTGGAAATCTTTACTGTGGAAATGATACTGTCTGGTAAGATTATGTTAGTACTTGGCACAATCCTTAAGATACAACTTGAGACCAGTGGTAGATAAGCAAATACTCACAGTGGTAGGTAAAGAAAAGTGAAAGCCTGTGAGAAAAATTCTATTGGGATCTACTTGGGACATTTGAGGGAAAAGATGCTAGATCTCCCTGAATGGCTGGTTGTGCACTGGTAATGGTGAAGTTGTTTGCTAAGCCTGGCACGTTCTTACACATTTTTAAAGACCTTCCTTCCAGGAGTAAATTTCAAATTATTAATTACTGTTAGAAATAGGTTTAATTCAAAATACTAACACTGTGGTACTCATGAGCACACTGTGGTGGACCTTAAAGTGTTCCACCCACGATTCATCTGTAGTGAGGAACGGCACCTGACAAATGTTGCTACAGAACAGTGAAACACAGCTAGTGGTGAAATGTGTGATTCTGCTCAGCCCATTTTACAGATAAGGCTCATCATGGCAAGAGTGGTATCAAGTGTTTAGAGAGGACTTGGCAGAGCAGAGGAAGTGCTGCACAAATACCTGACTTGTTTCTTCTAGACTATCTAATTACTCACACAGATACTGTTATATGGGAATCCACTTCAGTGACCAGGACAGCAGAATAAACAGAAACAAAGCTGTAAATGTAAGAAATACAGCACTTGGTAACAAGCTGCTTGATGGCCATGGACTAGAGAGGAGCAACACTGAGGGAGAGGAAATCCTGCAATTACAGCCTCAGCCATGGTTGCTCCAGCATCCTACTACCTCTTGTTCTATTCTCCTATTTTGGTGCCAACTTATTTTCGATGCTCCTTGACTGGCTTTTTAGCTGCTTACATATGTACTGCTCCCTGCATTGGGAATATGCCCTTGTATAAGCAGGAATGTTTGGTTTACACACTTCTAAAGCCTTGTAAAGGCACTGTCATAGAGTAGTAGAGAGTCTAAGTTTTGTCCCCCTCTCCATCCCTCCTGGCCAGACTGTTTTGTTCAGCTTTTTAACTTCATTTCTGAAACCAAAACTCTGTACCCTCTTATGCTTGGATGCAGCAATCCAGGCTTTTGTCTTAGGCATACATTTTTCATGTGCATAGCATCTTCTCTTTAACACCACAAGAACCAGAAAATAAGGACTGTTATTTTAGGCCACAGATACAATTTTAGCAGTTTGAAAAATCAGGTAATATTTTCTACACATGTGAAATTGTTTGACATCTCTTTTATCCAGAAACTTTAAACACAATTTCAGGAAAAGGAGAGTTGCAAGCACTGCATATATCAGTTTATAATGATGTTGTGCTAAATGCTAGTAGAAAAGCAGAATAAAAAGAAGTTGTCACCAGCAGTGATAATTATACATTTCCTTGTATTGTCTGTGGGTAAAACAGATCGGCAAAACATAACAATTTCTGCCTCCAGTGCTCATCAGTTTTACATTACATCCCAGTGAGTTGGAAGCCAAAGGACAAGAGAAGGAAGCTGAACTATAGATGAGATAGGTCTAGGTCAGCTCTTTCTCTGAGAGAGAGGTTATTTGTTCCCAGATTGCTCTTCTGCAGAAAAATATGATCATTTCCACATTACAGCCTAAGCAGAGAAGGGAAGACTTTCTGTGGTTAACCTGTTTTCCCCTTAACTATTTCTCCATTAGAGAAATTTTTTTAGTTTGGTAATCATACACAAAAATAAATAGTATTTTAATTAGCTTCAATCCTCAGAGTCACATAAATTAATACTTCTCCTTCCTAGCTCATAGTCCAGGTAAAATACAGCTTTAAAATGTTGTGCATCCTGTTACCTTATGCAAAGGAGCATGATTAAGTTACTGTGCTAAAATGTATCTGAGGTGGATCAGAGAGCAGAAATTTTCAGTCTTTCAGCAAGATCAGCTCAGAAATGTTACATTCCATAGCACAAAAGTGCAAAAGATGCTAAAAACTTTTCAAGTAGCTACAATTTTGAAATCAACCTTGAATACATGAAAATGCATGCTATAAAGTACTGTTTACTAAGAGGAAGAAATAACCTGGGAAGCTATGAAGACCATTGTATATTTTTATAAGTCATGAAGAGGTGATGACTGGTGATGGCAAATCCCACTGCTGTTGATATTTCATTCATAATGGAGAGACACAAGAAAGAAGTCACTAGTGACTGAAGTGAAAAATAAATATGTTCTGAAAGAAGCTTGAATATAAAGCTTAAAAACATATACTTCTCCTCAGTTAATACTTTAAAGATCTTAGCAGGGCTTTTGAGAACAGAGCTCCCCACTGTGAGGAAATGGAGCCTGAAGAACTTAGTGACTGTTGTCTTCTCCCCACACCTGGGAGCCAGTGTGCTGGAGAGTTCAGTGTCAGGATCTTCTCTCTACAGTGTCCATGCTCCCTCATTTCAGTAATTCCCAAGCTTGGATTAACACCATGAGTATGTTTTCTCTCTTCAGGTTAACCCATGCTTTAAACCTACAGCAGACACTAGGTCTATATCTCTGCTGCCTTGTGCTTTTGTGCATAGATGCTTTTGATGCTTTCTCTGACACAAAATAGTTGAAAAGTCCTCACATCTGAACTAGTTGCATCATACAGCCACTTTAACAGGTGTAGTCCACACCTTCTTTTGCTGAACAGATGATGAGATTTTCACACCAAGAAGAGTGTCCAGATTCATGTTTCATTTAGATAATAGGTAAGGTTACTTCAACCCAGATCATTCCAGTGTTATTTTTCCTACAGATACTAGCATCTTCTTAATATACAATGAAGATCACAAGCGCTGTGTACTGGCTCAAAGTTCTAATTCAGTGACTACTGCTCCTTGTGTGCAAGAAAATGAGTCACAAAAATTCAGGTGGGTCTCAGATCACCAGCTTATGAGCATAGCACTCAAGTTGTGCTTGGGAGTGCCTTCGAAGAAAGACTGGGTTCCGATCACTCTGTATCCTTGTGACAAGGCTAGTGAACTGCAGCGATGGGAGTGCAGAAATGAGACCCTCTTTGCAATCCAAGGGGAAAACTTATTTTTCAACTATGGAAACAAACAGGAAAGGAATATTATGCTGTACAAAGGATCTGGTTTATGGAGTAGGTGGAAAGTCTACGGAACCACAGACGATCTGTGTTCTCGAGGCTATGAAGGTAAAGTTCTGTAAATTTATTTCTGTATTTCAAACTCATTATTATGTGTAGATAATTAAAATAGTTTATATGTGTAGAAGAATTTCCTTAATCTTATTAATGATCATTGAGTGTGAATTCAGGTGAAATCAACAATACTTGNTTAGTTAATTTTGGTTTTTTGTCAAACTTATCAAAGTGCTGATAGATGATTAATCATGCATGGTAGTGATTCATTTGGAGAAAATTAAAAAATTCCATGGTTATTCAAAACATGTGAATTACTATTACACAGCAGTTGTTGATAGTTTTTACTATTTACTACATGTGTACAGAAAGATGTAGTGTAAGCGTTTAGTCTGTTGGTTATATTTTTTTGCTTGGGGTGCAAATATTAACTGACAGTAAGAGATTAGTTAACTCTTAATATTTGAATTTCCAATGTATTGCAGATGTCTTCCTAGGTGTTTGAAAGGAGTGTCAAAGTTGGTGCTAAACAGTTTGACAACGAAATAAGATATTTTAAATCATTAAATTTGGAAAAGTTATGTATAATATATCTCTATATATACTTATGTTAAGTATCATTGACTTCAAATGAAATACATTTGACTTCCAATTTAGTATTCTTTTCTCAACAGAAGTGGTCACAGAGAGAGGTATGGATGCAGTTTCTGTGGTTTATACCATGGCTGATTGCAGTTCTAGTCTGGCCAGAAGCCAGAATACAAGAACCCTGGCAAAGCAAATTACGTGAAAGAAGTCAGGGAGGAGATGTAATAATGTCCTGCCATTCCTTCCTCCTCTGTTTTCTAGCAGCTCTGTGAGACAGTGACCCTGGTATGTCACCTCTCCAAAAGTCCTTGTCGAGTACAATTCCCCTGTATTTCCTTCCAGCAATTTACACGTAAATTACATCTGCACTCACAGAAAGCTGCTTTAGTTACTTTCACAAGTTCCATTGAGTCAGGTTTCTGATAAAACAAAAAGTATCTTTAGATGCAAATATAAAGATTATTTGGGCATTATACATTGGAGTCACTCCATGGTATATATCTTTCAAGTTTACCTGTACGTGCTCTTCCATGTCCAAAATGATCAGCAATTGACTGAGTTATTGACAGAACACTCAATGGTTTTTGCGCTTTAAAAATTGTGTAATTGTATGGATTTTAGACTTTTGATTGTTATGCATGGGAAATTTAGCATGGGAATGTACTCGTCTTGGCTCAGTCAGTTGTGTCTGTTGACTCCCTTAGCAACATAAATTTGTCTCATTGTGAATGTGGGTATCAGCTTAGACTGAGGGTAAAATGATCAATGTTCCATTTCTAGTACAATTGTATACTAGGCTAGCAAGCTGTCCTTGCTATAATATTTTGTAATAGGATCATAAAGATGAACTCTTATGTATCCCATGCTTATTAATTTTTATACATTTTTGAATTGTTGTGTCTCCTTAGATACCTACACAGTGAAAGGAAATGACAATGGAGCCCCTTGTGTATTTCCTTTTAAGTTTAATGGTGAATGGTATGCTGACTGCACAGATGCTGGCAGATCAGATGGCTGGTTCTGGTGTGGAACCACTTCGGACTATGATGTTGACAAGAAGTATGGATTTTGCCCAACAAAATGTGAGCTTTTTATATTCACAGTTCTGCTGTGCTGTTATTCAGCTGCCTGGAAATACGTCCATAACATATGCTTTATAGTTTGACATGGTTCAGTCTCTGCCTCTGTTTAGCCTGCTTTCCTTTTAAGAGCTACATAAATATCCAAATATAGTACCCAGCATAAAAAAATTGCCCAATTATTTTTGGGTGAAAGTATGTTAATCATATTCTGGAATCTCTACATACAATATTGAGTTAAACAGAAAGTCAGTTAGATGTAAAGATGTTACATTAGCATAAGTAATATATATAAAAGGTCAAAAAAGTAGAAATCTATGAAGTGGAACTGAAAGCTAGAATACAGTTTAATTGAAAATTAAAATTACTTTGGAGAATGAGTTGCCTTTTAGACATGAAGGAGTTTTCATGAAATCTTTAATGCATCCCAGTGTTTCTCAAATCTGTGTACTGTATTTTAGTTCTGTCTTTTAACTCAGTTAGAAGTATTTATATTCTAAATTCCCTGATTTGAGTATACTTGGTTTTAAAAATGCAGTATTATCAATATGCAAAAGTTTATTTAGAAATGTTGATCTCATTTTAAGTAAATGGGAATAATTTATGCTTGCATATACTGGAATTCTTTTAAATGTTAATGAATTTTCTCTTGACCTGTGTAAAATATGTACTAAACATTTTGTCTGCAAACTGCTTCTTCTGTCATGCTGAGAAGGGTAGCACTTCTCACTCCTCTTTTTTCTTACTGTGTTTTGCTGTAAAGCTCCAGCTGACTACAAGCAGAGCTAAGGAGAAAAATATGCCTTTCCTTTGATGTGAAGAAAACTGTTTGGGTTGCTCTTAACTGGTTTGATGACGAAATCCTTTTGCTTTTCCTGATTTCCATGAATGTTGCATTCAATATTTCCAATAAATAAAAATGACACTTTTTTTCCTCCTATGCCAGTATCATTTTCACGATAACAAAAACATGCTGGGAATATCAGTGCTATTTATAAAGCACATGCAAAGTTCACTTACGAGTACTCCCTGCCTAGTATTATTTGAGTACAACAAATAGGAGGCATCATTAAAATTTTGTTTAATTCTTTGTCATAATTCAAGGAAATCCATTCAGATAGCAGTGATTGTTTTTGGGAAAAGCTGCTTTATGCTGACTGCCTGCATGTTTCCTTCCTGATTCTTAAGTACTGGCTATAAAATATTCAAGTTTGGGTGGTATATTTTAGTGAGAGATAGGCCATGGAAGCAGAAGTTTTAGTCATCCCTGTGAAAGAGAAATGAGTGAGATATGAGAGTGTCATGACTTCATAAACTTCAACAACACCTTTAAAAATGGCATGTGTAAGTTAAAGTTTATTTACTAAGAATAAAGTGTTGTTTCTGAAACTGTCCAGGGAACCAGGAATACCAGCATGAAAATATGTGATGCAAACTGTCACAGCTTTTTGTGCTGGGTCGGGGACCTGCAGTGAAATGTCTGTGGCTGACCCAGTCTTTTCTCATTGTGACCAAAACCACCTCAAATATTCTCCAAAATTAAGGAGGAATGAGGCTGTATTTGCAACAGTTATTATAATCAATAGAGGTGGAGAAATTTTATCAGTGGTGGCCACATAATTGTGATTATGACCCTTTATTTGGTGATTCAGAAAGAGGTGCTGAGACAGTAACAACAGAAGCTTAAACTGCAAGAAAAAGAACCAAGCAGTGTTACCACAGCAAACAATTTTGGTAGCCTAGGAAATGCTGCTCGTTAATAGGTTACAGGATGCCTTTCTGAGCTGTGTGCTGCACTTCAAAGAAGGCACTGGGGAACAAAACAACTTGCTCAGTGTAAGACCATCAGGAGAGTGACTCAACTTGTACCTACAGCTCTGTTCCAGTGGGAAAAAGTCCCACAGGACTTTTGAGGCACCTTTCTTGATGGATGAAAGAGGTGTATGTTTGGGGAAGGATTCAGAAAGCCTTCTAAGCAATGCATAAAAATGCAGGTGATGAGGTCAGAAACAAAATCTGCAGAGAATAAATGCATGCTGAATTCATCTGTGTAGGGACAGAGTTCATATTTGTATTAGGTTTCTACTTATGTACTGAGGAGAAGGTGTGATTCACTATTAATTTAGCTTGGGTGCTAAAATATATTATTCCAGAAAAGTGATTAATCTTTTTCTTTCTCTGGGGAACAAAGCTTAAACAATAACACACAGAGTTTTTTCAAAATTCTGCTCTGCAAAGACATTTGAACTCGTAAAACTCAAGCATCTTAAAAGCAAATTTTCTGGGATTTAAAAATGAGTTTGATTTTTATGAAAGGCCAAAATTGTACAAGAGAGCACCATATGGAAGTCAGCTATAAATTATGAGACTGGGGAACTGAGGTGGAAGGTTGGATGAATGCCCAAGATTTGTTTACCTCTTCTTTGTAATAATTGCACAAGATTTATAAACCCCTTACTATCAAGTCAGAGTCAGTTTTCTTTACTGAATCATAGATTTTACTATTTTTACAATATTAATTTTATCTCAGACTTGTACACAGGGATTTATAGTCTTTTAGATAATATTGTAACAAAGAAGTTTTGATTCTGATAGTTATAAAATGTTTTGGACTGAAGTTGATTTGTGGATAATAATAATCAGATGAAAGTTCCCATTTTTACTGAAATGTCATTATTGCAGTAGGTTATATTTGATTTCTTTTTAAAATAATGTGAAAAGAAGCACTTTATATTACCTATAGATATTCAGATTTAATAGAAGATAAGTGTAACTGGTAAATGAGCTCCTGATACTTAACATGAATCATGATTTGTTTTCAATTTTGTTTATTGTGCTGTTTCCCTCTATTTGCAGACTGAAGTTTTCTGAGCACTCTAAATTCAGATAAGACCTCTCTCTCAATTTTTTTTCAGATTTCCACTTGAGAAGCTGATAAAGGCTTCAGGAATTCAGTGATTTTCTCCTTGTTGGCAGACATGCAGTGATCTCTGCTGTTTTCTGCTTTAGTCACACAACTTTATTCTCTTTATGTGATATTTAGGTCAGTTTTGGGACATCATGTAGGTTTCATTTTTGGCAGATCAAGATCACACTGTTTTCTGTTGCTTGTTTGTGGAGATAAAATTGAGATGAGCCAGGAGAGACTGCAGCAGTGTAAAGAGTGTGATACCTACTGGGGCAACTTCTAATATTGGGTACTTTCACTGGCATTGCTGTAAGTTCAGGTACTAAAGGAGTTCAGCCAGGCTATGTGGCAGAGGAGGAAGTCATGCTATGTCACACACATGCTTAAGAGATCAGGAATTGCAGGGAAATGTGAGATGGATGCTGAGGATGTCAGCTTTGCATTCAGCACTTAGGTCTGATTACCACAATCACAGTAAGAAAATCCATAGCCACTTACATAGTAACCCAAATTAGTAAAAATTTGGGGTTTATCTCAGAAAAAAGGTCAGCTTGATATACACCCTAGCTAGCATCAGTCTGGAAGTTTTGAGTCTTTTCTTCCACATTTACAAATCAACTATTTTAGCATGTTTTTTAGCCACTTATTGTTTACCTTGAACAGCAGATTGGTTGTAATTAGAGAAAACAGTGACCTTGTTTCATTCCCTGTCTACTGTCCTGGATCTACTATTACATCAGAGAACCTCAGGATTCCTTTTGAGCCATTTGCCTATAGCAGTGTTCAGGCATTTTGTGTCTTTTGCTATGTAAAATTTTTGGTATATTTTATCTGGCTCTGTCTTCAAGATGAGTTACAGCATTTTCATTTCTCCCTATAGTTACTAGTAATGATTTGTGGAACACAGACCCTTTAACAAATGTCCAGTACCAGATAAACTCTGAGACAGCTCTGAAATGGCATCAGGCAAGAAAAAGCTGTCAGCAGCAGAATGCAGAGTTATTAAGCATCACAGAGTTACATGAACAAACATACCTGACAGGTAGGTTAATATTATCCATTGTTTCTTTAAAAAAATGTATTATTGCAACAATGACACTAATATGGCATGTTCCATCTTGGAGATTATATTTGTTCAATTCTGGTAATTAGTAAATTAAAATAGTTATATTGAAAGATTCATCTGGAAATATAGGACAGATAATACTTATTTTGTCATGATTAAATATTGCCATAAACTAATAGTAACACAAAAAATACAATTGAGTAGTGTGGGCAATAAAGAATGAATGTTGGAATGCAGAAAAATGCAAAGTAGGTTGTAAACTGAGATGTAGATACCAAGATTGCATCCTTTTTGCATTCTTCTCATAGTGTGTATTAGTCAACAGTTTTGCCTATTTCACTAAAGCCATTGCATCTTCAGCATATCCTAAAATATGAAAAGAAAAAGAACTAATGAACAAAAGCATTCATATTCTCTTTCAGTTTCAATCTCCTTCAATGTTTTTGGAAGGAGTTTCCACACTTCTCTTATGAGAAATTTCTTAAATATTTCTTGAATATGTTTACATTTTACATTGAGCAAGTCCTCTTTATTACCTTCTCAGCCTGTGTACAAACATGAAATAGTCCGCTGATTCATCTATTAAACAGATTATAAAATATTTTGAATATGATACATCAATTGAAAGATAAAATATTCTATACCATAAGCTATATGTTGTTCTCTCTAAATTTGTAGAATAAGAGGATTAGGAATGGTTTGGGTTGGAAGGAACATTTAAAGATCACCTAGTCCGGCATCTTTGCCATGCTGTGGGACATCATGGATTAGACTAGGTTGCTCAAAGTCCCATCTAACCTTACCTTGAACACTTTCAGTGATGAGGATCAGCAAGGCAACCTGGTCCATCGACATTGTAAAAAATGGCTTAGTTATATCCAGTCTAAATCTACCCTCTTTAATTTTTAAACTATTACCCATTGTCCTGTCACTACAAGCCCTGGTAAAAAATCTTCCTCCAAATTTCTTAGAAGCCATTTTCATTTATTGAAAAGCCATGATAAGATCTCCCCAGAGCCTGCTCCTCTCCAGGCTAAACAGCCCCAGCTCTCTCAGCCATTCTTCACAGGAGGGATGTTCCAGCCCTCTGATGAATTTTGTTGCCTCCTCTGGATTTGCTCTGTGCCTCTCTTGTTCTGGGGACCCCACAGCTGAATGCAGTGCTCCAAGTGTGTCTCACCAGAGAAGGGCAGAGGGTCAGAATCCCCTCCCTCACCCTGAGGGTCACGCTGCTTTGGATGCAGCCCAGGACATGTTTGGCAAGTACACATGGCCAGGTCATGTCCAGCTTTCCATCCACAAACACCCTGAAGTCATTCTCTGCAGTGCTGCTCTCAATCCATTCATCCCCTAGTCCATAAAGGTATTGGGAATTTCCATGGCCCAGATGTAGCACCTGGTGCTTGGCTTTGTTGAACCTCATGTGGCTGGCACAGGCCCACTCCTCAAGCCTGAGAGGCTCTCTGGTTGCCATTTTTTCCCTCAGGTGAGTCAAATGCACCACTCAGCTGGGTGTCATCTGCAGACTTGCTGAGGGGGGCACCCAATCCCACTGTCTGTGACTGATGTAGGAATCAGTAGTATTAGTCCCAACACAGACCCTAGAGGGACATCTCTGGGGTTTGTTACTGATTTCCACTTGGATCCTAAGCCATTGACTGTAGCTCTTTAGATGCAGACATCCAGGCAATTCCTTATCCATCTAGCAGTCCATCAGTCAAATCCATATTTCTCCACTTAAAAGCAATGAGAAATATATTCTTAATGCTATGAACAATTTGTTCTGTTTAAACTCCTGTTTTGAATTTAAAGATTTGATCAAAACATGGTCTGTTTTTTAAATGACTGTGAAAAAATCATTGTTGAAATTAGTGCTCAAGGGAGCAAACTGGAGCTGACACAGAAGGTAGTTATTAGTTGATGTGTTTTAAATGCAAACTGATAGATATGACTGCTAAATGTATGAGTAGGTCAGTTTTTCATTATTCAGCTATCCTGGCAGTACTAGGATTTCCTGTCATGCTCTCAAGCACAAATTGTTTTTCCAGAAGTGATAGAGCATGTTAATGCACTGATGTGAAACCAGGTCTGAGATTCCAATCCTTTCCAGTCAACTACCTCTCCTTTCAACTTTGCCATGCTTCAAGTGGTGCCAATCATTGTGGTGTCAAAGACAACTACAAACTGCAATGTCTAGGCATGGTGCCACCAGCAGAAGCAGAAACAAATGACACATATTGCACAACGATTTTCTGTGAACTATGCAGAAACACTTAAATTAAAAAAATCAGGAGGCATCCAGCTTCCAAACCTTATACTAAGGGCAGAGATAGATAATTGGTTAGTAATGACTGTGAATAATCTTCAGCAGGGCCATACTTAAGCATGATATTTCTAAGTGCTTTTCAGAGCTAGAGGAATAAATTTGAACTTTTTTTGGAAGCCTGACCTATCATTGGCTAAAGAACTGAAATCAGATCAGTCTGAAAAATGCACAAGATATGCTGTTAAAAAGATGACGTTTGCAACAATTGCATTTTAATGTATTTTGATAAATGAGAACAGTTTTTTCACACTTGTTAATTTTATGGAAAATACACACTGGGAAACTATATCTTTCATTTTATAAAACTGATTCTTGGGTTTGTGACCTTTTCTGCAACTTTATCCATTTAATATTTTAGAGTTCTGAAAAAAAGAAGTTTCATGGTTGTGATCAACAAGTAGCAGAGTCATTTTGTTTTCTGTTGTAATAAAATTTTCCAAACCTAAATACATCAAAACTCTAAAGCTAAACTGACCAATGTAAGATAACCTGTTTTTTAGGTTTAGCATAACCACCTTAACTAGAATGTTAAAAATTGTTAAAACTTGTACTAGGAAGAAGGAGAAGGCTTAACAAGAATTCAGCTCTCAAGTTTTAAGGAGTGTTTGCTCTTGCTGTGGACTTCCAATATCTCTCTCTGTCTCTGTTACCTAGGTCTGACTCGCACACTCAGTTCAGCTCTCTGGTTTGGTCTTAACAGTTTGAATTTCAACAGTGGATGGCAATGGGTTGGTGGTGCTCCTTTTCGGTACTTAAACTGGGTTCCAGGTAAGCTTAAATGCATTGTTACTCAGTTCAAAAGGCAAAGATTTGGTCATTGTGTAACAAATACTTTTTCTAGCACTCTATTCTCCTGCAATTACTGAGCTTGTTTTGATGCTGAAAGAGTCTGATTGTGATAATAAACATTATGAGTAATGGCCTCTACGCTAGGGGTATGCACCAGGCTTAATTTATTATTTTTAATGGAAATGGTAGCCTCAAAATCCATATGAAAGTTTTAAGTCATCCGTTGACACTTCATTTGCAGATGTTTCTAATTTATTTTATTTCTGAAGAAATATTTATTTTATTTCTGAAGAAATCAGGTGCTGTAGTTGTCCTCGAGATTAGACTGATCAATTGTGGGGTGGGGTTTGTTTTTTTTTCTTTTCTTCAAATTCCTTTACAATTTTTTTTTTGTTCAAGTTTTTTTTTTTTATTATTTTCTTGAGGGATAGCTTTTCATTTCCATTTGGGGTTAACCTATCCTCAGCAGTAACATGTACCAAACTGAACATTTGAGGCTAGACTGCTCTGACAGAAGCCCAGCTTCTCCACAGCTGTGGCTGCAGTGTTGAACTCTGGGGCCATCATTAAGAGGTTTCTATGCCATCTGTGCACATGGTGAAGGGCTGCACCTCTGACTATGCAGAGTGCCAATGTAGGAGTGGTTTTTTGCTGCCCCTTTGCACTGGCTATTCAGGGAGCTTTTGGAGTGTAATTTAAAGTAGGTGTCTGAAGTTGTGCAGTGTAAATGCTCTTCATCTTCACTGAACATTTAATCACCAGTAACTATAAATGAATACTCCAGTGAATCACCAGCGCCCTCCTTGTGTAGATAAGGCCAAAAGCATATTTTAGGAGGACAAACTTCTTGAGTAGGTAAGCTCTGAGGAGCGAATTCATAAATAGCTCTCCAGTGGAGTAAGCACACAGGCAAACAGATGAACTGCAAGTTGCTGTGAAGGTATTTTCAGGTCTGTCATCCCAGTGCACTGATGAGAATCTGCACACGAGGAGGAGGGGGGCAAACACAGCTGTGAGATGGAGCCAAAGCAGCAGCAGGAGCTGTTCATGGCTGTTAAAACTGCAGACAACTCTCAGTTGTACTGTAAAGAATTAAATAGTTAAGATGGGCTTTGATGTTAAAAAAATGAACACCATTTATCCTTAACTCCTTAGATTCCTTAATTTCCTTCAAAGGTAATACTTTACTCTTATGTCCATATAACATATTTTATATTTGTACCACCTCCTTCATGACTACATTGGTCAGCCTCCCTCTGTGTCATCCCCATTGCACTGGATGTTTAAGAACTGTCTGTTTTTCCATTAACACATTTTAAGGGAATTTGTGGAAACTTCATATTTTTCCATCTCACTAGCCTTAAATAAATAAAAAAATGGAGCTGTTATCAATGTTTAAAAAAACCCTGATTTTGCTTAGATATTTTGGGGCTCTAGCTGCCAATAGCTGAACTTCTTTGTGCAAGAAAACAATTTAAGATTGTATTTTTGAAGTAAGCATATCTATTTCTCCTATGGGAAGAAGATAGAACATGACTGCAAATATAAGACTATATTTAATCAAAAGTAATGAAATCATAATGGTATAAGAAAATTTCAGTGAACAATATTGGACTCCAAAAATATTGTTTTGTTGTGTTTATTCTGTGTAGTACCAATGCTTTCTATGTAGTATAGTGGCATATAGTTAGAAATTAAAGAAAAAACATCATAAGTTTAATAACAGTACGTCAGATCTTGAAAAATTCACCTTGAAAAATTATTGCTGAAATTTTATCTGTTCTACAGGTTCTATATTTCTTCTAGGTGTTTTTGTTGGTGGAAATGCTAATCAACTGTAACAACAACAAGAAAAATACAAATATCTTGATACTGTCATGTTGTTTAGACATATGAGCAGGAAGTTCACACCAGCAAAATAATTATTTATTATTTTTCTTGTCCTAATCAGAGAATTTGACTAGCTTATGGAACAGGTGGTTTTTTTTTTTTTGGTTTGTTTGTTTTTTTTTTATCTGAAGACTGTCCTCTGGAGCTTAGACATTCTCCATTTAGAAAAGGAAAAAAATCCCAAAGAAAATTAACACATACACTGTAATACCTTCTACCAGGACTTTGAACATGTAAAGAGGCTGTTAAATCACGAATTTGCAACCTTTGGCTCCTGTTGAAAAATTATCTCTTAAGGGAATGAAGTTCCTCCTTCAATGTAAAGGACTGTTGAGTACCACAGTTGTTACTGCATTTTATGGTTGAAGCATGGACCAGAGGGAATGTGAGAGCTGGGAGAGTAACCATGTGGTGCTTCTACTCTGTTGTTGAGATTTGTGGTGGTAGTATTTTGGGGTTTTTTGTTTTGTTTTGTTTTTTTAAGGCCATCCTTCTCCAGAACCTGGAAAAATCTGTGGTGCATTGAATCCTGGCAAAGGTGCTAAGTGGGAGAACTGGGAATGTGATAAGAAACTTGGCTATATTTGTAAACGAGGAAATGCTACTTTAGAATCTTTCATTATTCCTAAAGGTAGGTCTGGTGATAAACCCTCAACAAATTCTTATTGATCAATGGTTTTTATCTGTAACTGGGATAGGTGTTATTGCATGTAGTCAAACCAAGCAAAGGACTCAGTAAACTGTGGTTTGACCCTCTAAAAGTGGACAGTGTGTGCTTCCTTTTTGCTTTGACCTCCCTATTTCCTGCATAATCTTTCTTCAGTAGTCTTGAGTTCTAAATTGCAAAATTGTGGAGTTCTCTTTTCCAGAACCAAGCAGAACTGTCAGATCCTGATTATAAAATAATGAAAAATTAATTTAATGTTTTTAAAATGATGTAAGTGTCCAAAGTCCCATGTACACAATTAAACTAATCCACTTCTTCCTGTAGATTTTATTACTTATGAGTTGGTGCAAGTCAGTAGCGGGCTAGAAGATTTTTTAAAAATTCTTTTGACTTAGATATTTTTAATGTATGTATGTGTCTTATAAATATAGAAATATTTATATAGAAATATAGAAATATGTATTTGTATATGTATAAAAACATGTTCAATTTTTATGACATTATTTAAATTATATGTGTAGAGACACTTTTTCAGAAGAAATGTAATTCTGGAACTTGTGTCATGTACATAAGGAAGACAGAAGAGGGATAAGATCTATTTTGACCTCTTTCCTTATTATCTCTCTGTGTATCATAAACCTCTTGTAACTTATTCCTTTGTTTCATCCCTCCTGCTTTCTGTTCTTTCCAAGTTCCCTTCTTTTTCCATGTCATACTTGTATTTCCTGATATCACTGATATTATTTTGTATAGGCTTTAGAAGCAGAAAGCTAAACTGGAACTAGAGCTGCAGTTCATATATTAATAAGCATCACTACTTGCAAAGCAGATGTTTTGGAAAATCAGTGTTTGATATTTGGCTTGAAAAACAATTGGTGTTTTTTAATATTTTTTTTCTGCTTTTACCAGTACAGAATGAGTCCTGTTAAAAACACTTAGGACAGAAGATTCTGCCTCATTTGTTTTGCTTTGTTGCTAAGAGAAAAGACCACAAGAATGAACCAGTGTCTCGTTAATTAGATATTGAAATACATATTAATTAATTAAATTGAGAATTTGGTATTGAAATCAACTACATTTTTTGTCTTAGCTGAGAAGGACTTCAATGCATGTTTAAATTACTTCTTAATTTAAGTTTTTTTTAGTATTTGTATACAGGTGATACCCAAATAGTTCATTTATATGGGTTGTTTTAGGTTGTTTGGCTGGCTACTGCTCAGCTTTTCAGGTTTCATACATCAGTCCTAAAACACTGATGTCTATAAATATACTATCAGTTTAAGGTTGGCTGCATTATTTGTATTTAAATTCAGAAGGTTTTTTTGGAGGGAGTTGTGAGTCTAATGGTCATTACTCTCTTTTGCCTTTGGCTTTTGTTCCTACCCCCCACCTCCACCCTCTGGTTTACCAGTAATTTGAAGGAAGACAGAACAGTTTTCAATTAAACAGAATTTGCTGAGTAAACACTGTGACAGATAAACCAGAGATTGGCAGTGATTCCGTTAATAGAATAATTTCCAAAATGTCCCACGAGGGGAAGTAATAAAAGGAGTAAGCATAGAATCATGCAAGGTGTTAGGTGCCCTCAGCTTCTAAAGGTGTAAAGGAAAACTCATGGCAAATTATGATTTCCTGAGTTAAGAAATAAATTAACTGCAAATTCGTACATGCACGTAGTTGTTCACCTCACATTAAACACAAAGATAAGCCTTTGAAATTTTAACTCTTGGAGTTATAATTGTGTCTGACAGGGCAGTATATGGGACAGAGGAACATTTTACAACCGAATGTAATCATGCTTGTGTTCAAAACAAAGTCGGGAAAAATCTGTACAGAATATTTGTTTTCATTACAAATGCATTTTCACAAAGCAAACATCTGCAGAATTGTTTAGCATTTTTGGGTTTTGCCTCTTGTAACAAAGTATTTTTTCCAGCAGGGGGCCACATCATGTTGTACATCAAAGCATCTTCGGGATATAGAGCATTTGTTCTATAACCCAGCAAAGTAGATTAATAGAAATGTATTCATTTCAAATTCAAAATGCTGAAAGGCTGTCTCTCTACCTCCACCAAGTGACTGCCAGCATATATTTCACCCCAAGCCAACAAAGTGTGGTCACTTTAAAGTACTGTTTCCAAGTGTGTCTTTAATATTCAATTAGAAGAAAAAAATGCTTTTACTGTTATTTCTGAGATGCTATGTATCTCTGTCTTATCAGACCACATATGATGGGTCTAAGAGAGAAACTGAATGTCTGAATTATGATTCAGGTAGTGTTTTTACCCTTTTAGACACACAAGTCAAGCAGTATGAGATTTTTCAGACTTCATAAAGTCAAGCTTATAAGAAAATCAGCTTCACAAGAGTACTTGCTCTTTATTTGAGGAATAACTATTCTAAACTTACAGACCAATAAATTTATCAGCTTGACATTTGGAATAATATTGTTTACATGTTAAAGTAATATCATATTTTACCTTTTATTTGTGATAATTTATATTGCTTCTTTTGTTTAAGTGAAATGATGTCCAGGGAGTAGTACTTGTTTTCATTAGGATGATAAAGTAAACAGGATGGCTTTGAGTTGTCTAGTAGTTTCTTTAAAAGTAGAATGGGGAAGCACAGAGTTAATTTTTGCTGAGTAGCTGAAATGAAGAACTGAAGAGTTTCTTGTACTAAGAAATCCCCAGCCATGTAATTCAATAAGGCTTACACCAGAGAAACTAGCCAATCCACCGTGGGTTTGT
>VXBR01005537.1:19285-167995 GCA_013400215.1 Cisticola juncidis | reverse complement strand
TTTTTTTTTTTTTTTTGATGGCCTGCAGCAAGCTCCCTGCAGTTACTGTGTCTACAAGCAAAATGTTGCTGCCCTGCTTTAGTGTTTAGTGAGTAATATTGTCACAGTCTGCATCCAGTTGAAAAAGAGATCTTCATGGACTCACTGAGACATAAATACCTTTGGCCATGTGTGAACTGCTGATTTCTGTTCTGTGCAGTGTTTGCAGTTTGCAGAAGGGTGTGTTGAGTGTTCTCTGATTTATGGCAAAGCACTGTATAACACATATGCTCAGAGCAGAGACCGGGTACAGGGTGAATTAGGCAGCTGTCTGAAGCATCAGACTCACTTCTACAACAGAGTTTTTTAGCAGAATTGAGAGGCCTCTCACCAAGCATTGAGCACCTTGTCCTGGGCTCAAAGTTTAGTTTTACCAGAACTTTGTGAAAACATGCTAGCACGTTGTGGACACAGGTCTGAAAAAGTATTGTAAGGTACTGTTTATAATAGAAATGTGTGTTGTGACACTGATTATCCATTAGTCATCAGTATAGCCCAGTTGAAACAGGAGATGTACCTGAAACATGGGCCTGACTGGTCAGGAGTTTTGGTGCCTATCTAAACATTTCTACAGAATATAGCCCACTGTTAAACAAACACATTGCCGCTTCTTCTGACATATACAGGTTTTTTTGCCAGCAGAATTTCTGAAAATGTGCTCTCCTTTTTCTACTCTCTCTATATTGGTGTTTGCTAGACCCATCTGCTGATTATGAATAAACAGCTGCAAGAATCATAATTTGTTTCTGCCACAGCAATACTCTGTTTATTATATGCTTGAGTGTCACTCCTCCCAAGACTGAATTGTTTGCTGAACAGTGATGTGCTTGTTGGCAATACCCTGGCACTCTTCTACTGAGCTTATGAAAGCAAGTTTTAAGCATAAACCATTTACTTTGACAACATAATTTTTGTAGTTAAGCTTCTGAAAAGGATTTCTAAAAGCAGTAGCCTTATTTGAGCTCTCTTAGGATTTATGTATAATCACTTATTTCTTTCCATAGTCTAGCAGATGGGGTAATCCATAAAGTGCCCAAGTTTTTGGGAAAAATAATTACTCTCATCAGTATGTATTGTAAAGTCAGGTTCTTAACTTACAGCATGTGGGTTAAAGAGAGGTGCTGATGTCAGTGAAGAAAAATTATAAAGCACCACTCTGCAGATTTTACATTTTAGTATGCATATATGCATGCATATGAAAGACAAAACAGTGTTTTAATTGTCTTTTTGCAAGTTGCAAACAGTTGTTTCCAACTGTACTGTTCTTTAAAAACTGTGGAAGTTTCAACTTTCAATTATTCATGCAGATTTTTGTCACTGTACATACTTTTCATCTGTGCTGTTCTTCATGAAGAAAATATGATTGGATTTTTTTGTTAAAGATTTTCTGATGTGATGTTTAGTCTTTAGTTAAGAACAGAATTATGAAACTCTTCATGGCAATTTTTTTTTCAGAGACTAATGTGCCTGTTAAGTGTCCTGATCAATGGATGTCGTATGCTGGTCACTGTTACATGATTCATAGGGAGCCTAAAATATGGAAAGATGCTTTAACATCTTGTAGGAAAGAGGATGGAGATCTGGCAAGCATCCATAATGTTGAAGAATACAGCTTTGTTATTTCTCAACTTGGGTACCGTGAGTACATTTTCATAATAACATATATATATATATTAAGTAAAGAAGGTGTTTTGAACATGTCTTACCGGTTAATAAAATGAAGAGACTGTTTAAAAATAATAATTGTCCTGATCACAGGGTGCAGAAGGAGTTAAATTTTTAATTAAAAAAATTAAATTTAAAAAAGGAAGGAAAAAGAATAGGAGCATGAAACCCAAGCAGACTAATCTGCCACAAAAAAGCTGCAGTCAGTGATGCAAACTGCATTGTCTTCTGAATCCTGTTTCTTAGGGTCTGCTTCTCCTTCCTTTCTCCTTTTACATATGTTAAAGAAATTTAAATTTTTTCATAAGATAAAAGGCTTTTAGAATCAATGTAAAAAAATAAATGGGGAGGAGCAAAGTCTGCTGGTCCAAGGCAGTTTAAAAAGATCTGTGTCCTATTATTACCACTGCCATGTCCTTATGTTTCAAGTCATATGTTTCAAGTTCATGTCCTTCTGTTACTCCTGAAAAAGGAATCCATCTGTCCCAGAACATGGATTTAGATGTGTCCCATATCAAATACAGTACTTATGTGCTTGGTTTCTGAGCACACATTTGAGCTGTTGCAAGGCAAGTTCGTCTGGAGATGCAAGATGTGTTCATGAGGAGAACACAGCTGTGCTTTCAGGCAGTTTCATGGTTGCTCTTGCTTTACATGAACCTGCCCTTGCACATAGGAACATTTAACTGCTTCTTGTGGAAGAAACAGCTTCACACCTAGGAATGCTTCTTTGCACTGAGTGATCCTGTGTGTGCTTTCAGTGCCAGGTAAAGATGAGTTCATTTATCCTCCACTGAGGGTGCAGTGCTGTGCTTTGGGCTGCAGCATAGCAGCAGTCCTGGAGTGGAAATCATAAAACAGCTGATATGCTTTATTTCTTTATCCTAGCTACCTCCATGGCAACTTGTGCTTATCTTCACATTCCTGAAAGAGTGACTTGTTCTTTCATGAACAACATGAAACTTTTATTCTCTTAAAAGATATTCTTAGGAAAGGTGGGACCTCTTGATGAGACATTAGGACATTTGATAGAAGTTAGGTTCTAAAGGAAACTAGTTATATTTTCATCTTACATGTGTGAAGTAGGTTATTTCATAATTTGATATTTCTTCCAAAGAAAGAACTTGAACTGACTGCTGTTCTGTTTTTGTAAAATTGAGTGTTTTTGAAAGGCAGATAGTACTGAAGGAAATCAGGCCTCTCACAAATGACACACTATAGCTGCAACAGACTATTCTGAAAGTATTCTTTTCCAAGGAGTAAAACTGGGAGAACTGAAGAAGCCTTTTGTGACAGTTTATGACTGTACCAGATTACACTTGTTCACCACTGAGAGGAGAACACCATGTATGCAGTGTCTTGTCTGCGTCAGAGCACTGCTGTACAAAAAGAACAAAAGTCTGTCTTTGTGCCAAACAATTCACAGTCCCATGAAAAAAAAACAAAAGGAAGAAGGGGTACAGTGAGATGAATATTGTCATGGTAGCTGAGCTTTTGTTGGCATCACCCACAAAGGAGAACTTTAGAGAGGAACATGAAGAATAAAGAAGTGCATTCTGGATTTTTACACGGAAGTCCAGCATGTGATATAGCACAAATGTGGCCCAGGGCATGACTGAGAATGGGAAGCAGCTTTACAAATTGCTGGAAAAAAACTCTCTTGGTATTTAGTCATACAGCTGCAGAGATGATTGCAAAAAAACAGCAGTCCTAGTGAGGAAAAAAATGATATGTAAGAAGAGACTCCATAGATTTGCATGGCTTATTTAGATGGCTTTGATCTAGTTACTTTGTTGAAGAATGTTTTTTATTGTTGGTATTACCATGGTGTGAGGTAGGCTCACACCATGGTAATACCAACAATAAAAAACTGTAGGAGCTCTAGGAATGAAAAATACCTCTGCTGTGCTAAATGCTCAGGAAATACAGACAGAAGATTTTAAGAGGTAATTAAACAAAAATAAATTAAAGAGCATGGATGGTAGTGGGCAAGGAGGGAATGAGAGCATGATGGGCAGTAGAATTGGAATACTTTTCTATGTGTTAGCAGAAGAGAGTTTAAAGAAGGGCACTGAAATGTAATTTTGGGGGATTTCTGAACATAAAACACTGTCTGCAAGTCTGCAAGAAGGGGTAAAGATATGTGTTTGAAAATGGAGCCTGAGAGCGTGTGAATTTGAGCACGTCTCGATGGGGAAGAGCTGGTAGGAAATTATAGATGAGCTATGAGGGCTGATCACACTTAATAGGTGTAATAAAGGCAGGAGAGTCAAGGGAAGGAAGAAGAAAGGACAGAGGGTTGACTCTGTCATTCAGGTGACTGTCTGGGAGGGTGATATTTGCAGTATCTTGGTTGGCCAGAACAGAAACCTCTCCAAAGCAGTATGAAGTAAATTCCTTGACTAGGCCTGCAGTTTCCTTCAAGCCAAAAGCCAACAGCTAACTCCTTTACCTGTAAAGTGAAAAAAATCCAACAATCACAATCATTTCACTTTACTCTGAAATGAAATAAAATATAGGAACACATATAATGAGAAAACTTGCAAGTACTCTGGTTTTCTGCTCTAAAAGACATCACTGGGTGTCAGCATTAGAAAACAGGATACTTCTTTCTTCACTATACTCAAAGTAGGAGGTAAGGGGAGGTAATATTTTATTTAGGTGTTTATTCATATCTTGTTACAAGAGTTTTGAACTGGAAAAGAAGATGAGCCTATTTGTGTTGCAAGATAATTGCAATATAATAAGCAAAGGGAGTATTTTGGTTGTTTTCCATGAAGTTGAACACTCATATTGTATTGCCACTTTGGTGAGTGGCCTTTCCTGATGACTGGTGTGGGTGTATGAGAATCAATTTGACCTCTGTGGGGCTGAGTCTTTTCTATTGCCGGAGAATAATTTTTTTCTTTTCCACAAAGACAAAAGTTCACATTATGTGACAGGATTGTTAATTGTGTGTTTTAGAGCCATCTGATGAGCTGTGGATTGGGTTGAATGACCTCAAGGTTCAGATGTACTTTGAATGGAGTGATGGAACACCTGTCACCTACACCAAGTGGTTCCGTGGAGAGCCCACCCATGCAAACAACAGGCAAGAGGACTGTGTCATTATGAAGGGAAAGGTAAAGTCATATAGCTGTTGACTAAATTGTCTTAAAATTTCATTTACCATTCGGGCTTTTTTGCTGTGCAAGTACAAATAATAAAAAATAATTTTAAAATGGGGATATTACTGCTTGAAGCAGCCTATTATAAAGCCAGGAGTTAATTTTTTGAGGAAGGATCTCTGTTTAAGGTTGCTGGAAAATTCCACTGTGTTCCCTGAGAAGCAGACAAGTAGTGAGTGGTAACTGCCCTGCAGAGATCCATATTTCTGGATTTCAGTTTGTGCATGTGGACTTTTAAAAGAATCTTATGATTACACTGGGAAGCAGGTGAACATATAAATGTGTTTCTTCAGGAAGCTAAAAGGATATTTTGGATGTGTTTGGCTTTTTTATGTTTTGACTGAATATGGAATTCACCTTAAAAAATTGCACTAGCAATTTTTATTTATGTTAGAGAGAAATACTCTCTTTAGAAGAAAATAAAAATCCTAATTTTATTTTTCTAGGCAAAGTTATAAATGTTGGGCATAGGTGTTTTAGTTGTTATGCTTATATTTACAATGCATATGAAGAGCTGTGAAAAAAGTAATGAAGTATTTAGCAGTGGCATTAGTGAAAGTCTTTCTGGAGTGACTGTATACCTAATTTAAAGGCTGCTTTGAAAGGATTGTCTTCTGGAATCTGGCAAGGATCAGTGACCTAGAAGTATTACAGGAACAGAGGTAATACCTGGCATAAAACTCCGTCTCTGCTGGTGCTATATTTTTCCTTTTTGTGATAATTAGAAAATTTGCCACCTCCTTTAGAGTTTGCCTATTTTATCAGGAGGAGAAAAAGTGTGTACACGTACCAAAGGTGTTTTCTTATTTTGCAAAATTAAGACTTGATGATTGTAGTTTTGCTACACTTTTGGTGAGTGCACTTATAAATTTAAGAAGAAAACTAAGGGGTTTTTCTCAATTTCCTAAACACTCTACAGAGTGGGTGATATTTGGAGTATCTTGGTTGGCTACTCTTCTGAGTGTTTAGGAAATTGAGGAAAAACGTGGAGCACAGGCTCCAATAGGCTTAGTTTTCTCAATTGGTTCGCTTTGGTGCAGTCATCAACAGCAGCTGTGGCCTATATGCACACATCTTGCTCATGTGTCACCAAAATTCTGGTGCAGGAACACTCAAGTTTAAAGACTGAGATTGAGTGCAGCAGGAGATGGCTGATCCAGCTTTGCAACAGGAAAAAGTAGTAGAGCGCATAGAGGCATCCCTACTAAAAATTAATAGAATTCCTATTTTCTTCTATTTTTCTATATTAATTCTTTCTACAGCAGAGTCTTCTCTGTGAGAAGTGAGCATACTCTAGTGAGCAGAGTTTAAATGTGTATTTCTTCCATGTCAGCTGCGCCGTGGTGCACATGGTCATTGAGCCAACAGTTCTTTAAAGATGTGAGAACTGCTGTGCTGTTGTCTGTGCAGTGGCTGTGCCAGTGCTGGTTGAGATGCTTTGCCTATCAGAGTTATAGGGTTTGACAGTGGAAAGAAGCTGAGTGCTCCAATGTGAGAGTCAGTCAGCTGAGGCTCTAAATGGCACTTGCTTCAAGGACTTTTATGCTGATCAGGGATGGAGAACGTGCTCAGGCATGGGAGGTGAGCGAGGCAGCCGACTTTGGTGGATGTGGTGGCTGAGTTTCTAGGAACATGTACTTGAGGTCATGTCTCACCTACCACCCTGTGCCCTTTAGGCAACCTCCTCTGTTGGTGTTAAGGTTTATGGGAGTACACATGGAAGTACTGGTGCAGGAGGTATTAGAGGAAGTAAGAGGCAGACAGGCATTTCATGATTTGACTAGTGCTTTTAAAAAAGTGTTGGGATAGCTTCTGATATTCATAGTTTCTAGATATATATTTTTTAATTTATATTTTTCTCAGAATTTTGGAACACCTAGGGCAGCTTAAATCCATTGGTAAAGCTATGATTTTCATCAAAATTACTTTACTGCCTTCAAACAATCATTTCAAGAATAAAACAGGAAGGAGCAGAACCTGGTTTTGGTTTTTTGACGATTGAGATGGCGTTTTCTGGCCAAGACAAGTGTTAAAGAATTTGGGGAACTTAGATGAGGGTTAAAAAATTATGTTTGTGTACAGAAGTTGGCAACCACCAGATTCTAATTTTCTGCAAACCTCAGTAAGTCACCTGTGACAGTTTGAACTCCAGCATGAGTTACATTTTTTCTAGGAAAGAAACAGTACCTTATTTTTTGTTTCACGATTAGAGGAAAGACAATTTGGTTGTTTCTAAAAGATTTTAGGAGAAAGGGAAGGCAGGCAGAGATTGCAACTAGTCTTAGCAGTATTATTTTGGTGCAGGGCACCAACAGTATGGTCAGGTCATGATGCTCCAAAATATCAAGACCTGGAAAAAACTATTGTTGCTGTACCTAGTGTTTTCTCTCCCTCCATGTGGCCATTCATTTAGATCTGCTGGATAAAGAAATGGATAGAAATGTAGGAAACGTTGTTATTTGTGTCCTCATTCTTACTTTGCTGGCCAGTAAAATTTTGAAGTTCAGACCAAACTACTGGGACACACAAGCAATTTATTTACAGGGAGACAACAATATTTACAGATATAAGCAGTGGTGTATACATGTTGAGGCAAATGTGTTGACAGAAAATGGCCTGAGATTTTAAAAGGGATCCAACATTTGGTTGGGAATTAAAATAAAATTAATTCAATTATGAAGGTATTAAAGCATTAAGATTTGGCCCCACTGGTTATGTGCTGTATGCCATGCTAAAAGTGCAGCACTCCATGCAGCCAGATAACCCATGACCATTGCTCAGAAATAGCTTCAATGGCAAGCTGGCATGCTTAATACTATGGTCAACAACCACCTGGATGTACTCACTCAGGATACTGGTCCTTGACTTTGGGAAGGGAGAACTCCATCCTCTGTTGGTCCAAGCCTTCTCTTCCTCTCATCTCTTCACCTGACACAGAGTCATTCATTACAGAAGGATCTTGGGGTCCTTCCGCACTGAATACATATTAAGTAAGGCTTGGATCAAAACCTCAGATGCCTTTGAATTCCAAGAGCAATACATAGATATATTGATGGCTGTAGCTATAAATAAAAGTAGCAGCCTGCTGTTTCTTTCTGCTTTTTTAGAGGACTTGTCATCCTTTCACTTGTACCAGTGCCCGAAAGCTATACAGAACTCATGAGGTAGATTTTGGCTGAAGAAATTCCACAAAAGTTGTACTAGCTCACTGTCTCTTGGAATCAGCTGTCACCTGACAAAACAATGCATAAACAATGCATAACTATAAGCTGACCTTCTAATTTTGTTGATGTTTACCTACCTAAGTAAATTTATGTTTCCATTGTTGATACTTTTGGGTTGATCAGTACTAGCAAAAAAATATTAAATACTTAGAAGTATAACCAGCTTTTTTTGAAGATTAAATCGCAATTAACTGATGTTCTGTTTGTATGTTCAGGATGGATTTTGGGCAGACCATTCTTGTGAAAAGAAAATTGGCTACATCTGTAAAAGGAAACCTATGTCAGATGCTCCTACAGAAGAGGAAGCTGTTGACACAGGCTGCCAGAGGGTAAGTGAAGCAAAAACTGCCTGATCTGAATAGGCTGCTAAGAATGGTAAAAAAGAAAAACTGTCACCTAGGTGACAGAAAAACCAGCAAAAATAGGTTCTGTTTCATCATAATCAGAAGAGTTTGTCTTTTGATTTCTATGCCAGATGGGGTAGGTGACATACATGACAAATCTAATCTATGATTGTCATTTGGCTCTTTCTTTTTCTAGAACTTAAACCAAATCTCAAACCTCTTATCCCTGCAGCAGACCATTTATCTTTGATTGGCATTCAAGCTTCCATGAAGAGTTTGCCTTACCGTCAGCTGTGCTTCAGCTCTAGCTGCAGTTTTCTACAAAATTATTCATAGCAAGAAGGGTATCCCTGTCTATATATTGTTCTCAGGACTTTGCTGTGGTCTCTGGCAGTGCTCTCTGCTTTGAACAACTTACTACCAAGTAAAATGAATCTATTGTGTTTCTTCTGAATTGTTGGCAGATCTGTTGTTTACTTGCTTGTCTTCTAAAGATGTAACACTCAGTAATTAGAAGGAACTACTGAAATTTATTATGTCATAGGAAATCTTATTGAGTATTTGTTTTCCTTGAAGAAATTGCCTTTTCTTCCAAGTCTGCTTTACACAGCTTCAGAGAAAGTCTTTGGTGATTATTCCCAGTATTTGGAGAAAAGTACCTGGAATCCTTACAAGTGTTGGAGGAAATAAAGGGTCCCTCATGCTCATGGATGTTACCACTGCCTGCAGAACTGAGTGCATACTTGTAGGAAAAAAAAGGTCTCTCAAAAGTGAGAAACTGAAAACCATCAGAAGAAATTTTTTGTGAACTGTGGCTGGTCACAGCAACCTTCTCTTGTTCCTGAGAAAACAATATTTGAATGACAAAACTTTAGGAGTGAGTTTTAATGTTGGCTAAGAACAAACTTATTTGAGGTGTCATTCTCTTTCTGAAAATTCAAGCAGAGCTTTGCTTTTCAAGACCATCCTCATGATTGTATGAGGCCTATATGCTGGTTATAATCCTTTTCTGAGCACAAATAGTGCACAGCAAAGCCTCTCATCCCCTTGTGAGTGGAATACATTGATTGAGAATTAATTAGATATGAAAAATTGTTTTATGAAACAAAATTCCAAAAAGCTTTGATCCTGCCTGCTTCCACTCTGACTTTTTCAGTTATATTGGTCCTGTGTCTAGTGGTTAGGTAACAGTGGTAAAAATCAGTTTCCTGTTTTGTTGGTTCCCTTTTCCTTTCCCACGTGTGATCACTTCACATTTATTTTGACAGGGCTGGAAACGACATGGTTTTTATTGTTACTTCATTGGAAATACATTTCTAACATTTTCTCAAGCAAATCAAACCTGTGGAAGCCATCAGGCTTTTTTAGCAACTGCTGAGGACAGGTATGTAAATATCTACTTGTCTGAGGGGGTCACATGAGGATTCAACTTCTAGCATCATCTGCATATCAGAATAACAACTCTGATCTGGGCAAAAGTCTAGCTTCAGAGGACAGCTATCTGTTGATACAGAACTTCTCAGAGTTTTTACATGTAAATTCAAATCCAGGAATCCTGTTTACACTGAAAGCAGGCCATGGCTGTGAAATCAGTATTGATACAGATGGTTATGTCAAATAAAAAGTAGAAATATATCTTCTGCTTCTTAATTGTGGTGGCTAACTTGAGAGAGGAATACAGAATCGAATTTTCATTATTAAATTAAGAGATATGGGTCTGAATTTTTTTCTAAAGGTAGTACAAATGAGCAAGAGGATATGATTTTCAACTATCTGGTCTTTAAATTGAGGTACTTTTAAAAAAATCAAGCGAGAAATCAAATGATGTAAAGTGCTTGGTACCTGAAAATCTGTCACAATGCAGCCAGGGTTCAATGTGTGCAAAATTTCTGGAGAAGTGCACATTACTCTATGTGAAATATATCAAAAATAAAAGGTTTAAGAAACAAAATATTTTTTTGCAGATGACTTGAAGCTTTACACCATCTCTTATTTGTTGCTATATAATTAAAATAGGTATTACAGTTCTACTGTGAAAGCTCCAGCTGTCACAAATGGTAGCTCTCTAAACATAGATAGCACTGCAGCTGCCATGAAAGTGTTTTAACTTTAGTGTGGCCTTCACACTACACCATGTTGGAGGGAGAATTTTCTTAATTTGTTCTGATTTTTAAAGAGCTGTTTGTTTAAACACCATAGTGAATTATGACAGGCTTTACCTCTGCAGAGGTTTGTTTGCTAAATATAACTTGTCTTGCTTAATAATTGGATTTAATTTACATTTATCATTTAGTATCATACTAATTTAGCCTCTACTTTTTGTAACTTTCTTCAGTAATGTTGAAATTTATTTTTCAGTTTTGGATTTTGAAGCAAGAAGTAATAAGAGTACTGGAAACTCACAAAATACAGTGGTATAAAACATAAGGCATGTCAGGTTTCTTCTTTACCACCAATTTCCTATCAGTCCATGATTAGGCCACCTTATTCACTGGGCATCTGAGAAGAAAGCAAAATGCTCTGATATTGAAGCTTACAAAACACCTATTATTTAATGGTTTTGTTATATTCTTTGCTAAAGAAAATCCATCCAAACCATGCTTTCAAGAAGGTGCAGCAGTAATTCTGAGAAATTAACAAGCCTTTTACAACTTTAAGAATAGATTTAACAGTATTAATTTATTGACTGATTTCTTTTGAACAGATATGAACAAGCCTATCTGACCAGCCTGGTTGGGCTGAGAACAGAAAGATACTTTTGGATTGGACTTTCAGATGTAGAAGAAAAGGGAACATTCAAGTGGGCTAATGGTGAATCTGTCTTATTTACACACTGGAATTCTGAAATGCCTGGTAGGTATGACCCTGTGCTGTTTAATGAGTCCAGGGCCCAGTGAGCAGTTGCTCACTGCTTGAAGTTTTTTCCTTAGCACTCTCTTGATGACATAAATGGCCAATGATTTTCAAATATATCTGGCTGCTCTCCCCAAGAATCCAGCATGGTTGCTAAGTTCCTGCATAGTGCAGAAATGAGTTCTCAGTATGAGTTTGGGAAGAAACTTTTAATTGAGATCAAGTTTCCTACTTGGAGCTGTTCTGGGGAGGTCTGTGCCTGTACTGCTCTGGAGGAGCAATCTCTGCAGGCATAGTGACCCCCCTCACGAGTCCTGCCTGTTCAGCCACATCTCACAGCACTTTTGTTCACTGCACCTTCTGGGTGTGTGGGACCACAGCAGGCATGAAGCATCCCTGAGTCCTAGAGAAAATGGGATTATAAGGTAGGACAAGAGGGCCAAACCATAGCAATGTGATATCATTTCATCTCTAGCATGATCACATCAGAAAAGGAGTGGTTGTTGGTGTTCAAAGTTCTGGTATGTTGTGTATGCCTTTAGGAGGTCCCCTGATTCTGTTTAATTTCAGTTCCTAACTGCTGATTTGAATGTGTCAGGTGAAGTGGTAAGGCTATGTAGACCACGAAGCCAATAGTAGGCTTATATATACCTAGTTGGTTTTTGAAAATTGTGAGTCAAATAAGAAAAATTAGAGAAACTAGCTCTAACCACATCTTCAGTTTTAGGGGAGAGTTTGTTTGGTCTAAGGTTATGATCGAGGTAGAATCAGCCACTGCAAGTGATTTGGTGTGAGGCATAATTCAGTTTCTCAGAGTGGGTGAACTACACTATTTTTTGCCTTTTTTAAAATTAGAATCATAGAATCACAGAATGATTTGTATTGAAAGAATGTTTAAAGATCACCTAGTCCTCACCTCCTGCCATGAACACCTTCCACTAGACCAGGTTGTTTAAATCCTGGTCCAACCTGACCTTAAGAACTTTCATGAGTGGGGCATGTACAATTTCTCCAGGCAACCTGTTCCTGTTACTCACTATATTCATAATAAAAAACATGTCCAATCTGAATCTACCTTCTTTTATTTTAAAATGGTTGTCCCTTGTTCTGTTACTATCAGCTCTGGTAAAAAGTCTTTCTTCATCTTATAAGAATTCTTTAGATATTGAGTAGTCATGGTAGTGTTTCCCTGGAGTCTTCTCCATGCTGAACAACCCCACTCCCTACGCCTCTCTTAGTAGGAGAGCCTTCTGATGATTTTTATGGTCTTCCTGGGAACCTGCTCTAACATTAGAAACATTTTTGAGTCTGTACAATGACTTTATTTCTGCCAGGATAGAATATGAAATTTTCTAACTTCTTATAACACCCTAAATGGCATTTCTGTGCATTCCTGTTTACAATCAGGGAGAAAGCCAGGCTGTGTTGCCATGAGGACTGGAATAGCAGGTGGATTATGGGATGTAATAAATTGTGAAGAAAAGGCAAAGTTCATATGCAAAGTGTGGGCAGAAGGAGTGACACTTCCACCTGTTCCCACAACAACTCCTATCCCCCAGTGTCCAGAAGGCTGGGACTCAAGCAATCGTATTAGCTTCTGTTTCAAAGTAAGCATGTTGATTATTTCTGCATTAAGGTAGTTTCTGTTTGCTTCAAATGTATGTGATTAGCTCAGTGTGTCAAATCATGGTGCTAATAATGCCAAGATTGTGGGTATGATCCCACATTCACTTCAGAGTTGGACTTGATGAGCCTTGTGGGTCTCTTACAACTCAGAATATTTTGTGATCCCAATAAAAATTGGTGTATGTGTGTCCTGTTGTTTCATAATCTTTTTTTTACAGGTTATATGTAGAAGCCTTCCTCCTTTCTACTGAAATGCTCATGGTTTTGGTAATTTCATTAAAGTCTAATCTTCAGGATTGGCGTTCTGTTCTTAAATTCCAGTTCTGGTGGCTGTCTTGCAATAGACACTCCTATCAGCAATGCAATGTGCTACCTTGACTTAAAGAGTTCATTCCAAGCCTGTGCTTCACAGAGGAGAACACTCCTAAGCCCTGTGCTCAGAGTTTCTGTAATCCCTACAGAATATAGTAGTAGATCAATTGCTTTTCAGTAGCTAATACTGCTTGATCTGGTGACCTGTGGTCTGTTTTTCCTGATGGCAAAACGCCCTCTGTAGCCCTTTTCCAGAGCAGAGCACAAGAAGACGTGGCTGGAGTCGCAGGCGTTCTGCCGCGCCCTGGGGGGGGACCTGGCCTCCATCAATGGCAAGGAGGAGCAGTTCGCCGTTTGGCGCTCCATCGCGTGAGTGTCCGCAGGGCTGTCAGCTCGCTCTGATCAGCCCTGTCTTTGTGAAAGGTTTCTGCTTAGGTGTGTGTGTTTACCTCTGTATGAGCCAGTCTGCATTCCATATGTGTGTCTGTGTCAAACTCACGGCAAAGGCTAGGGCTGATGGAATAGCAGGAGTTGAATGACCAGCAGTGATAACCTCAAAAGCTAGTGCAGAAGTGACATGGGCAAGACATCTAGTTAAACCAACATTTGTCACCTGCATAACGCTATTTGCTGTGGAGTTGTTGATATTATAAAATTACTAGAAATGCCATTTGTTTTCACATAAGTGTACAAAAATGGTAACAAGTTTAATAAATCTGTATAATATGTTCATTTTTTGTCACTCTTATGAACTAACCAAAAAGGAGAGGCAACTTCAGATTCATTTTTTTCTTACATAAGGAAGGTAAATAAGGTTAGTAGATCCCTCAATTGCAAAAAACAGGCATGAGATTTCTTAATAAGATGAATAGCTAACACTTGCAATATGACCAGAACAAAGCAGGCTCAAAGATCTTGTATATCCCTGGCTAACCAAGAAGCATGACAGAAACATCATAGCAAAATGCTATGGCTCTACTAGAATCTCAGCTGTGTATTTACAGTAAGGAAGAAGTCTCAGATGCTTCATTGCCACAAATTGGCTAAATATAGTCAGATAAATCTTGCTTGCAGACAAGGATTAGTTGAAGGTGATATTTTAAAAAAGTGATTCAACAGCAGAAGGTAACTCTATTTGAAAATTGTAAGTGCCTTTACAGAAAAAATGTAGAGTTGAGAAATGGAGCAACAGTAGCCAGTGAATCATTATACAAAAGTATTAAGCCACTTTATACACAGGAGTTGTATCTGGTAATTTTCTTGATCTGTATTTCAACCTGAGTTAATGCATAATGATAACAGCTAGAAGCAGTTGCATTTTAATTTATCTCCACTTTGGTTATTGTTGTTTTTAACAGCATTAAGTTATCCTTAGAGAACTCTTAACTGTAGTAAATGATAGATTGTTAAAAATATTGTAATGCCCTTATTAGTATGGGTATTTTTTTTTTTTAGAAACAATGGCTATTACCACCAGAATTTCTGGATGGGTTTATATTACTTGAATCCTGATGACGGTTTTGCTTGGAGTGATGGATCTCCAGTGAGTAATTTAATTTTCCACAGCTGTTACTTTGCATTCCCTGGGTTTCTCAAGTATGTGTATTATATGTTTCTGTGCAATTTTATGCTTAATCATAACCCTCTGTGTTGTGCTCTCTTTAGGAAAGCTAATGAATAGCCATTTCATGGCTTGATTTTTTGGCTAAAACATAGTGATTTTTTGATAGGAAGATACACATTGAATCAACAAGGAAACTAAATACATAAACACCAAAAGAATATTCTTATAAATGAGAAGATTTTTTTAATGTAAAATAGTCCTTCTTTAGTTGCTCATTTCTTTGCTCATTATCTGTGATGACATACATTCCATGCAGATGAAGACACTTTTTAATGCCAGTTTGACTTACTGCATTTTAAACTAAGGTATAAAACTGTAGAAACAAAAGTGATTTTGGAGATGCAACGTTGGTCAAAATTTACAGTACAGAAACGTGAAACTGGATTTTATATAGGAAAATTGGAATAGCAGTAATGTTTTGCTGAGACAAATGCCAAAATTTTTATTGTATTTGAATAACATCCTATTTTACTCATGTTGTATATTTAATTAATATCAAGATGTAGTGTAGCATGCCCCAACATTGTTATTAAATGCATTTTACATAATTTAGGTTCCATAAAAATATTAATATTCTTCCAAGTGTGAAGCTGCAATCCATTTGCTCTCTGAAAAAATGTTTGAAACGTCAGCATTTGCACAGTATAATTCTGTTTTTCTCTTACCTAAGTTTTTAACCTGACAAAAGGAACAATGTGTAGGTCTGTGCTTTGATGCTGTCTCCTCCCTCTCTCCCTTATTTTATTTCCACATAACAGAATCTTCACAAAACTTCTTCTGTCATAGGTGAGGTATGAAAACTGGGGCTTTGGAGAACCAAATAATTATCAAGGAGTTGAACTTTGTACAGAGATCAATGGTGACTCTAGCATGCTTTGGAATGACAGGCACTGTGATTACATGTATGGATGGATTTGCCAAATAAGAAAAGGTATTGCTTACTCCTGTGCAGTAATATAATAAGAAGATATTTTCAGTTGATTTTTACCTTAACTTTAAGAAAAAAAAATTCAAAACTTCTTTATAAGAACAATTCCCTGTGAACTGTGAAACATCATAGTGGTTAAAGGATTTCCATATGTTTGAGGTATTTATATATACAGAGCCTTTAGTACCTTGTTGGGACTTCTCACTGTTCTTTCTCTATGATTTCAAAAAGGCTAATGTGATACTTGATAAACTGGGAATTTTACTTTGAATATTCATGTTCACATTTTACTTTTCAATTAGAAAATTCATGCCTTCTTCAACAAATCCTATAATGGATTTTTTTTTGTGAGTTGAGTTTCAAGTTATTAGAAAACAGTTTGCAAATTAGTTCACATACTTGATTTTTTTATGTGTGAAAAATCCCTCCTTCACCTGCCTTAACTGCTGTTTTGTCTGCTGAGAATGTGTAGTTTCAGGATGGAGCCTGGTTTTGAGATATTTTGTTTCTATATTCACATGTTGGTTACTTGCTAAATTCTCATGAGATATGTGTTTGGATGCTTTTTATATACTGAAGACATCAAGACAGTATTTATAATTTAGGGAACACTTGAGTTCCACTAGCAGTGCATCTATTTAAATTTGAACTTTTTAGAAAGTGCACATTTAAGTGTTTTACTTCGTTTTTACAGTGGGATGGAGAGGAGCAAAATAAAGATGTTGCATTAGGCTACTGACAATAAATATCAGCTCTGTTTTATATTGGTAAAATAATTTCAAAGTCATAGATTTTTCTCAATAGATGTCATTATTGTGACATTATATTTTAGCACAAAAACTAATTGATAAACCTAAACTGTTAGAGTTTTCCTGTATAATAAATTGCTTTCCTGAGATACTAATGATGACATCCAAGATGTCACCTCCATGATGTGATAGTAAAAACAAACACAGAGATTCTTTAGTCTAAAGTTGGTTTGTTTTTTTTTTTTTTTTTTTTCATACAGGACAAGTTAATTTCTTGAGATCTTTTCCACCGAGATTTTATCTAGGGAAATTTTTAAGATCAAGGTAGATGTTACCCTCAACCAAAGAAAGATAGAGAGAACCTCACTTTGTAGTAGTTAGGGCACCATATCAGATAAAAAACCCAGCCTGCCTTCCTGATGCCTCTGTTTAAGCCAGAATTCAAGTATTTGTGACCAGGAGAAAAGAGAGAGAGGAAGATCCAGGATAACTGTCATAACATAGTTAATGCTTTGCAAAATAAGGCTTATTCTTTTCAATGAATAAAAAGTTACTTGATTTAGGTGAAGTTCAAGGTATTTATAATACTTTGCATATAAGGAATAGCCTCAGGAAACAAGACTATATATTTAAAATTGAACAGTATACCAAAAATAAGATATGTAGGCTATTTATTTCCTTTTACATTTTGGTTAAATTCATTACTAATCGTAAAAGTCAGTGTCAGTATTAAAACAATGAGTATCAGTCATAGTAAATATCTGCTCTTCAGACAGAAAGTATACAATCATAATAAATACTTTTTTTTTCTCATAGGGGCAAGTGTGAAGCCTGAACCAACAGAATCTCCTATACCTGGTGGGTGTTACTGCTATTGTTCCTTGGATGTGTGTGTGTTCAAAGGCATAGCTAAAATTTCATTGAGGAGGGTGTCTTGTATCTCAGGAGCAGACTAGTTATCTTGGCATTTATCTTACAGAGTACAGGACTACTGAGGATGGGTGGATTATAAATGAAGACAAACAGTACTATTTCAGCACAGAGAGTGCTCCTATGGAAGAGGCCCGTGAGTTCTGCAAGAAGCACTTTGGAGACCTTGCCATCATTGAGAGTGAAAGTGAAAGGAAGTTCCTCTGGCGATATGTAAGAAAAATCATTAATGCTATGGAATAAACCATCCAAGCCCAGTGAGCGTGGGCACAGATCCTTTTTCACCATGGTGTTTGTCCTATAAGATATGATAGTGAAATTGCAGTTCCACTAAGACAGATTACTATGAAGAACAAACTAATGCTAACTTTTAAGGGATCTGTGTCTACATTTTAGCAAAAAGTATTACACTGGTGAGCTATGATTGTGTAGGATGTCTTAAGTAATGGATCAAAGCAGCAATTGACTTACATATACCACTCAGAATATTGGCTTTAGATCTTATCTGTTTATCTGGACTATAGTCTACCTAGCAGTCTTTTTTTGGTCCTCATGTTTGCTCCTTTGCCTCCTTCTTTTTGTGAGAATATAATTATGGAGTGAGAAGAAATTATGACATGGATTATGCCATGAGAAAGAGTGTTGAAATCCTGTTTCCTATATCATTGGAATTGTTGGCTGAGGCTGAGGCAAATTTATTTTTGATCAGGAATATGCTTTAAAATTATATTTGAACTTCATAGAACATTTCCTGAGCTGGCTGTAGAGTGACAGTGAGAGGACACAAGGACATGTATCAATTTATAGCTAAAATGTAGCAAGGGATTTGTCTTTACAAGAAACTAATCAGATAAAGTCCACTGCAGAGACTGCAATAGGTACAGATTTCAGTGGCTTTTGAGTAAAAGTGTGGAAAGTGTTGATAGAGTGACCACACGTTTTAGCCAATGGTGAAGTTTGACTGTGGATTGTCAGCTGTGAGCTCCTTTAACTTAAATATTTTAGCTGGAGAATACAGCCAGTTCATATCCTCTGTCAGTTAGAGGTATATTACTCATCACTAACACTTTATATGACAGTAGAGCACATTGATAAAATTTTAATTTCTACATTCTAGATACTGAAAAACGGCAAAGAAGATGCATATTTCATTGGTTTGCAACTGAGTGTTGACCAACGTACAAGGTAGGTCATACCTATTTTTGAGTCTCAAACACAATTGTCTTCTCAACTGGTTTAATTCCATCTTAATTTAGCTCTAGATGATCCAGAAGAAATGCTGCATGTTTCCTAAATTCACTCAGAGGTAGAAGAAAAATTGCACTGCATTTAATGTATTGATGTTGATGTAATTAATTTAATTAATGTAGTTAATGTAATTTTTGTTCAGGAATTCTAGTTTCCTTTATTATGTGATTTATACTGAAAATATAAATAGATTTCTGAACTGTAAATATGTAAGTCTTCTGGTAGGTAAAAACATTCTTTTTCCCTATCTTAAGTGTTGAGAACAGTCACTAATAAAGAAACAAATGAAACCTTTTTTCTTGAACAATGACAGCTGTAGCACTGAGGTCAAGCAGGTTTTCTGCAAGGCTTTCTGAATGTCAGTGTGGAGCACTGTATTGATTTTGACATGTAATGTTTATTCAGGCTTGGATTCAGTTCAGTCTGTGTTTGAAGTGCCTGCTGAGATGCCTCATAGTTCTCAGTTCTTATAATCCACAGTAACAATGAGGGACCTAGCCTCTGAAAATGAGGTGTTTCTGCCTTGCTGGGACCCTAAGATGAATATACTTTTAAGTACCTTGTGCATGTGTCTGAAGGCTGACCCTGGGCACCTCTGTCACTTGCAGATCACTAGAAAGATGTGTCCTAATAATTTGCCTGATAACAACTTTGTTCTTCATTGTCTAATCTACATGGATGTTCAGTTTTCTCAATGTTTTTGTTTTACCTTGTATGTCTTTGAACAGAGAATAAGTTTAGTGCAACTAGCAGAGAGGGGTAATTTGGTCAAAAATCCTTGTACATTTTACTATGAACAGCTATATTAAGCACATTGCAAAGTTACTTTTTTAACTTGGAAAAAGTTCTGTTTTATGTTAAAGAAGTATTTTTTGGATTGTTTTTCTTAAGCTGGATGGATGGCACTCCAGTGAATTATTTGGCATGGGCACCACATGAACCTAACTTTGCAAATAATGATGAAAACTGTGTAGTTATGTATAAGAATTTAGGTGAGTTTTGTATATTCTTTCATGAATTTCATTATTTGTGTGTTCGCATCACAACATTATTTTTTCTTCTGATAAGCATCCCTTCCTCCTGTTTTTATTTTTCTCTTTTGCAAAAAGTTAGTGAAGTAGACCATATTACTTACAGGACTTAATAGTTTTGTGCTCTTGTGCTTACCTTAAGCCTACCATGGGGAAGATCTGATAGAGGTCTTTGGCTAGAGGTTTATGGTTGTGATTGCAGATTTAAATTTTTTATTAAATTTGACTTAATTTGTCACTATGATATTTCTAGTACCTGGTTTTGCAAAGCTTTTAACATTCTGTAATTACAGTGTGTATAAAGTGACATATTTTTCCTAGACACTGATATTGAATGATAATAAACTGAGAGACAGCTTTGATCTTATCTTTCAACTAAAAGCACTGTATGTGAGAATGAATGAAACTGATTTCCATTAACCAACTTAAGATGTGGTGTCATACAGTTCCCCATTTATCTTACACCCAGGATTTTGGAATGATATAAACTGTGGTTATCCAAATCCCTTCATATGTGAAAGGCACAACAGCTCCATTAATTCAACTGTTCCTCCAACAACAATTTCAACTCCAAGAGGATGTCGTCCAACTTGGCTTTCTTTTCATAATAAGGTATCATAACAAATAAGGTCTGTGCTGGATGTTTGGCAAAGCAGTAAATAGAAAACATGGGAATTTTTTAATCATGCCGTTTCTTACAAAAACCAAATATTGCTATTTTTATGCAGAGAGCTATGATACATGCACACTTCTCTTTGTTTGCCCGTTCCATTGTTTTGCAGGAAAAGTGTTTTACTGATGCTTCTAATGAAGCAAATTCAGTTGCAGTTGATGAAAGACAATTATCTAGTCAGCTCTTCAAATCTTTTGATACTAATTTAGTAAGAATTCCTAAAGTACTGATGCCTTGATCTTGGTATTTTTTAACCAAATCATAATACTTTTTACTGCCTACATTTTGTCTTCCTTAACTTTACTAACATGATATGCATTGTAGAATAGAATTAATAATCAGGCAGACTAAAATCAGTCATGCATAACTTAGCACTGTTAGCTGTCTATAGAAAAGTCAGGATTTGCCTTTTTTCTAAGGATTTCAGATCAAATCTAGTTGTTGAGCAAAACATCTTAGTGAGACTTCTAATTTTATATAGAACTAGGACCAACACAAAAGCTCCTTGAAAATTGAATGATTTTTTCAGATAAATTCTTTTAAATTCTTAAAAGAATTCTTTTACTGCCTTTTCTTCGTTCTGCTCTGTTTAAAACAGTAATTATCAACTGAGGGATATTGGAGCAAAGATAACATAGAGAATTTGTTCATGTTTTAGTGTTACAAAATATTTGGATCTACTGAAGAGGAACGTGTTACTTGGCATGCTGCACGAACAGCTTGCATGAATTTAGGAGGAAACCTGGCCTCGATCCCTAATGAACAAGTGCAAGGTACTGTGCACAATTTTGTAGCAACTCGAGGAGATGTCATGTAATCCTTACAGGGTGGCTGGGGGTTTTGTCTGAATATGACCAGATTTCAATAATGATTGCACATCTGATTTTTATTCCAAAACATATAATATTTAGAAATCTACAATGAAGTTTTCACTTGAATCTACCAAATTTTAGTGTTGTCTCAGAGATATGTTTACATTCTCCCGACAACCAAAGTAGTGTTTTTTCCTGCTTGCACACGATGCCAGCTGGACCCTGCAATTTCCATTCCAAAAAATGTGGTTTCAGTAGGTGGCATTAACTTGCTGCATGGTTTTCCTGTTAAATCAAGCAGAACACCTTCAGGATGAGAACTTGCCTGGGGGCAACTTGAAACGGGTTTGGGTGCTCATACAGATACCCAGAGCTCACCACACAGATGTGCCACACTTTTCACCAGAGGAGCTCATTGTAATGAACCTAAGAGCTGCATCCCTGCCTCAGGGAGATGAGCGGGGGAAAGTTACCTCATGCTTGAATAAACAAGGCACGTGTTCAAACTAAAAATGGGAGAAGACCTTGATAGATGTTAGATTGACTTTGATAGATAGACCCTTCAGGCATATTTATCCTACATGTGAATGTGATGAAAAACAGATGCTGCAAAACACATACTGTCTGTGAACTCAAGAGAGTACACTGAAAATTTAACCATTGTAAAACAATGCATTGAAGTTTGAGCAGTTAAATAGTCCTAATTTAAACGGCTGATAAGAACTTAGTATTAATTATGTTTTCCACTTGTGAAGAGCTGAAGAACGAAACTTTCATTTTTCAAACAGCATATTCTTATCCTACATAATTTCTACAGTAGAAAATTCAGGTGGTTAGTTCATGCACAGGACGTGAATTCTAGGTAAAAGAGAAATGAGCAATGGAGCTAATAGCACAAAACTATTATCATAGTAAGAAGTGTAGGCATAAAGGCCTAAGTTCCTGTTACAGTTTCTGGCAGAACAGCAATGCTAATTTGGCAAAGGAACCTGAAGGTTTCATTCCTAGAGGAGTAAGCTGCATACCTTTAAAAATGCTGAAGGTGATGCTGTTTAGCCTTTTTATCCTGTTCTCTACAATTCCCACATATATTTGTAGTTCTGTAGTCTATTCTACTAGTGACTAGGTTTTCTAGTACTTTTCCATGGTCTTTTCTTAAGCAGAAAGACAAAACAAATTCCAGAGCTCCAAGCCACAGCAAACACAAGGCTCCACTGCAATCTTGGTTCTTCCTGGGAACCAAGGCTGAGAACAACTCTTCCACATAAATCCTCATGGACAAAGTACAACTAGTGCTGAGGGGGATCCAGAGAAGGGGCTTGACCTGGGGTGAATTGTGTCACCACTTGTCCTCCTAATTGGTGCTTTTTATCAATTATGCTGATTTCCTAACCTATAAAAATGTACTCACCCCAGGGGGGAGGTGGGTTTATGTGGACATCTTTCCATAACTGCCTCTGAAGGCCTTTAAATAAAGATCCCTTTTTATATTACTTCCTTACTGAAATTATCTCAAGTTTCATTTCCGGGTTGGGAAAAAGGCAACAAAGGAAGGTGAATTATTAAAAAAGCAGGCAGAAATTAATCTATTCTTTTCAGAGGGAAAAAAAATCATAACCATGACTGCAGCAGTTGGCAGAAGCCATGGTATGTTCACTTTATCACCACATTTGCTGTGTAATGGAGTAATGGATTGAATATAATTCATAATGTTCATAATGGATGAATATCAGCTGACATAGCCTGCTCTATTTGTTTGTTAGCCACCTTAGCTCAGACACATCAGCACTCACCTGGACTGTGCAAAGCTGTGATAATTGATTTGCTTGTGTTTAACAGTTCTGTTAAGTCTCATCTGAGGCATGTTCCTTGTGCGTTTTTCTCCCTGCCAAGGCAGTCCAGGGAGGGAAGAAACACTCTGGTGATTCTAGAAGAGCTTGTGCAGATGCACAACTGGCAGGAGCTCGGTACAGCCTGAGGGGCAACCACTCTTGTGGGATTATCAAAAATGTATATGATCCCCAAAGCTGTTAATGTCTTGAACTGGGATTCAAAAGTCTCTTGTGACATTATAAAAACCATTTCTGTCACATTTCTGGGGTTCATTCCAGTACCAGCTTAGATACCTAGATGAAGTATTTTTCCCAAAGCCACAGTTATATATGTCTAGCTCCCCATTCATCAAACTCAACATTCATCTCCTTTTCATCTCAGCTGCTCATGTTACCAGCAGTGGAGTGTTCTGTATTTCAGAAAAAGTACTTAATATCACTAATCTCAGTGTGGCCAAACATTTCAGCAGTCCTATGTTAAAATTATTCCTCTTTTTCTTTGCATTTTTTTTATTCTAGCTTTCCTTACCTTCCATTTAAAAGATTTTGTCACTGAGACATGGATTGGATTAAATGATATAAATCATGAAATGAGGTTCCTCTGGACAGATGGAACAGGGGTTTACTTTACAAACTGGGCCAAAGGCTTCCCATCAGGACATATGGATTTATATGCATATAACGGCCAGGTAAATAGCAATCACAAATTGTTCACTGAAATTTGATTTTATAGAATCATAGAATGATTTAGGTTGGAAAAGACTTCTACAATTGTTTAGTTCCACCATTAATACAGCACTGCCAAGGCCACCACTAAATCGTGTCCCTCACGTGCTGCATCTGCACATCTTTTAAATACCTCTTGGGATGGTGACTTAACCAGTTCTCCCTGGGCAGCCTATTCCAGTGTCTGAAAACTCTTTTGGTGTTGAAATTTTTCCTAATAACCAATCTAGTTGTGTCAATTTCTTAGCACAGCTTTGGGCCATTTCCTCTTGTCCTATCAGTTCTACTAGGGAAAAGAGACACATACCCACCTTGCCTAAGATTGAATTCATGCATTTGTGGTGATTTTAGGTATTTGCTACTTTCATACCTTTATACATGTTGAATATAAATCCAGGCAGAGTGAATGGTTTGGAGCCCTTGTGCAATTGCTGTATCAGCTGGTGACAGGATCTGTGAAGTGCTCAAAGAAAGACTTGTTTCAGTTTTAAGTACTCTGTGTTCATGAAGGCTACACAGCTTTTATGTTGAGCCTGTGTTCTCCCATGGGCTGTATAAAGAGGGCACTGGTTTTCCTGCCCCATGGCATTTCCCCAAAATCACAATGAGAACCTCCTCCTAGTCCTCTGCCAACTGTCGTGCTGGAACTTGGGGGTTTCCCAGTTGGCATGTTGTTTGCAAGGGAGGAGTTACAGGCATTCCCCTGAAACAGGTGTCTTACACACAAGCAAATAAACAAATTCTGCCAAATTCTGACAGTTGCAGAAAGGACATGAGTCTATAGAAAGACAGCCATTCAATTTTTACAAGGAAATAAACCCCAAACCACCAGAAAATCACTTTGTCTATTTTTGTCAAACAAAATGATCTGATAGGTCACAGAGTACCTTTCTCTCTGACCATGTGTGTGTAGATAGTTCTGTACTCTGGAACTACAGCACTCTATAATGTTAACTCTATTTCTCTTGAAAGATATTTTTAATGTAGAAATTTTATTTTTATGTATAATATCCTTTTCCATGTCTTTGAAAGTAGCACTTGTGAGCTTCTTATCTCTAAAGGTGAAATAAAATCAGATAGAATTTGGAGTTCTAAAGGAAAATATTCTAAAAATGTTGCTTCTCAAATAAAAATATGTTTGTCTCTTTTTATGCAAAGTAATAGGCTTTTTAGGAAGTCTTATGTGCCAAATTATAAAGTCCATTTTTCATAAATTTTAGATATATTTTTAAATTCACTTGAGCTTAGCAAAAAATGTTATAGTACAAATAAGTATGCAGCTGTTCAGTTTGAAAGATTTAAATCCCCATGCTTTTCATCCACAAGTGAAGTAATTATCTGAACATCTTCTCGTGGACAGAAAAAAGTGAACAAGTGAACAGAATAAAATAAATATGGATGTTTTGTTACACAAGGTTTGCTGGTTTGTAACCCTGCACGGTTTTGTACTAATCACTGCTTATTAAATAAGTATTAATGTAATTTCTAGCTATTGTGTCCATGTCAGAGAAGTTGAAATGTCATAGTAGGGATGGTACTGACAGGGCAGCGGCTGCCTTTGGGCAGGAGCTGTTCTATCTTTGCTGTGTCTACTATTATAGCTTGAAAGAATAAATTGTTGCATTGCACTTTAAGGGTTCTGATTTGTATCTAGGGCAAAGTTACCCAATCTTTTCTACAATGATTGGTCTAATTTCTCTTTTAATTGTCTGTGACTCCTCTCCATACTGTATGCCTGAGGATTGAGAATACTAGAATTTCTGTGGTCCTCTTACTCACCCCAGTGTAGTGCAATAGAAAATAACAAAGAAATTGGTGAAGTGTAAGATGTATAGAACTTCCACACCACTTGTGGAACTTTAAACTTGTGCTCTTAAATGTTACAAAGATATGAGAGTAAAATTACTGCATTACTTGAGTCTGAAGATGTAAATGGACAAAAGCTTTGTATTTGTTGTTTTTAACTGATGTTGTATCTCTTTGCCTCGAGGCTGATTGTGTTGCCATGAAAAACAAACCTGTTAAGGAAGCAGGGAAGTGGGCTGATCAGAGTTGTGATAACAGCAGAGGATATATATGCCAAGTTAATGCAGGTACTTTCCTCTTTAGTTGAAACCAAACCTTTTGTATTTTTTTTTTCAGGGAATCGCTTAAATATGTGGATTTAAACATAATTTTGCTTCCAAGAAAGATAAATGCTCAAATTGTTCTTCAGGCAGGAACAAAAGTGTCAAATAGTCAAATATGTCAGAAGTCCGATTAGTCACTGCTCTCATCTGACCCTTCCCAGCAAATGCTGTGTTGCTATTTTCCTGAGCTGGAATTTGTGTCTGCATCTTTGTGTCTAGTATGACCCTTGTATGACATTTGTTCCATAGTTTTTATTTTTTTGAACACCTTGGTTTTCAAAACATGCTATGGAAAATACTGGTTTGTGCATGTAGTATGAGCTGTCAGTAGCTCATATGCACTGAACTTGAACAAAATCGCCTCCAAAAAATGAGATTAAAATATTTAAATCTAGCATCTGTTTGAGTATCTGAGTAATTTTTAAGGATTGGTCTGTTGTGAACATTTTATTTCTTGGTGAAAAAAACCTTGGAAAACCAGTTTCTGCAAACCATTTCATTTGATGAAAAAGAAATTTTATGAAAAAATGACGACCTAATCCTAAGTAATTTCAGTAATACTACTCTTGATTATTCAAAATGCTCCTTTAATCTTTGTTGGCAGTTGCTTTAAGCAGCCCTTTTCATTTCTACAGCTTTGTAATTGAATTTTACTACTGATGCTGGCTTATAGCATAGTTCATCTAACCCATGCTGATTATAAATCAGGGAATAAGAAATAAAGAAGGAAGAATTTTTTTTAACTCTATTTGCAACCACAGTGAAATCTTACTCCCCTGAACAAGTATATAGGTCTTTTTTCATCCTTTATTTTATAGATGCTGAATTTCTGCCTTCTACAACTTCATCCCCATCCAACATTATCCGTTATGGGAATAATAGTTACTTGTTCATCCATACCAAAATGACATGGGAGGATGCACAGAAAAACTGCAAACAAAATCAATTTGATCTTTCCAGTGTCTTAGACCCCTACAGTCATTCGTTCCTGTGGCTGAAGATGTTAAAGTATGGGGTGCCTGTGTGGATTGGTCTTAACAGTAATGTGGTAAGAACATTAAACTAATTGAACATGATTCTACTTCTCTCATGGACAAATCAGAAACTGGAAAGTCTTGTCATCTCTCTTTACTTTTGCTTATTTTTTCTATCTTGGACCTAAATATTTCTTTGTGCTGTCAGAGGAATCCATCCTCTTCTGTTAATCTGATTAAATTCTATATATTGCGCATGCTTTTCACACTTTTTCTGTGATATTCCACTTGTGCACATCCAAAAAAGGAATTTTAGGTTAGCATCTTGGAATATCTCTTTATGTATATCAGGTATAAATGTGATATATATGTGATATAAAATCCTCATATTTTAGATTTTACAGAAGAAAACATTTATTTTAATAATGATAACTAATTTTGAGAAATATAAGAAGGTGCTATTACTATGAATGTTTTAACATATTTGAGGATAGTTAGCAAAATAATTAATTTGTTTACCTAGTTTAATTTTATTTGTCTCCCTCTTCTCATTTGTTTGGTATTTTAATACTTTCTGCATATTTAAATACAATTTTTTTTCTTCTTGGCACAGACACTTGTCCCACACACTCCATTTGACTGAGCAAATGAAAAATCCCAAATATATGAACATAAAACATCACTTCCCCAAAATCAAAAGATGCCTCTAGTACTAATCACCAGGATGAATCACTGAACCGGCTTTGGTGGGAAATGATTACCATTTTAAATGTATTTCAAGTAAAAATAATCTACATGTCTCTAAACTTCTGGGGAAACATCTCATTTAAACAGCCAAAATTAGTCATCAGAATTTCACTGTCATAAGTTATATGAAATTGTTATTAGTCCAAAATTAAAGGTATTGCAAAGTTCAACATTATATATGTCACTTTGCATTTCCTTTTGCTGAAGAGTACTTGTTGCACTGCTGTATTTCTCCATACATAAATGTCACAACAAAAATGTCAAAGTTTGAGCCATTTCTGTTTATTTGTGTCCAAGAAAAGCCACAATCCTTTTAACACAAAGTACTATACAGAGTAGACTGATGGAGTTTAATCATTGCAGTTGATGTTTTTTCCTTAGACCGATGGGCATTATGAATGGATTGATAACTGGAGAATGAAGTACACGAAATGGGCTGAAGGGGAGCCAAAGCAAAAAATAGGCTGTGTCTATCTTGACATTACTGGAGTCTGGAAGACAGGATTCTGCAATGAAAGTTACTTCTCTGTTTGCAAAAAGTCTGATGGTAAGAACTTGAATCTGACCATTGCAATTACAATCAATATCTCGTTAGAGATGCTGGAGTTTATTTCAAGAGCTAAATAGATGAAATAATTAGAACTTACTTAGGTTTAACTGGGCTACTTAAAAATTAGGGCAAACACATAGTAAGAAAGAGTTAGTGAATGTGACTGTGAATAGCTATCACTTTACATCTTTTAATGTTGGGTAAATTTTGAAACGCTTAGACTGGCATTACTCTGCTATTTATTCTGCTATTGAATAAACTTGGAATATCAAAAACCTCAAAAATCAAAAGACAGTGAATGTAAGAGAGTAGTCACTTTTAAAAAAACCTATTTTTAATCAGTTCAAGCTCCCACTGAGCCCCCTCAGCTTCCAGGAAAGTGTCCTGAATCAGAAGGACATAGGTCTTGGATCCCTTTCCGAGGTCATTGCTACTACATTGAGTCTTCTTCTTCAAGGAACTGGGCCCAGGCATCTCTAGAATGTCTTCGACTAGGTGAGTATCTACTTTATGAGCATATATTCCTGACTTTTTCCTAACTGTGGAAAGCTGAACATGTGTTATGTATTTTTGTGATTTTGAGGATGGTCCAACTGCAAGACAATTGCATCCAATAATTGCCTTAGTTTGGGAGGTAATGGAAAACCTCTCTCTGCCAATGGCTCACACTGTGTCTCATGCATGTGGGACCAGGCATGAGAGGAGCTCTGTGGCTGGGAGTGAAGATCATGGAAGGGGAAAACTTGTACTTTCACCCTGATAGGAGATAAGCAACTTCATCCATAGCAGTCACTTCCTATTTTAATGGAATTTGTATATTTTGTTTTCTTGATCTAAATTCCCCCTTGATTATTGCAGTTTTATGCCACTGTTAAAGTTACAGCCCTTTAGTCTGGATAATAAGTGAGTAAACTAGGGCTGTTGTGCTGTCTCATTCTCTCAACTTCCTTCTTTGGGAAAGGGATGAAGATTGATTATGCTGGACTTCATGTGTCTGTAGCACTGTTGTTTATAGCATTGGTGGTAGTGTGACTTAAGTGTCTGGTCTCCCATTAGATCATGCAGAGATATCATTCACTCTCCAGCAGAACTGATTATACCTTTATCTTCACTGGAATTATATACTGACATGTGGTCAATAAAAACCTACCACTGAAACCCATGGCAAGTGTAGACACCTGGTACTGGGTGAGAAGATTCTCCCTCTCTTTTCTGATATTCAGGTTTGTTCCTGGATTCTGATGAAGTGGTTTCTTGACAGGACAACGAGAATGCTCCCCACTGTGAAACATGTCTAAGAGATTTTTCTTTCCCTGTCTTCCAGGTGCGTCTTTGGTCTCTATTGAAGACACGGCTGAAGCCAACTTTCTGACCTACAACCTTGAACCACATGAAGGGAAAACATCAACATTTTGGACAGGAATGTACAGAAATGTGGATGGTATTTTCTCTTCTTTTAGAGTCTTTTTTTAGTGAATAATTACTGCAAGCTGTTTGACATGAATGTTGAAAATTTCACTTTATTACTTTTGTAATAAGGAAGATAAAGCAAGACAGAATAAGCAACAGGCTACTTTAATAAATCCTAAATTTAATGATTATTGCATTCACATTAATACAATTAATATTCAATTAGCTAGATATTTCTGTCCTTATGAGAGACTTTAAACTACAGTTTTATACTGTTCAGGCAAAAATTGCCAGTATAACTGTCAGTGGCAGGGTTGCAAAATAGTTCAGGTGACTTGAGGTGTGGTTTTCTTGAGTTTTGGAAGATTATTTTTACAGCTGCTTACCCAAACACTTGAATGACAAATTTCTTAGGGATAAGATAACTTCTCAATTACATTGCTTGAATAGTGAAATTCAATTTCACTAGGAATAGTGAAAAATTTTTGGTAAAGTAAAGAATTTGAGAGTAATCATTTATATGCATGACACATAGAGGAAAGATGGGGTTTACTCATATGGTCAAATGACATAAAAATGTTTCTTAAAGTGGTTCTAGAGCAGTGTAGAACACTTCTTACAGTGATCATAAACACAAGAGTTCTTCAGCTCTTCATTATAGCTCTAGATAATGATTACAGCAATTTCAGCATAACTGCATAGCTAAATTTCATCCCTTTATGTGTGTATCCACATTGTATTCAGTTGCCATGTCCTCACATGATGAGTGTCAGGAATTATAAAAAAGAACAAACCCAAACAAATGCAAAGTATATAGAAACTTATAAGAAATAAACATACAATTTTCATGCTGAGTCTGCAAATTAGCTTGAGTACAACTTACTGTCACAAGGAGTACATTTATTCTAAATAGATAGCACTATTAAAAGAAAGAAAGAAAAAAGGAACCGGAAGGAAGAAGCAGAAAGTCCCAAGCGTAGCTGAGCAACAGTGATCACAAGATTTTGGAAGGAGATCTATAAAAAGGGAAATTGTCTGTGTAAAGCTTGTGGAAATGAGCAGAAACTGGAAAACTAATGGAATAAAATTTGACCTAGAAAGACTCCAGTATGAGCTTTGAAAAGACAAAAACACAAACCCTTCCTACAAATTACTGAAATAAAGAGCATTCTGCTGAAGTTAAATTTTAACAACACTTACTTCTATAAATGGAATAAATTGACACTGCACCATTGCTATGACTTATGGAAGATTCTTAGAACTGTCTTCCCTTTGCAACACCATAAGCAAGATTTGTCTGCCATTTTCCAAAAATAGATATTGTATCATTTGCATAAAAACTTAGGGGCAACATGTTGTCTCAGAAGTAAATAGTTTAGTGTTCTGTCTCCAAAAAGTGGTGACAAGTAAATTTCTCACAAAGGCAATAAATATGGAGTATGTGAAGGTGTCAGTATGGAAATTAATACTATCTTTTCTTTTTCCGTATTCAATGTTTTTTTCAATTAGGACAATGGTTGTGGCTAGATGGCACTGCAGTGAATTTTGTCAACTGGAATGCAGGAGAACCTTCTTCTCAAAAAAATGAGCATTGTGTTGAAATGTATGCAGAATCTGGGTATTGGAATAATTTCTATTGCTCTTCCTACAAAGGATATATTTGTAAAAAGCCAAAAGGTAAGTGCTGCATATATGAATTATTTTTATGTATGGATTATGCTCTCTGTATGCTAATATTAGTAGATGGCCATTACACTCAATGCATTTCAGCTGGATCTTCTGAGTTTTTATGAATGCCAAAGGATGCATATTTCCATGCCAACAAAAACATTAATGACTCTTAGAAAGTAGTTCTGGACAGTAGTCAAGTCCCTTAAGAATTGCTTTTAAAAGATGGTGTTTGTATCTTAACTGTACCTAGCATATACACTTGACAAATTTGCATGTTTTCTATCGACAGTTGCTGAGAAATCACAATGTAACCACCATGCCTTGCATACACAAATTTTTCTCATCTATATGCAAACATATTCCTCAGGGTATTCCCTCTGCTCTGCCTGTGGGGTAGCCATGGTTTATTTCCCTCTGCCAGTCTCATGTGCACATGCTGTCTGAGTATGATGTAGTGTTTCTATGAATTGAGTATTTATGAAGTATGAATTATTTAACAACTTGGGATCTTTTGTGTCTGTGTCCTCCTGTTGTGAAGGATGAATGAATGAAAAGCAAAGCAAATAGCATAGTCTGAATGTGCTAAACTGAAGGTGTCCTGAAATAACTGTGTGAAAATTTGACAGTAGGGACATCAAGTGCATATGTATTCCTAAAAGTCATCATAATAATTTTGCATATTTTGCATAATTGCAATACCAGCATCTCTTATGCTTCCTAAGGAGGTTGACACATTTAGCTGAAATAGAGCCACTTCCTCTACAATACTGAAAATTAGACAAATTCTGCTATCCTTTCTGTAAATTTGTTCTCATGCAAAATTATTCTTACTTACTCAAATGCTTGTAATGATGACTGTATCTTTTACAGGAAATACTGCAAAATCTCACTATATCCACCCTTTCAGAGTCTATGCATCTATCTTTTTGTATTGTCATTGACAAAAATTCATAGACAGTGATACCAACTGTTAAAATAAATCACCACTGTTCCATTTTAACTATTCAAATTAACTATTTGTGCTGCTACTGGCCTTCATCTATTTTGATACTGAGCCCTTGCAAAGAGCTGAAGCAGATGAGAGCTAGTTATTTTTTTTTCTAGGATTAGCTTCAGCTGGTTTAGTCTACTCATGTGGAATGCCATGGATTCAACCTAATTCTAGTGTCAATGCAAGGATCACATAGTCACTTGCCCTGAAACAGGACACAATCTAGTCCTACATTGTCATAGAAATGTAACTTTTCTTGGCATAGTTTTTCAGAACTGCTCCATGTGCAGAATTTAAACAAACTATTAAATAGCTACAGACTAATAAATAGAGCATTAGAAGCATGGTTTTACCGAGGTGCACTGGCTATTCCTGGTTATGTCTGCTGTTTTCTGAAGAGAGTGAAACACAAAAAAATGACTGAAATCTTCCCATAGAATAGACGTTGTTTTCTGTTTCATTTATTGAGTTAATTTTTACCATAGTAATCTGATAGTTCTGTAGCAGGTTTGTTCCATAAAGTATCCAACTTTATTTACCAAGTGAGGGGTTGCTCAGCCAGAAGAGGAGACTCTAGGGAGACCTTAGAGCACACGAAGGGGCTCATGAGACAGCTGGAGAGGGATTTTTTACAAAGGCCTGTAGTGACAGTCCAAGGATGGAGATTCATAAACCCCCTGGGCAGCCCATGCAGTGCTCAGTCCCCCTCACAGTGAAAAAGGGTTTCCTGATATTCAGAGGGAACATCCTGTGTTGCACAGTGGTGCCCACAAACTCTCTTCTGTCATTGGGCAGCACTATGGAAGAGATGTTATTGGGGACAATTAAAAATAATTTAAATTCCTGAGCTCACCTTTTTTGGAATGAAACATGATGCACTGATTCAAGATTTGGTAATAAACTGATTTTATATCCACATGGCAAAATAAAGATCTTCATTTAAATGATGGCCCAGCAAGCCAGATTTCATGGTCCAGATATTAAAATTTAAAAGAGCTACAAACCTTTTAGTTTAGATGTGATACCTGCTAGGACACTGAAGTTCATGAGTGATTTTAAGTGTCAGTGCAGGTAAGCCATCAAAGTCTCTTGGCAAACCAAATTTATTAGACCTCCTATGTTTATATAATAAGTACTGCAAGAACTTTTAATTATATTGAGGATTATGTTTGACCATATCTATCCTCTAGATGCTGTATAGATTTTGTTGTGGTTTCATGCTGATGTCTGGATCAGTCTTCAAGGAGCTTTTTGATTTTCGTACTTTTTTGCCTGCTTATGTAAATAACTGTGTATGAGACCAGAGTACACTAGACCATTGTGCTGTGCCTTAGGCATCTATAATTTTGTACGAACTAAACCCAATTGTTTTCAGTATTTAGTGATTTGTGTTACCATATATTTATCTGAACATGATTTCCAGTGTGTTCCAAAATATAGAAATAAATAATAAATAGTGTAGAAATAGATAATAATACAAAAATATAATTTTTTTTTATGTTTTCAAGTTCCAGCAACTGAAGTGCCACTAGCATCTGAAATGCCACCAGCTGAAATATCTACAATGGGTAAGAATATTCTTTCAAGTAGAAAAAAAATAGGCCCACATAAGATTATAAACCAAAAAAAAAAAAAAATTCTATTCTGTATTAAGTCTCTTAAATTTTCTGATATACCCAAGTACTGTACCTATTTCCTAGGATGACATTGTCTCCTAGTAGTACACAATATCCTCTACTTGGGTGCATCTTCAAATGCAGATTTAAAAAAAATAATAATTTGTGATATATATAATAAGCAATATTAGTTAGGGATTTAAAATCAAGTCATTTTATGTTGCTACCTTTTCTTCTCATTACTTTGAAACAAATGAACCCCTTTTTCCTAAGAGATCATGAATTCTAAAGAACTTGTTTCCAATAATTAGATAATGTAGCATTCTCTTGATTTCTTCCTATTTGTTTTCAGCAATGTCAAAAGATGAGAAGGCTTCTACCGTAAACCACAGCAAAACAGGAATTATAGTTATTGTTTGTGTCATCATTCTAGCTGGAAGTGGCCTTGGAGGATACCTCTTCTACAAAAGAAGAAAGAATTGCTTGCCAACAAATGACAGCTTTGAGAATAATTTGTATTTTAATGGTGATGCAGTTCCTGGAATTAGTGACACAAAGGATCTTGTGACCAACATAGAGCAGAATGAACATGCAACACTGTAATGAAACAAAAGAAAATGTAATGTAATATGTAATATAAAATGTAATGTAATAAAATAAAATGTGCCTTGTTTTATTAAAATTATGCAATTAGAATGAAGCCAAAGGTATTTTCTTATGTGTAATTACTGTAATATCCCGTTTCTGTGTGTGTGTTATGTCATACACTGCAGTTATTTTATTTTGTAGCCATTATATAAGGTGAAAGATTTCAGGTCTCAGGATTTGATGATCACACTGGTGAATGTGGGTCTTAAGAAAAGTCATAATGTTGACTAATTTCTAGATGGAACAATAGAAATGGATAAAATAAAGAAAGTAAACTGTAGATAGATCCACTTGAGGAATGCACACAAGATTTGACATTTCTGCATCAGATTTATTTCAAACCATGCTATTGAACAGATACTCAAAGCTATTCAGTAAACATCTTCTAATTCTACCATCTTTCAGGTATTCCCATGGACTTAAGTACAGGCATAGTTACTAGAGGATAACTCTGTATTTGGGCACATTTCCCCTTTGAACCATGGGGGGAAACAGACCTTTGTGATATTTCAGTCCCCACGACTTCATAAAACACATAAAACCAAGAGTATAGTACATATAGTCTATGTATTCTAGGATTTAATCAGATTTAATCAGCTGCCAGCTTTGACTGGCCACAAGTGGATTTGTTGGTGAGAGGTGATGAAGGTCATGGCAAAACTTCCTTCTTATGAGGCAGCAGTTAGTGAGGAGAGGGAGAAAAGTTGCTTGTGCAGGTTCTGAAGGTTTCTAGGAGGAGAAGGTTTCTGTGCAGCTATCATTGTGATCACATATTGGTACTGCTCTCTACAGCTTCTCAAAAAGTAGCATAAGTTTGCAGGATGTGTGCTGCAAGTAAAGGACAGTTTAGCTTCACCAATGGAATAGTTACTACTGATTTTATTTACTTTCTAAAATGGTTAAATCAGCTACTATTTATGGACATCTCATATGCCCCAAGGAGTTTATTTTCCTAAATTTTGTAGATCCTGTAAAATGTAAATCATGCATGATTCCTCACTTGCATACAAAGTTTGCAAGGATTGATTTTGCTCTATGAAATAAAGAAAACCCTATCTTTGGTTTTTAAAATAGGTTTGCATTTTATAGTCTCATCTATATAAGACACTGTAACATGATAAAATGAAAAAGGAGATGATACCCTTGGGGAGACATTCCAGCGAAAGTTGCAATCAAGTATTATATTAACCATACTTTCCTGAATCTGTCCCAGGATTATCTGCTTAAAGACAAAACAAAAATGTGAGTTGATGGATTTAGTAAAAATCTTAAATTACATACATATGTAGGTTAGATGGGGAACTCCTTTTCTCTGGCTGTTCTCTCCTTCTCCCAGCTATTTCCTTGCTTCCATTTTAGTGCGCCGTTGTTTAAGCATGTTTTTCAAGGATCAGTACCTCTAATGCTTTTTATGCCATCTGATGTGGCTTAAAAAAAAGCTCTTGACTGACTGCCTAATGGGTCATGTTTCACTTATGTGAAGGAGTGGTGCCAGGTAGAAATGTATGTGAAACAGAAAATGAAAGGCCAAGAGAGTCTGACTGGAATCCCAGCCTCACTGTGCTGGCTGTTGAGCAAACATCAAGCACGTGCAATTTCACCTAATAAAAGCTCAGTCCTCTTCTGGGCCCTGCACAGTCTTAAAAGTGTTATCTGTACACTGAGTTGTTCTTCAGCTAACCTTGATTCTTGTGCACAGATGCAAAGGTATGGCTGTAAAGAAGATAAAAATAGAGAGGATGTCTCATTTTATAAACCATGCCATACTTATAAAGCACATCACTAAAAAGTGTCAAGGAGGGAATCCAGCTACTGGAGCCTGGATAGTTCTGAGCTCATTCTTCCACTTATTTTTCCTGAAATCCAACATCATCTCTGAGTTGAAGAGAATTTGAAATGCCATGCTAGTTAATAGCTGACAGTGGATGTAGGTACTTCTGTGAAATGCTGTGTCAGTTCTGCTCTCCATTCCAAAAAGATACAGAAAAAATAGAGAAGGTTCCAAATAAAAAACCCTACTCTGAATAAGGAGCTACTTAGCCTGCTCATTTTAGAAAGAGTGTGCGTGAAAAAGACTTGAAGGATTTTCACAAATTTAGGTTGCATGGCTTACAGTACCTCCTATTTCAAGAAAATGAAATTGAAGCACATTTCCCATTAAAAAGATTAATATAGAATTAGCATTTACATCACAGAAAATCATTACAGTTCCATGTCATAAGCAGAAGATGAGCACTGATACTCTATATACAAACTCTGACAGAAGTTTTTGAATAGAAATAGAAAAACAAAGAGAAACAAACAAGCTTGAACTATTTAAACAGTGTCTAATTAATATAAGATCAAAAGGAAAGCTTTTACCTAGGAACAGAGAAAGGTAAAATATTATTTTCTATTTGACTGGAAAAAAGAAATATGTCTCACTGGAAATGAGTTGTGTTCATATGGACACTAATTTTTATATTTGATTTATTCTGATCCTTCACCAAATTTTTCAACCATTTTCTACTTCTGACTGCTGTTCAAACTGGGGTTGGTCAGGTGCACTAGAACCAAATGTTGCTCTTCTGATCTCTAACTTTGTCTCCAAGAAGATGACACCACTGAAGGGAAGTCTCAGGCTGTATTTTGCATACATACATACATATATATATATATATATATATATATTCACAGAAGAATTGTTTTCTTGCTCTTCTAAAATATACTTGCTGTGAAAACAAAGAAAATAATTCCTTGAGAAACAAGATGATGAATAGTATGAACAAGGGAACATGCGTAGGAAAGCAAATAAATGTTTTGACTGATCCCTAATAGTTTATATCTATAATCCTCTGATGATGCCAAGATTTCTTATATTTGATCAGACGGTTTAGAAGAATGAAAGAAAAAAAATCATTATGTAGCCTGCAAAGAGAAAAACAGAAAGGTTGTTCACCTTTTTTTAAGACTAGAATGTTCCTACTGAGGTTTTGAGTATGTTTTATTGAAAAAAATAAATGTTTATCGCTTGTAGACTGTGATTGTCCTATGTTTGGGGAATCTGGATTAAAATCTTATATCTAGTTATAGCAAGCTAAATGATCACAAAATTACTTTCATATTTTAATGTGTTTTTTTGAGAATAAATGTAGGAAGCATCCCGCTGAACCCAGATGGCCTCACCCACCCATTTCTGTGGGCACCTGAGGAATGACCTGATGGCAATATTCAGTAGTGTGTAAGATTTTGCCTCTTCACATTGCTATGTTTCTTGATGTCCTTGTGTTTAAGTCTCGTTTCCCCTTTCCTCTGAAAAAGTTTGGACTTCAGAAGAAAGGTGGTGAATCTGCACACTGTGAGTGTAACTTCCTGCCTGGGGGCAGAGACTGCCAAAGGAACAATGCTGACTCCACACAAAGCCCAGCAACTTTTGTTCCTCGCCACTTCTAAAATGTCAGGCTGTGCCTGGCACATGGCAGACCCCGGAGCACATCTTCACAGTCCTCTGTGTTTCTTGCCCGCTTTGTGGGCTGTGATGCAATCTGCTCAGACAAACACACAAACACACAAACACTGAGGTAAAGCTGACTTTAGTATGTTCTGCTTGTTTTAAGCCTCTCTCAACAGATTATCTATACCAGTCCCTCACCAACCACTGATATTTGTCCAGAACAGAACCAGTTTAATTTTCTCTGTTGTACTTGTCCTTGTTGCCCCCTGGTAGATTTGGATATTCTGGGATGTTTTATACAGCAGAACCACAAGACACAATTGTCTTGCTCCTGAACAAGGAAGCAAGGAAAGTTGGAACATTGAGGTTGCACGTTCAAGCACTCTAGTGTTGGGAAGTACCAGAATTCTTGTCTCCACACTCAGTGCAGCCATCCTTACATACAGATCATAACTTACTGAGTAATTGGATTCTGCTGCTCTGTGGAGCAGCCCTCATTTCTTCCACTTTCCTCAGGTCTCAGTATCCTTTTCAGGCTCCCTTCTTTGCATGGCTTTGCTCTAGCTGTGTCTGCAGGCCTTGAGGTCCCTCTGTTCTCCCTCCCTGCTGTGGCTTTGTTCTACTCTAACTGCCTGCACACATTTTCAGACCCAGTGGGTTGTTCCTCTACATCTGAGTCAGAGTAATAGAAGCAAAATCCCAAATCTTCATGTGGGTGTCCAGGGTTTTCATTACCCGCAACAGCAGCAATTTTGCTGCAGGTGCAATACTGGGGAAGGTATCCCACACCAGCCGATCCTAGAGGTACAGGAAATGAAAATTTTCAAATCCCATGTGCAAAAACTGATGTAAAGCTTCCACAAGAGTCCCTTTTCTCCTCCCTGCGCTCTAAGTTTTTTGAGCTCTTTAAACTGTCATGGAGAAAGCTTTATCAACATTTTTTCAGAATGTCTGCAGGGTGTACTCTTTGCAGGATGCAAACTTTCACAGACTAGTGGGATGAAAAATGAAGCAGTATTCCTCATCAGTTTAGTTTTGCCCATTAGCAATAATGGAAAATCCAGTATTTTCCAGTTACAGGTTTTATTCTTCCTAGAATTGTGTGGTTTTTTTCCCAAATTTCTTTGACTGTTGCTGTCAGTTGGGTAATTACTCCTGCATGTAGTCAAGAATGGGGCGCAAGAAAGAATAGATGTCTCCTGAAGAACACAGATCAGACTTTCTACAGGTTTTTTCTTTTCTGTGGAATTCCAGGCATGGAAAATTCTGGATCTCTCCACGGTCATAATTACTTGATTCGTGTGGTCTCCCATCAGATTTTTCACAATACTACACTGCACTCCGGCATTTTTCTTCATGTAGTGATATAGATAAATCTTACTCTTCTTTTTTACTTCTTTAATTTATTTCTGCAAATGAGTCAGTAATCTCACCTTTCGGTAAAGATAGTGACTCTGATTTATAAGGTATATCTTAAAAAATCTGCACTAAAATGTTACCTGTAGATCTTATATTTCCATGGTGAACTTTTATGCAATAGAAAAACTAGCTTAGAAAGCAAAGTTTACTCATTAATATATTATTTCAAAATTACTCATGTGACATGACACAGTTCCTTATTTGAAGCTCAGAACTTCCCTGTATCTCTTGGGTCTTAAAAAGGCTTTGTTAATCCACTCCAGCACAGTGGCGTTTTCTTGCAAGGCACTGATTTGGTCTTTAGGATTAATACAAGGTGAAAGGAAGAAAGGAGTGAAATATTTGCCATGTCTCTCTACTTGCCCCTGATTTTTCTTCTCTCCATTAGTACATCTCTTCAAATGTCTGGTAAGTCTTTGTCCTCTGCTAAGTGTGGAGGTTTTCAAGTTCTTTAACAGGTGTTCTAGTTATGTCCCTTAGTGGGCAGTGAATTTAGCTCTAGTAACAGCAAATAATTAAAAGAAGCTCTGAAGTTTAGTGGTATCTGCATAGATATTCTCTTTCCCTAACACAGGTTTCAATGTGGTATATGAGTGAAAGGAATATGCCAACAGACGTGGCCATAACCATAGCAGTGCTGATTCTTGAGAAAGCTGAGAGCAGACAGAAGCTGATTTCACTGTGCTCCATCGGAGGCTGGAAGAGCTCAGTACAGAGCAGTGAACTCTCAGCATGCACAGAGCTATGGGCTGATGTGTGCTTTGAGTTTCTTGGCAGCTCATATAGACCATAGCATACTGATCAGTGCATATTGAAAACTTGTTTCCAAGCTGAGAGCTTTAGGAAGGACCTTCAAATCCCCCCTGTCCATTAGACTTCACACCCTCCTACTGCTGAGAGGAAAAAAAAAGATGCTGTGTCTTTCCATGGCAATTTCCCAGCTAGAGAGCTCTGCAAGTCCAGTGTGACTGCTTGAATGACAGCAGGGACCAACCCATGCACCCATGGTCTAATCCACCACAGGACAGTTTCTTCTGTGCATGCTTTTGGGTGAGACCAAGCCAGCTCTAACCCATCCTCTGCTAAACCATCCCAAGAATCACTGCAGCTGGAAAGCTCTGTCAGAGAAAATATTGTCTGGCTTGATTTGGTCTATAGCCCTTCAGAGCAACAATATCAAGGCTGTTCCACCACTCCCTGTGAGCTTTGGGATGGGAGGGTTGTGGAGGCCTAGTTAAGTATTCTGGCCTTGGCAAAAAACCTTGGGTAAAACTCGATGGCACTGCTGAGTGAGTTGGGTGATGCTGCCTGTCACCTAGAATGGAGTGAAGGGGTGCAAGCTGAGCTGCAATAAGAGAGAAGATTTGGAGCAGGCTTTGTTGAAGCTGATCTTAAGAAACAAAACCCTGATGTGCAGTGTCTCACATTTCTACTTACAAGTGTAGTTATTTATAGCACTTAGGATATTGGCTTAGTTTAACTGTGCTCAGAACTGATGATACTGCAAGTTGTGGCTTCCCTCCCGAGAAACCTACAAATAAAACTCTGTGAAGAAATGACTTTTTGCACACTACTAACTATTTCCAAGACAATTAAGAAGAATTAAAAATACACCACTTTCTTGGAGAGCTAACAACCACAATGTTGTTCTGGGCCAAATATAAAAATATATAATTTTCAGTATGTAAATGACTTTTAATAGCTCTAAAGCAAAAAAGTCCTTTTACTCGAGCATTAAAGCCCATTTAAATATGATTTGGTGGAACTTTGAAGAAATGATGAAATGTAATGTAATGAAGGTCATTTTTGAATCCATTTTGAGACCACTGTGGTTTCAGGAGTAATATTAAGAAGAGCAATTTCTCTTGAAAGACCTGTATTTTCAGCTTTTGTATTTTTCCATTTTAAGAACATTTTCATAAAAATCCTTCATATCAATGATTCACCTCCCTTGATTTCTTTCTCTATTAACTATATATACTATTTAAGGTTTTTTTGTGTTGGTTTTCTTTTGGTTGGTTGGTTTTTTGGTTTTGTTTTGGTTTTGGTGGTTTTGGTTGGTTGGTTGTTGGGGTTTTTTTTTGGTTGCAGACTGTCACTGTCATATAGCAATTAACTGACTTTCTCTCCTAAGAAACCTCAAATGTTTTCATTATTATTTCATTTTATAGGCAGGGGAATATTTTCCATCTATAATGAAGACAACAAGCTCTGTGCCCAAGCCCAGAACTCCAGCTCAGTGATTACTGCCACTTGTGATGAGCGTGACGAGTTCCAGAGGTTCAGGTGGGTCTCCCCCACGCAGCTGCTGAGTGTGGCACTCAAGCTCTGCCTGGGAGCGCTGGCCAAGGAGGACGAGGCTGCCGCCACGCTGGAACCCTGCAACAGGACAAACGAGCTCCAGTGGTGGGAATGCAGAAATGAGACTCTTGCAACCCTTGGCAAGGATTTGTTTCTCAACTATGGCAAGGGCAAGGGGAAGAAAATCAGGTTGTCCAAAGCATCCAGCAAAGGGAGCAGGTGGAAAATCCATGGAAGTGCAGAAAGCGTGTGCTCTCAGCGCTATGAGGGTGAGTACTGAAATTCCATCTCTATTTCTTGGTAACTTGACTGCCCCTACCTGCAAAACATTCCACTGCCTGCTTGACAGGCAGCAACCATTTTCTTAGAATGATATCAGCAGATGAGATAATTATAAATTTGGTGTAGTAATGAAAGATGAATATGTCTGTATACTTCTGAACAAATATATCTGTATACATTTCTGCATAATTTGTAAAGTGCAATTCTTTCAAATGATGGAATAAAATAACAAAAGCCCATGAAGTAAACATAGGGAAGAATTATGTTTGTACAACAACAGCAAAAGGAAATCTATGATTGTTTTAAAATACCTGATCAATTTGTATAGGAGATGATTGTGTTATATTTAGTTTTTATTATTGCTTTCATTTGGTTTGATCAATACTAATCTCTAAGAAGAGAATTTCTTGTTTAGATAGACAGAACCCACCATTAACATTATTTACCTAGTGTTTCCCAAGCCTAGTGAAAACAAAAAGTAGAAAAAAGAAAAAGGAAGGATGATACATAATTGTTTAGGATGCAATGTTTTATCATGCTGGAAAAGGACCCCTAGAGAGTAAGATCTCCTTTTCCTACAATTTTATAGCTCTTGGGCTATGTAGAGGGAGCATTCAGGATCAAGTAATCAATCTTCTTTCTGATGTGACTCTGGTATGTTGGGAATTTAACAATAGAATAAATTTTTTGTACACTACAGCTGTTACACAGGAATGAAGTTTGTCATCATTTTGTACAGACAGCAGCAAATTAGACAGGAGAGTGACGGAAAGGTCACTTCCCAGCAGAGTCCTTGCAAATTTAAATACAACTTCCTCTCATGAAGACTAATAATACTCTGATACCTCCTTTCCAAGATTTTTTTTCCAATCACGCAGGGGAAAAAATAAAGAAAATGTATACATTATCTAAGGACAGAATTATGTATGTCATGGGAGAAGCTGAGTCACAGGGACCTCTGACACAGTAGTCTAGAAAGCAATGGCATGACAAAGTTAAATAGAAATTAGTTTGAGGCCCAATTAGGTGTTTGAGAGTCTTAGTTCTGAATATTTTGCCAGTAGTCATACCTGACTGGCACAACGACCTTTTAGAGACTCAGGGTAACAAAGTGCTGGTGTGTTGAGCCCTGCATGACTCAGGTTTGTCCATGGAAAACCAGCCATGAGTGTCATGTGGTGAGCATCTGATGGCAGCTGACTGGTGAGACTTGATCTCTGCTTTTCTCCATAGATATCTACACTCTGGGAGGAAATGCCTTTGGTGCCCCCTGTGTGTTCCCTTTTAAGCACCAGGGGAAATGGTATGCTGAATGCATCCCTCGGAGGGATGATGCAGACACTCTCTGGTGTGCAACTTCTTCAGATTTTGATAAAGACCAGTTGTTTGGGAACTGCCCACTAAAAGGTAATTTATTTATAAAAAGTCTCAGGAAAGCTGTTAAGCAAAAGTGTCATCTGCTGTCATGGTCAAAATGTTCTTGGGATGTGGAAGGGAGGGAGCTGAATTCTGGCTCACCTGGTTCACTGGTGAGCTCTGCAACAAGGAAAGGAGGCAGCTGCTCCTCACCCTCACTGTCCCACATTGTCCCCAAGTCTGGTATCACAGGGACTCTCTGAGGGTGGTGACTGGGACTGCTGGATGAAGGAAGAGGAACCCCTAGGACTGGGTTTCAAAACAAAGGGAGTGCAGTGGATGAGGAAGGTGAGATGTATCAGGAGACTGTTGTGTATTATTGGGTGCAGGAGAGAACAGGAGGGCTTCAGAGAAGGGAAGGGTGCAGGGCTCAGGCAGTGACCTTCACCTGCCTTCAGCATTCCAGTGCTTCCATACTCAAATTCCCTGCCCCTTCCTCCCCACTTCACACGTGATTGTGTGGAAATGGTAATTTCTGTTATATTCGGCATTCTGGAAGAGCATAAGATGGATGTGAAGGTAAGAAATGGGTGTGGAGATCAAAACTTCTATATGGTAAAGAGAGAAATACTTGTAGAGGTAGAATATATCAGTGAGTGGGTTAATGTTGACTGAAATATGAGAGAAGTAGATAAGTTACATAAACAAAAAGGAACATGATCAATGTAGAAAAATTAGGTTTGTAAGGATAACTGATTCCTTATGTGAATGAAATATTTTTAATACTGAGTGCACAAAGTATATTTATGTGAGTCAAATGGTATGTAAAAATGATAAAATCACACAGTTATATGGTTTTAGTCTGCAGCAAATATTTTATTTTCTGGGTTAGTAAACATGATTATCTTGTCAAATTGCTGGTATCATCTTTTATAGACACCACCCAGAATAAGTTTTGGAAAACAAATCCTGTGACAAAAACACGCTATCAGATAAACTCAGAGTCACTTTTGACATGGCACCAAGCAAGAAAAAGCTGCCAGCAGCAGGATGCAGAATTATTAAGTATCACAGACCTTCGTGAAGAAATGTATTTATTAGGTAAAGTAAAAATACTCTAAAATATATGTATAAAAATAATGCACTGTTTAAAATGTAAGTCAGATCCAAGGTTTTAATATGGATACTTGTATTTATCTCATAAAAATAGGTCTGAGTGACATTCTTAAAAGATATGTCCCTTTCTCACAAAAATCCTTATTAAAATAATGGAAATAATCTAACTTATACTAAAAAATATATATACCTCATGGTTTAAAATATTTCCAGATTTATTGAATAACTTAAAAAATCAGAGACATTCAATAACCTGACTGTTTGTTTTGGCAATTTAGGGCTCACTAGTGACCTGGGCATCAATGCAAAGCTCTGGATTGGTCTCTACAATGCACTTGACAGTGGCTGGAAGTGGACTGGGAGAAGTCCTTTCAGATATCTCAACTGGGCTCCAGGTAAGTGCACTTTTCTTAAATGGTGATCAACACCTGAGCTAAAATTTCCTCTCCTCCTCTCTCTTCGTCTCCCCTCCCCATCCCAGTGATGCTCCCTTGTCACACCTCTTGGGATTTATCACTCAAAGAGTAATACTCCAGTGGCTTTGCAGCTGCAAAGGTTTTGCACATTTTTTCCCATGAAGAGCTGAAAAGTTTCACTGCTAACAGAAGGATTCTGTTGCTCTTTTTTAAAGGAAATCCCTCTGTGGAACCTGGAAAAATATGTGGGACCTTCCAAGGTAGGAATGGCAAATGGGAAAACCAGCTGTGTGATCGGAAACTGGGATATATCTGCCATAAAAGAAACATCTCCTTGGATTCTTCCACCATTGCCTCAGGTGCTCTGGTCAAAAGCTAAGGCTGATTTTACAGTCAGTGAGAAATACTGTGAGGATGTCATATATGAAAAGGCAACATTGTCAAAACATAAGGCTTACACTCTGGTCAAATACTGATAAGACTGTAATCTTCTGGCTCATATTAAAGACGATGTCTAAATGTTGTTCATCATTTGGAAAAGAGCCCAGGGTACCAAAGAAGGCAGGATTAGGTGTTTAGCTGTGTTATCCAGACCATAAAGTACTGATAAATATCCTCTGCTGTGATATATACTCTGCTAAAAGATGTGACCCAGAGTTCATTCTCCCCCACTCTCTGTGGCCCTTTTTGTTCTATTCTGAATGGGAAAAATCAGATTGTGCATCTGGAACCTTTCCCCTGTTGAGTTCCCTTTTAACTTGAGGCAGACTAAGTCTTAGCTACATGAAGAAATAGGCATGCATTTGCTTAACTGGGAATTCCCAGCATGAAACTAACTTCACAGTACCTCTCTCCCCTAATATATATGAGTATATAGAGTATATAGCTCAGGGGATGTATCACACCTGCATACCCTGTACTTTCCAGCTGTATCCAGGCAGTTCACTTGGAAAGGCTTCTGACCCTGCCAACCTTCAACCCATGTCCGGATGGTGCTTAGGGAAATGCAACTGGCCCATGTCCAAAACATGTCCAGGGAGCACCAGACAAAGCATTGACCACACACCAATTCTGGGCACAAATCCTCCTCTCCTCAGTTTGCCCTGTAGGTGCAGAGCATGGGAACTTTCCAAGCAGTGGAAGGTGGGCTGGCCATACTGAATTGATACCAAGAAATAAGTGTTGATCAAAGTGTGCAGCTGGAATTTCTGGTATAACATTTCTGGTACAATGTGATTGTGCCTGGACTCTCTGATATTTTATTTGGGCTGTGTAAGAGCTCCAACTGGCTCCTGAGCACCTGGTGTTTCCAGAGAAAAAATATAAAAAGCTACAAAATTCAGCAAGATGGAGTCCCTGGGCAGGAAAAGAGGCTCTTTCCTGTAGAACATGGCTGTACCCAGAGCCTCACTGAGAGGGATTTAATGTGGAGTTGTGCCCTGTACATTTGCATGCCAAATTACTCTGTATTTACTTAATCCTGTAAAATGGGTTTTTTGGGAGCTCCATCACAAATAGGGGGAAAAAAATGTTTATTAATCTTTGTACCCTCAGACTTAGACTTCTCTCCTATGCCAGTGTGTGTTCCAATACTTCAAATTTATACCAGCACAGATAATTTTCTTTTTGATGTAAAAACACTGAATAGAACTTCTCATTAATGACATAATTTTTTTAGGTGATTCAAAGCATTTTAAATGCCCCAGAGAATGGGTGCCCTATGCAGGCCATTGCTACAGAATTTATAGAACACCAAAAATATGGAAAGAAGCCCAGTCTTCCTGCAGAAAAGAAGATGGAGAGCTGGCGAGCATTCATAATGTTGAAGAGTACAGTTTTACAGTGTCACAGCTCGGGTACAGTGAGTATTCCTGAATACAACTTTCTTTTTTTCTTTTAATCTGGGATGATACTGGTGCTATTATTCTTTTAATCATTTAAACGTGGTCTTATTTGTTTTTTAAATTCTTCAGTCAAAATGGGTGTGAGATGTAATTATTCCATTCAAAGATATATTCATAGCTGCAATTAACTTTGTTTTCCTAGAGCCAGATGATGAGCTCTGGATTGGTCTAAATGACTTCAGGGTTCAAATGTACTTTGAATGGAGTGATGGCACACCTGTGATTTATACCAAATGGCAGCATGGAGAGCCAACACACACCTGGAATAAGGCAGACTGTGTCGTTATGAAGGGACAGGTAAAAATACCTTCTCCACTCTCTACTTTCTTCTGTCCTTTTGCCTTGCCTCCTAAAATGAAAACATTTATGATTAAAAAAATAATAAAAAAAGTACTGGTTTTAAAAATATGACAAATATTTATGAAATTGGTTTAGTGTGGAGGGATAATCGAGACCAGCTCTAGGAAGATGTGTGATGAACCAGTAGCAGTAACTGCATGGAGACCTGGTCTTTGAGACAATTTCCGAGTGAAATTGCTTGAAATCATTTTGCTTTCCTATTTCCCACAATCATCCACATGGAACATGACTGGTCATAGAGGAATAGGTTCTTGGAGCATGGGCTTTCTCATGTTTTCTTTAAAACTACTAAAATTTAGGGGTTTTAGAGTTACTTGGGAAGCACAAAACCAGATTTTACTTTGTTTTTTACCCATTATAAAAAACAATTGTAATGTTATGGAAAAAAACTTACACAGAATTTTTTTCATATTTTATCTTTGGTTTATTCAGAATTTCCTTGCCATAGTCATCTGGTTATATGAACATAACAGATGCTATACTGGTGAGAATAGAGAGGAACATAACATTTTCTTTCCTACTGTCATCACTCCCTGAATCTTTAATAGATATAGCCCTCATTCTCACACCCCTGAGGAAATGTGGCCCTTATTGCATGTATTTGGCAGTTTTGGAGAACAAAACAAGGTAAGGAAGAGAGCTCAGTCTCACCCTTAGGAAGACAGAAGGATTCCTTCTGAGGATGGATATTCTTGTTGGATCTTAATTGTCTCTAGCTTTCACTTCTCTTTGTGATTTCTTCTTACAATATTTAGGATGGATCCTGGGCTGACAGTTCTTGTGAAAGGAAATTTGGCTACATCTGTAAAAGGAAACCCTTGTCTGAAGAACGGGGGGAAGCTGAAATTAGTTACCCAGGCTGCCAGAAGGTAAGTGTAAAATGGAAGCAGCAAAAAGTGATTGTGTATTGCTTCCACTCCCGTGATAATAAACTATGACAGAGGTAAATTATTTTGACTGTTCTTGGTGGAGCCTAGAAAAACTGTAAATTTCATATGTATTGATACTTCTTAGACTGATAGGTAAACTTTTGCTTTATTTAACTGAAATATAGATTGACTTCTTTTTTTTTTTTTTTTTTTATTCCCTGACAAGTGTACCTCACTCAGCTCTCTCCTACTGCATTACTGGTCACTGCACCCACAAAAGCCACTCTCTGCAGAGCAATCTTTTCAGGGTGTAACACGTGTCAAGGGTTGCACACCTCAGATCTATCAATTTGCCACAGGAGTCAGGAATATGTGAGCTGACTGTTTTAGAGATTGTAAACTCTTGCAACAGCTATTTATGCAATGAGAAGGCAGAGCAAGCTTTACACAGAGAGCTGCAAAGTGGTTGTGACTGTGGCTGCCAGCCCCAAGGCATAACCACTGCTCACTGCTTGCACAGACCCTGGTGTATCCTGTATCAAGGGACAAGACACAGAGTTATGGTCACAAAAGCTATCTTTGATTATCCTCTTGGATCCTTTCATGGCCTTTGGGATCAGTTTTGACTTGGGGTGTGGTACTAGCGTGGCTTTTGGAAGTGCACAAAGTCGTGCAGTCTGACAGGCTCTCTGCACATCTCTGCTCTGCACTGACAGGGCTGGATGAAGCATGGCTTTTACTGCTACTCCTTGGTGCAGCTGCCAGCAACATTCCCAGAAGCAAAAAAAGTTTGTGAAGAAAACAAAGGTTATCTGGCTACTGTAAGAGACAGGTATGGAAACAAAATTCTTGTCCTCTAATGTGTGTAACCAGGATGGAAGGGTTAAACAAAAATTTCTTCCTATTTAACAGTTATTCATAATGTCTACTTAATGTGACACCACTCTTTCCCAGGAAAATTTAAGGTATAGCTGATGAAGTATTGCATGATACATCAGGGGATTTTAGGTCATCAATACAAACATTCAGGATATTGTTACTACAGACTTACAGTGTTGTTACCTCTGGGAATTAAAAAACTGGGTCACCTACATGACAACCCCAGACTGACAGATTGTTTTAAAACTTTTTGAACTAAAAATAAACAGATAAACATGGAACTATTTCTTTCTCTTGGATTAAAGCTTTTCAGCCTTTTTTTTTCTTTCTTTTTTTGCAACCGCCAGATCTGGAAGAATTTTAGAATAAAACAAGATTTAAAGATCTAGACCTTATCATAAAGCTCAGTAAAACACTGTAGCTCTTATTTATACAGAATGAGAAATATACGCTCATTAACTTAAGTATTGTTTGGCTTGTGTTCATTGTGCAGTATGAAAGATGGATACAATCATTCTAAATTCTAGACATAATTTACATTAGCAAAATGTAAGGGAAAAGTTATTTTCTATGATAATTAGAACTACAGAAGTAAGAAAATTACCCTTCCTTAATTTTATACATATTGACAAACCACCTTAACTTTATCAAATTTGCTACCATGAACTGTTTGAAGAAATGAACAAATTCTGATAATATGTGATACAATAGTTTGGTGCTTACTCTTCACAGATACGAGCAAGCTTTTCTGACCTCCATAACTGGATTCAAACCAGAAAAATACTTCTGGATTGGTCTTTCAGATGTGGAAGAACATGGGACATTCAAATGGGCAAGTGGAGATCCCGTCACCTTCACTCACTGGAATGTGGGAATGCCTGGTAAGTGCCATGGAGGCCATTGAGTTCCTGCTCTGAGGAATGATAAAATGAGGGTTTGAAATCTAAAAAGTGGTATAGAAACTCTTCTGGCATAAAGTGGCAGAAAGGCTACTGCTACTTTCTATTTGTGCTAAAGGAATAGATCAGGGATTGTGGTAACTGCTAGAAGATCTCTTGGGACTGCACATGTCTGTTGGTATCAGCTGGTTTTTGTTTCATGGGTATTTTGAAGTAACTCCTACCATAATGTAAAAGGAACTTACATTAAAAAGATTTTTAAATTATTTAATAGGAATGCATATGAGCTATTGTGACCTACTGGTATCCAAACACAGTGAGACCAGGTTACTCTTAAATAAGCAGCAGATATTTTGAGAAGATGTAGTCATCAATAACATTTAACAACTTCATGTTTTACAAAGGAGAGGAGTCAGGCTGCGTGGCCATGGCAACAGGAAGTTCAGCTGGATTATGGGATATTTTGAACTGTGAAGAAGCAAACACATTTCTCTGCAAGCAGCTGGTGGAGGGAGTCACCCCCCCTCCTCCTCCTCCAACAACATCCCCTCTCCTCTTTTGCCCAGAGGGATGGCAGTCTGTTTCTCAGAGCAGCTTCTGCTTCAAAGTAGGTGTTTCATTTCAGAATACAAGTCTTTGCCATTTAAATAAGAATATATATTCATGCTTGGAAGGTGGATTTTACCCTGCCTACTCGAGGGACAGTCTGTGGTAACATGTCTGCAGCCATCCCCAAGTGGTATGACTGGGAAATGCTGGAAAAAGCTGTGTGTATGTGGAACTGAAGTCTGGAGCCACAGGCACTCTAAGATGATAGGCAATAATCAAATTTGATAGACAACCACAGGCTGAATGGTTGAATTATTAAATAGTCAGTAATAGAACAAGACCAAAAGATCAGAAGAAAGATAGAAGCCCATTTTTGTGTTTCTAAATATCTGTAATACCCAACACAGTATTTAATTAATCTATTTCTATAGATTTTTCAGGGAGGAAGGGAAAAAATGCAAACTTGGTTTGAAGCAAGAGATTTTTGCAGAACCATTGGAGGAGATCTTGCATGTATCCACAGTGAAGAAGAACAAAACCTGATAGCTAGACTGTAAGTATCTGCAAAGTCCATCATTTAATTATAAGAAAAAAAAAATTAAAATTGTCTGTCTGAAAGACATAAAGGATTTCTGGTGATCAATTTCTACTTTACAAAGATGGTGTACAAAGTGGCAGAAAAAAATGGGTAAAAAGAGATGAGCAAAAGGTTTTCTTGACACAACTCTGGGAAGGTGGTGCCATGCACTAAAGTTGCCTGAATATAAATAAAATTGAGAGAAGTATCATCAAAATTTGTTTTAACTGAAGTTAACTCAAAGAGATAAAACAGATCTTTTAACGTCACCTTTAGCTGATCAGTAGATAAAATACTCCTGATTAAAATAATATTTTGTACTTGTTTCCTACTTGAGTAAAGGGGAAGACTAAGAAAAGCCTATTGATGTGCTTGTATAAATGTTTAAATCAAGTCCATGAGTGCAGGCAGGTCTGAATTTGAATGCCTAAGCTACTTAGTGGAACCAAGACTTCTAGATATATTTTCATTTAACTCAGTTTTTATGGACTTAGAGCATTTGTGATCTTTTCCATAAAGTTCTGTGTTTCACTGCTTCCTGGCACATGCAGTGCAAGGCTGTTTTTCCCCACATGACAACTGAATGATTACTTTATATGATTGCCTGAAGTTATACTTGAAGCATCAAGTGTGCTGACAATAATGTAATGCTATACATTCTCCTTTTCTGTTTCATGCTGTGTCTGATTCTATTTGTAATAATTCAGAGATAGAGGTTATATTCACTATTCTTACTGGATGGGTTTAAGTGCCTTGGACTCTGATGCTGGATTTACATGGAGTGATGGCTCACCAGTGAGTAAATAATTTGTTATTCCATCTTTTTGACTCTTTTTTTTTTGTATCTCTCTTGGCAGACAGCTCTCATAACTCCTATATAAAAATGCAAGTGGCCTTAAGTCTTTAGTACCTGATTCCTCTGCAGGAATTAGACTTGAATCTTCTGACCGTTCATAGTTATAGATAAAAATACAACTTTTACAGTAATGAAAGGTGATGGAGTCTAGCTCCTTTTATTTAAGCGAGTCTGATTGTGCTAAACTCTATATTCCCATTTGTAATTTGCTGCAAGAAATAATTTTTTACATCTACACCAGCCTGGCTTTGCTGCCCTTGTTGTCTTAAGTAAATCAAGATCTGCCAGGCCCAAGGCCATATGGCAGCACCAATGGGTTGTCTTGGGTTGGAACATCTGAGCAGGATAAACGGCCCAAAAGTCAGAGAACATATTTCTTTTTAGAGCTTGACAGGAGAACATCAGCTCTCGGTAACAAATGGGGCAAGAACTTCCCGGTTTACTAACATAGCTTATAAATTCACAGATGAATTATTATTCTATTCAAATCTCAGGCACTTCTCAAAAGGTCTGACATTAAAGAACAAGATGGACCATGAAATCAAATGAAGTACATTCTTCTTTAACAGAATGATACAAGACAACTATTTCCTTTTAAAAGAAAAAAAATAACAAAATTATGTTTCTACTACAGGTAAATTTTGAAAAATGGTCACATGGAGAACCAAACAATTATGATGGGAATGAAAAATGTGGTGTGTTTACTGGCTATCTCAATATGAACTGGAATGATTTATTTTGTGAACACATGCTGGACTTTGTTTGCCAAATTAAAAAAGGTAAGATAACTTCCTGCCTTTGGTGACTTTTAGAGGTAGATAAGAACATCCTTCCCAGGTCAGATCACACTAGCTGAATGTGTTAGAGACAGCTGGGCCATTAATCACAATAAAACAGTTTATGCTATAATTTCAGTGAAGGCAGTTGAAAACTATTAATTAATCCATGAAATACACAGCCAGGTTTGGAAAGTATATGCAAGATGTTGGGGAAGAGAAACACAACACCCCAAAGTTGGATATTATTTCTGTAAGCTTAACTTATGATGAGCTCTAACATGCTGTTTGCTGAATATAGCACTTCTTTTCAGATACTCTTGAGAAATTCTGTGACTAAAAATACCCTTAAGATTATTACTTGGGATAAAAATACTACCTAATGTGTAAATATAATTGAGAGAGGGCTAAGAAACATAATATACTCAAACATTGATTTATATTGCAGGAACGACACTGAAACCAGAGCCTAATTCCACATTCAGTAAGTCTCTCACTTCCAATGGAAAATAAATTAATTAACACATAATGAAGTTAATTTCTCTTACAGGCTAATTAATGTTTTAATTTGCAGATCATGGATATGATGTTGGTGAGGATGACTGGATAATATACAAACACAAGGAATACTACTTCAGCAAAGAAGCAATGTCTATGGAAAGAGCCAGAGGCTTTTGCAAGAAGAATGGTGGTGACCTTGTTGTCATTGAGAGTGAAACTGAAAAAAATTTTCTTTGGAAATATGTAAGAAACATCTTTGCTTGAAAAATGCATTTTGTTGTGGATTAAGGCACATTTTTTCAGCTGGTTTGTGAAATATTAGAAAGTGGTCCCCATCATTAAAAAAAAAAAAATCAGTTCCATTTTTCATCCTTTCATTGGCTTATCTACTTTGAAGCTTTATTATAATAATTATTTTAATAACTTACTATACATAGACAAATTCTCATCTTCCTTTCAGGAATGCTCTCAGGGTACAACTGAGAGACTTTGCTCTGTTAAGCTGAAAGCTGCAATTACTAATTATGTTTTTTCTAACTCATTCCTTTTGCAGAATTCAACAAAAGTTTTTTGTCAAAATAGATCTCATATTTTCAGCAAAGGTTTTAAGTTAGACTATTTTCTTATAGGAATAAAATGGCCTTATGATGATGTACTGTTTTGGAAATAGTTTCCTATTATTAAAATCAAATTTTATTGCATTCTTTCCTCCACATGACTAAGTACAAAATTCCACAATTTACTGGCAGCCTTTCAGCAAATTCTCATTATGTTTTCCTAAAACTCTCAAAAATATCAATATAAGCCTGCTTAAGAGGTTCTTAACATAGCTTTTTTTCTCCATTTCTTTTTCATATAATTTGTGGTTTTTAAATTTTTTTTGGTATTTCTCCCTCCCCCCTGTTATGTGTTGAAAATTGCAGGAAATTTTTGCATTTTGCATTTTGGGCACATAATTCCAGCAACTCCCTGCACATTATATACTGTGCAATTGAGCAACAGAAACTACAGCATTTTTTGAACTTTATTTGATTTTATTTGAAATCTGTTTCATTACAGCTAAGTAAATTTGTTTGTTTGTTTTAGATTTTCTATAAAGACTGGGGGAACAACTTCTATATTGGCTTAAGTGTGAGCCTTGACAGAACATTCCAGTAAGTAAAAACAAATTAATTTTATCAGACTTATAATCTATTCACATTTGGCATGGTTGGCTCCAGGAGATAGTTGAAATTCAATGACTGATACAACCTGTAGACAGCTTTTTGTCCTCACATAAAGTTTTAAAATGGGATTTTACTCCTGAAAAAAGCACTTCTCCCATCATATTTTCACTATTTCTACCTCTTTTGATTCTTTACCCTGCTTTGGTATTCCGAGGCTGAGATGTTGGATCATAGTAAGTGTGGCATCATCATCTTTTCTTTGATAGATGAATGAAAAAGTTGGTTGGAGGTCTCCAGTGTATTCCAGGCTGTTCTTGCAGGCATTACTTATTGCTGAAATCATAAAAGAAAAAGAATCTTAGAAATCTGCAGTGAGGGGCATCAAAGTGGTTTTAGAGGTGACATATCAATACAGGATCCTTTCTGGATTTCCTCTCAGAGTTCAGGGCAGGACAGCTTCATGTGCCATGGAGTCATTTCCCTTCTACAAATGTCCTTGGAAACCAAGTGCCCTGGAATTATCTTAAACATCCCTGGAGCCTTGGATGTGTTGCAGACATGTCTCTTGCAGCTTCTTCTAGTGCATTATTCTGGGATTCAAAGCTTGGTCAGATGAGTCTCAGCCTCTTCATTTTAGTCTTTCTTCTGTTGTCACAGTCTCACAAACCACAGAGACTCTGCAGTCTCAAATCCTGGACACTCTGCTTTCTACATCTCATTCACTGCTCAGATAATCGTTGTTAGTCTCCGAAACTGGAAAAACATGGGATAGTCCTCGAGCTGCTATCACCTGAGGATTGTGTGATATGACTGAAGATTGTCAGTCTTGTCTCATTCATCACTGATTTGTGAATCACCAAGCTAGGAAACGATTGATTCATAACTGGAAAAAAATAGCATATATAACATTAAAGACTTCCTGTGCTTAACAAAATGGTTCCAAGCAGTTCCCAGTATATGGTTCAAGACCCTTTCTTACCCTACAAGATATTACCCTACAAGCAATATTATTGCTTTTGACCCCAGAAATTGCTAAAATCAGGTGTCTGTTTCTGTGTTCCAGAGAAGTCCAGGTCCAGTGCTAGGTGGGTGCATTTCCAGCACACTGTCAGTGTTCAGAGACCAAGAGAAGCTGGGACCACCAGCAAAGATGCTTTGTTCAGACTGGTCTGAGTCAACACTGTAGGCAGTTGATACAATTTTTTTTTTTCATTATTAATTCCAAGTGGAAGGTCTTGGCTTCCTTTCAGCAGAGAACATGCGTTTGTAAGCCAAGATACTTGAAACTTATAATACAGAACTCAAATATATCCTTTGCAAATAAATAGTAACTATAGCAATATACACCTGGTTTACATCTGTATATAATTAGCCTCATGTTACAATTAACTAATTCAACTTAGAATTATAATTTGCTCAAATTCCTTCTTTCAGGTGGATGGATGGAACAGCAGTGAACTATGTTGCCTGGGCTCCAAATGAACCCAATTTTGCAAATAATGATGAAAACTGTGTGGTCATGTATACCCATACAGGTGGGTGCTGTAACAACATTTGATCTTCAGGATGTGCCTTAGGCCTGGGTGGGCTCTGTGGGCAAGGTTGGGTGGGCTACACTGAGCAGGCTGATGTTTCATAGTGTTCAAAAAGCAAAGGAAAAGAAATTGTAGTCTCTTCTTTTATTTATATACTTTTAAAAATTGAACTCTATGTAGCTAATACATTGAATTACACCTGAAATTTTGTAAGAAAATTTCTAAGTGAACGAATCAGATAAGCAACAGCTGGCAGATAGAGTCAGTATCTTTTCTCCTCTAACCTCTGTCCACTTTTTGCCTACCTCTCCAAGATATTAGCTGTCTGTTTAATTTGTGCAGGTCCTAAAAACTGAGGGTTTGGCCATGGCTTGGATTATTATTAAGCACTGTTATAATTAAAATAAAGTATAACTTTATATTATAAAAATAACTATAATAATTATAATTTAATATAATAAATAAAATATTCTTTAATATCCATTAATACAGAAAACTAGCCAAGAACTTAGTCTTTTTTGGGATCAGAAACTCTCTTCTACTTTTAAACATTTCTAGTCTCAAAATCTATAGATGAGGTGACCTTCCTAGGCTCTCTTAGAAATGAATGGAAGGATATGGACAATTTTGGGGAGTAAATTTTATATCGTGTTTTGGAATTCTCCTTTCAGATAAGATGAGTCATGTCCTTAACTTCTCTGCATTAAAATGACAATATCTCCATTAAACATTAGGTGTGAAAAATTCTGTTCTAGGTAGTTAACTAACTGTCTGCAGCCAATGAAATGTATGTAATTTCTTATTCATCCCTGATCTGTAAAATGGGGATGATGATGTTAATGTTATCCACTTAAATCACACTCCAATAAGCAAAGATACCAGAAAACTCTAAGACTGTGAGAAGCTCAGGTAGGGAGGTAACCAGGACTGAGTGCCTTATATAGACAGAGTGATTCCAGAAACTTAATCCAGTGATTTCCAGATCTCAGAGATTTGAGCATTTGAACTAAAACTCCCCTTTGGAAATGCTATGGTTTGCAATATTGAAATATCTTTGTTTCTAGATTAATTATTTATATTCTCAATTTTGCTGGAAACCTAAATATTTTGAAGAAACAGACATACAGTTACTTATTGTTCCTGGGGGAGAGAAATCACAAATGCTGTGACCAGTTTCCCTTCCTACAATACATTTTCTTTAGAAAGGGAAACTTTTAATCTCAATTTCAGTTGCATTTTGTTTTGTTTGAATTCTAATCTGCTTTCAGGTACCTGGAATGATATCAACTGTGGCAGTGTTGAGTTGTTCATTTGTGAAAGGCTTAACAATACTGTCCGTCCAACTGTTGCTCCCACTTCACCACCACCAAAGGGTGGGTGTATGGAAGACTGGCTGCTCTTTGATAACAAGGTGCAGTATGAAATATATTACACTTTTAAAAGAGCAGAATGAAAAACAATCTTTGAATCAGTTTTTCAATTGCAGTAGGGTTTTTAGTTATCACAAATTTTGTTCTGTTTGCGTGTATTTAAAGACCTTAAAATCACAGCCTCTGTTGGGACCACAGCAGTTATGAGGGAGATCTTGAGACATATGAGAATGAAGCTTTATCTTACAACAACTCTGCATGAGAGAAGTTACTCATCTATCTTTGTCAACACAAAACACTAGCGAAAATCTATGTTCTCATTTACTGTGCTGAGCTTATCTGGCTCTCACACATTGCCTGGACACCTACTCATCCCTTACCTATGATGCAATGACTCTTAAGCCACCAAAGAACCTCCCCTTGAGAAAATTTATCAGGCTTTTTCAATACCCAAACAACTTAAGGATTTTAAATAACCCAGTTATAAGATCTGCGGCACTTTATTATGTACTGTCACTGTTAGTCTTGTCAAAGGACAAAACTTCAGGATAAGGGACTGTATGTAATAAAAATCTGTAGATTTCCATGAATGAAGCTATAAAGGGTATAAAGCAACAGTGTACACTACAATACTAGCAATTAGAAGACACCTAGTAATGAAGATAATTCTCAATAATATTGTTCTGTGTAGCTCTGTTTTCCCTTTGGTTAGGCAAAAATATTTCAGTTTGATTGAGATGTTTTGTTTGAGATCCACTGGATGTTGTCCTCCTTTTCCTCCTCTCTCTCAGTCCGGAGGAAAAGTCATAAACTCAGTGTCTTTCTTCCATTTCATGGTGCTCTCTCCAGCTAAAATCTCTCTCTCTTCCTCACCTCCCAGAAGAGGAGCTTTAAATGATCTTCCCTTGACTCTTCCCTAAATGTTTATACACCACTTCTGACCACCTTCCATTTTCCTCAATTTTTCCACAAACTGACTGCTTAACTTTTCAGTTGCATGCTTTGGGTAGCACATTTGGGTTGCTTGCCTCTGACAAAGCTGTGTAATGACTTAAACTTCATGGGGTCCTATTACAAGAAATGATAATTTCACGGCTTTCTTTACTGTGTCAGAATAATTTTCTTTCTGTGATTAGCCTGTGAGAAACAAATCTGGTTTGACAAATAGGACAACAGAAACTGAGACATCTTGCTCCAATAACATATCTTGTCCTTTTATTGTTTTCTGAGATCTTCTTCAGCATTTCTGTCATGGTCATATCTCAGAATTGTGCTCAGAAGGTTTAATGCAATTTCTGCTGGGATCAGTAGATGGACATATTCCTTCCTTTAAGTATATGCCAAAATATTGGGCTTTTTATTAATTTTCTAATACAGGTCTTCTCTATCATTTAAACCTAAAGACAAGATAGTAAGTACTGTTAAATTAGCAAACCTCCCCTTTTACATGGAATATCCATTTTATTTTGTTTGTTACAAACAGAGATGTTTTAATCAGAAGTTAAAACAGCATCTAGATTCATATTTGGCACACTTCTCTTTTTCAGTGTTTTAAACTCTTTGGCTTTGATGAAAATGACACATTGACATGGCATGCTGCACGAAACAACTGCATTGATCTTGGAGGAAATCTGGTTACAATATCAAAAAAGGAGGAGCAAGGTATAAAGTATCAATGTTCTGACACTGATGACACACCATGTAACTCCTGATAAAAAGATTAAAAAATATGTTAGAGCTTCTGCCATATACACAGTTATTAATTCCATATTAATACAAATTTATGCTGAATGAGAAATTGTACCTTCGAAAAAAATGTTTGCATAGGTTTTAGTGTCTTTATTAAAATCATAGTTTGGAGGTTAATGAAAGATGTACCTCTGAAATATTTTTTTTTTATTAGAGTCTTGTCATATAATTAAATNTTTTTTGTAAGCAAATAGCTGATCCTTGAAGTCACTTCCAACACTGGCCAGCCAAATGCTGTGGGTGTCAGTGCAGGATGCATCCTCAGGGAGCAGAAGGCTCCGGTGCTGCAGTCCCAGGTTCCCCCTGTTCCCTTGTTCTGCTGGACCTCAGAACCTGCTGGTCTTGCTGCCCAGCAAGTTGTAAATATTTCAAGAGGCCTCATGTTTGCTGGGGAGATGTGCTACCTCAGGTCCTGAGGATGTACATGGACCATCTCCAACCTCACTCCATCAGTGCTGGTGGTTTAAACTTCCTTTCTATAGCAGAGGAATGAGATAATTTTAGCACAAAATCAGTAGAGGCAGGAGCTAAGGAGAGCAGTGTCTGGCATTCCACAAATTCATACATATTTGGTTTATACATACCTGGTTACTAAGTAAGGGGGTTTTTTTTATGTTATGCCTCTTTAGAAATGAAGTAATTAAGTCAGGTTAACAAAGAATTAACCAAAGAAGAAAAGGGAGTGTACACTCAGTGGACTCATTTTCTACATGCCAAGGCTTAGTGTACTCGTGTTAATTTCTTTAATACATTAAAATATTTTCCATGCTTCCTCAGATGATGAACAACATAGAAGAGTGTGCAAATAAATCCCTGTTTCCTTAAAAATTTGCCCAACTTTGAATTTGTAAATACTTTATTCCAATTTTCAGATGACTGATATTAAACATCTATTAATACATACTAATTTTATTTTTGTCATAAGATTGGCACCTTATTATCAAAACAGAACACATCATCCTGGTCCCAGGCACTATAAAGTCTGTGGCATTGAGGAAGAGTACATTCAGTTTCCTTCCTTATACAATTTTTCTTTTTTCCCTTCAGCTTTCCTTATGTCCCTCTTAATAAATGCTGCAACAGATGCTTGGATTGGACTGAATGACATAAATCTGGAGCACACATACTTATGGACAGATGGGAGCCCAGTAGACTACACAAACTGGGCAAAAGGTTCCCGAAGTTATTATAGTATGGTAAGCATCAATTTCTGTTTGTCACCTAAACATTACAACTTTGGTAGATGAACAACCTATATATAGCTACTATTGTATTTATGTCTTTTTCTTTATGAAGATTTTTAATAGTCTTATTTCCTTTTAAAAACAGAATAGATGTGTGGGAGATGTATTTTCAGACATATTTTCAGATTCTGTATTTGTCATGGTTCTGCATGAGTCCAGACAGAGGTTTGGAAGAATTATGCAAAACTCAGACAAGTGAGCATTTCCTTCATTTTACCATGAATCATCAGGATATTTGAATTAACCATAGCATAAACTACATAATGTTGGGATGCAGTGTTATTCAGATGTGATGAAAATACTCAGATTATTGCATGCATTGACAATTCTTGGCACTGAACCTGTCAAGACAAATGCATTGAATGAAATACTGAAAAGAGGGAGTCTGGGTCTTCCTTTCTAATTTTTATCTTGTCCTAATCTTCATTTTGAAAAATTCTTCCTCTATGCCTTGAAACTTCTGGCATCTCTGTACCTTTTCATGTGTAATTGTAAGATAAAATTTAACGTTACTCAGTAATTGTGCAATGGCCAATGTAGAATACTTCCCAGTTGTATTATTTCTATAATCCTGTGCTAGCTCTACCAATTTTCTCTCTTTTCATAAGAAAATCATTCCATTAAAATGGAAAGAAGTTTTTTGAGGTCCAGCTACCATCAGGCTAGAGCTGTGTTTTGGGATCTCCAGGGCTTCCCCATCTCACACATTCCTGTGCTTTCTGCAGAAGGCTGTGACCCTTCCCCTGCAGAAATCACTTCACATTCACTTGACAAGACCTGGGATAGTGCCAGAAGGGGGTTTGGAGGTTAGGTTTGGAGGTTTGGAGCATAAGGTTATACTGAAGTGAGGTGGAGACAGCTATTCCCTCCTCCTGCAGAAGGCCAAGCCACATTCTTCTCATGCTGTGGGAGGAAAGGAGGAAGGTAAAGGGTCCAAAGTGCAGCAGAAAGGGTGTGGGAGGTATCTCCCACAAAAGATTGTTTCTGACAAACTACCTCTACATTACTGCACTGTGGTGACCACTCTGCCTCCAGTCCTGAACTGGGGCAGAAGAAAGAATTCAGCTCTCCAGGTAAGCTTCAGTGCTGAGAAACAATTCCCCATAACTTCCAGGAAAACAGCAATAGACCTGTGGTGACCTGTGGGTCAGACCTGGCACACACAAATGAATCTGCACACAGGCACACACCTACAAGGCAATGACAGAGTTATGTACACCCAGACAGTCCCAGACACATCCTCCTGTGTCGGTGCTGAGCCCTGCAACTCCCTCTCTCATCCAAAGGCAGGCTTTCCTAGGGCTGAGTAGCAAAAGCTTGTTGCCATATAATGTGCCTGAGCATTGGCTGTATGAATTTTATGACGTTCAAACTATTCCTCTGTATGTACCTGGGGTCTATGTATCCAGAATTAGGAATGTTTTCTACCTGTCAGCATCTTTTTTCTTGTTAATCTCATTTGTCTTGTAGGATGACTGTGTCTTTTTGATGAAGAACCCTATTGAACAGGCAGGGAAATGGAAAGATGAAGGATGTAAAGCAAGCAAAAGTTACATCTGCCAAAAAAGTTCTGGTGAGTTTTCTTTCACCACTTTCTAGTAGATCTGATTTACTGTGGTAATTTCAAACTGGTGGTAAAAGTGACTTTCCTGTAATTCTGCCCTAACCTAACTGAAATTAATGACAGCATCACACACATTATGGACCCTTTTAACAAGATGATCAAGCTTTTTTTTTTTTTTTTTTTTTGAGAATATCTCTAAACTTTTTCTATTTCAAAAACTAGACCAGTGAATAACAACAAAACAACAAAAACTCACCAAAAAAAGACCCAACCAACCAACCAACCAACAAAAAAAAATATGTATCATCATGTAGTTTACTACTTTTTGGCAATCAAGGGTGGCTGAGTGCACTGTATTTACATCTTCAAAACTGGAATTTTTAATGTTATACTAAAACCTCTGCAACCTCTTTATTTTTTAAAACAGGACAGCTTGATTTCCTTTACACTCTTTCTCAGACAATTTCAGCAGCAGCAGTTACATCCCTCTGCTTGTTGATGGTGTGTTTAGCACCCCCTGTTCCTTGTCAGAAATACAACAAATGCCAATATATAATGGAAAACCAGAAGGAATTGTTCCCTTTAATGCCCTACATTGGTACAATATGGTTTGGGCAGGTCTGGTGCTTACAAGGTGTATTTCTGGGGATGATACAGATACTTATGTTAAAAGGTCATTCTGACAAGTATTAGAAAGGTTTGTCACAGTACATGAAAATGTGGCTTTCCTCACTGCAGGGATTTTTTGGACATATCTTGTTATTGCTGTTTCTCTTAATTACATGACAATTCCAGTAACCAGATCTTCTCTCAGTGTTATAGGTCTGAGCCAGTATAAAGTTACATTTTTGCTTGTTCTTTTTCGTGTTACAGACCCCAAACTGCTGCACTCCCAACCCACAGATCCAGCGTTTGGCTTTATCAATTATGGTGATGACCGCTATGAAGTCATCAACTACAAAATGAGCTGGGAAAAAGCAGAGAAGAATTGCAGGGACCAGTCTGCAGAACTGGCCAGTGTCCTGGATCCTTATGCTGAATCTTTCCTGTGGTTACAAATATTGAAGCATGGGGAGCCTGTATGGATTGGCCTTAACAGCAACATGGTGAGTCCACCAAATGCTTGTGACAGTCTTACCTTAGATAAGCCATTGGTCAGATCCACAGATGTGTGGCAGAGATCAAAATCTTGCAGAGGTTCCTGACTTCCCTCCACTTGAGGGGATTTACACATTTCAATGTTTTTTCATGGTGTAAACAAGAACAGCCCCAACCCACACTTCAAAGGCCACCAAGGGTGTAGCTGCAGCACTGAGTGGCTTCGGTGGTAAAAGTGGCTGTGAAGTTCTCACTTCATCCTCCATGGTTTACCACAGGCTCCTGTGGTGGAGCAGTGCTGCTTCTGAAGGCACACTGTGGAGAACACCACAGGAAAAACATTGGTTAAGCATAGTTATTTCTTTGTGAGTGTAAGTTTTTGTTTCACAGCCCAGCAGCACAAGAGCTTGGGCTGGGCAGCAGTGGAAAGAGCAGGGCTCTGGCAGTGGGGACTCCTTAGGCTGCTTTGTGGAGGTAAAGCCCTGTGTGAACTGCCAACAAGCTCAGCTAAGAGTGGAATGGTCTAAAATGGGAAGCATCAACAGAGTCATGTAAATAAGAACATGGATAAATAAAATGTAGCTGGATATTTTTGGAACTGAAGCTGGGGGGAGATCAAGTGGAGAGAGGCAGAGCAAGAGCTTGATGGGACACAGGTCTGAGAGAGGTCTGAGAGATGCTGAGGTGAGAAGAACTGGAGCTGCACGTCAGTGAGAGCACTGGGAAACTGGGATTAGACAGGAATCTGGAATGAAACATGGCCAAAGGTTTCAAAGCAGACAGGAAAGGAAAGCATAAAGAACAGGATGGGAGCCTGCCTCCAAAGATCACAGGAGGAAGGACCTATGCTGCACAGGACGGGGTGACAGAAGCCATGGATGTGACTAATGTCAGTCATCCTCTGCAGACACTGGTGATATCCACTGACAAAATACATGCTCAGCTCATCTCTGGTAGCTGGTCCATGCAAGACCCACAAACTTACCACAACTGCAGTTAACAAGGGTGGCATGGGTCTGTGGTCCAGCCCCAAGGAAAGCCTCAGCAGTTTTTCTCTCTCCAGTGAAACCTCAGATTCTTCTCTTTGCTCTCTACATACCTAGAGAAGCCTATGTTAGAGGAATGGTGACAAATATTTTCTCTGCAATCTTTATTTGATCTCAGTGTATATGTGGAGTAATTTAATAAACTCTTCATCCATATATTCACATTTGTTACCTCAAGGCCCTTTGCCATTTAGAATATGAGACAAATGGTGTGAATTGAATAATGTAGATTGCACGCTAAACAAACATCTGTAGGACCACTGCCCAACATGCTGTGGGGAATGGGAGTGTGGACCAGTTTCTTACATATTCATGGCATAAACTTTTGCAAGAAAGCATGATTCCCAATTTTTCCTAATTTTTGCATGCATTCAAGTGCAATCTTACTGTTCTTCCAATCTAATTCTTGTATGTGATGTAATCATAATTGTGATTTGCTTTCAGAGTGGTGGCCAATACGTATGGTCAGATAGAAGGAGGAGCAGGTACCTTAACTGGGGCAGTGGAGAACCAAATAAAAACAAAGCCTGTGTCTATTTAGATTTGGATGGTTTTTGGAAGACAGCGTCTTGCAATGAAACATTTTTATCTCTCTGTAAGCAATCCGATGGTAAGTTCTGAATAGGACAAATGTGTTTGGGAGGCTGGGATTTGAGTTAATGTCTTTATTTGAATTTAGTTTTCCATGTATGGAAAGGTTGTGATAAACAGTTAATGCCTTGTGATAAACTCTTACTTTTTTTAAAGAATAACTCTCACACCCAGTCTGTCTTGTCAGACATTTCATTTCATAGGCCAGTCAACACATGCACATCATAAAGACAGCTGCAATATTTCATGCCACGTGCCATTGTGGTTTTTTGCATCCTTGCTTGTCGAGAACTACGGAATCAATCAACTTTAGCCTAATTATAAATATATTAATGACATACTTTCACATTTAAAAGTATCTTTTGAAATATTGTGAGTTAAGAAACTTCTGTCAGTGTAGGAGTCAAACAATTAATTTTTGTTGCTTCTGCTCAAATACTTTAGTGCTCAAATATTGTATGCAATTTTCAAACATGTTTCAAATTAGATAAGAAATTCATCATTTCTGCACCATAATTCACATTAAATTTTATACTAATTTAAGCTTTGTTTTGGCTTTAATCAGATGATTATAATATTATTATAATTATAAAAGGCTATAAATTATGCTTTTACGTTGATTAGGAAGAATGATGTACAAAAGCAGAAACAGAGAACTTCTCTGGCTGACTTTTCTAGACAATGGCTAGACACAAGCCACAGACTTGTGGTGTTGAGATCCCTTATGTATGCTGACTCATCCCTCATTCTGTTGCAGAGGTTTTAGGTAAAAATTGCCATGTTGAAGACAATTGCAGTTAGACTGGTGTAAGCCTCCTTTAGCAGACTGGAGAACCAGCTCCAACCAGAATAATTCATTTCTACTTTGTCAAGCTCAACACTGTATAACAAATTAGGTCTAACCCATATTCCTTTTCCTGGATTAAATGTCATATTTATATGGCTGATGTGTGGTGCAGGAATACATATTTCACCTGGATTTTGGAACTCCACTGAAACCTGTTTGTGTTCTCAATAGAGTTAATCCCTAGTGAACCACCACAGCTTCCTGGGAGGTGCCCTGAACCGAAGCGTGGTCGGTCCTGGATTCCCTTCCGTGGGCACTGCTACTACGTTCACACCACCTCTGAGGAAAGCTGGCCTGATGCTTCCATGATGTGCATTCAAATGGGTGAGTGCCCTTTTTTATTAGGATATTTTACAGGTTGTTTGTGTGTTTGGCTTTTTAATCCAGAATCGAATGACAATATGCAATGTGAGTATGTGTGTATCAGTTATAAGTTACACCTAATTTAAATTTATTATCAAGCATTTTGACTATATGACAATGCTGGTCATGAAGCATGTAATGATTTTTTACTGACAGAATTATTATAAAATGAAAAATCTTGCTTAAATCATATGTAATATTTAATTGGTATTTTTAGGTGCCTCTCTGGTTTCCATAGAAGATTCGGCTGAAATGAATTTTCTTCTACTCTACTTGTCTCCACTTGCAAGTGACTTCAGAAAGTTTTGGATAGGATTGTTCAAAAACATTGATGGTATTTATTTCACAATGCATACTAAGATGAAAATAGATACTAAATAAACAGAGCAAATACTAAGGACTACTAACATACTAAATAATGGTACCAATATGCTAAATATCTATTGAATAATCAGGAAAAAGTAACTAATAAATATTTAGTAGCTTTTCTGCTAAAAGCTATTATGTAAAACATAAACCACCAAGGGGTCTACATTCTTTGTATCTTTGCTGCAATCAGAGTAAACGTGTCTGTAAAAGATTTTAGATTAGCACTGTAGTAGTTGACTAAAAATGTTTCTTATTGCCTTTTAAAACTCAAATTACTTGACATTTAACCACTGTAGTATTTTAAGCAAAATGTTGTATTATCAATAAATGCAGAGTTAAGTTAAATTAAAATTTATTTCTAGACAACACAGGGCATTGCATCTCATATGAGCTGCCTAGAAAAATTTATCAATCTAAATTTCAGTGGGTTTTTCCATAAAGTTTTGGTGAAACCCTTCGTATCGGTTCAAATATATTTAGTGGGGTTTTTTTTGGTTTCGTTTTTTTTGTTGGTTTTTAAAATTTATTTATTTTATTTTATTTTTAACTGCTGTAATTGCAAGTTTGATGCTGTGTTCTATATCATCATAACTCTGAATCCAGTTTTTCTTGGCAGACTTTGAGGGTAAACCTCCAGAGTGAGTCTAGACTGGGCTCCAGTCTGCTCAAGTCTGTGTCTCTCACCACAGAGGGTGAGGGAGAGAGGATAGATCTTATTCCTACCTGGCAGGAGATACTTGACAGTCAGCAGACCAGATGATCAAAGAGAGAGCTAATTTAATTTGCAAAGATAATTAATTAATCCGGCTCTAATAAAGTAGCTATTAGCTGATCTTGAATACACAGATAAGGAAAATCTGAGCATTCTGTATGCCTGTACTGCTGATACTGACTTGTTCAGGTGCTCTGCTTTTGTTAAGGCCTCCAGGAACAGTCCTGGGTGCAGGCTTCAGCTAAAACTCCCAGAGCAGCTGGACAGGCTTTCCTTACATCACTGCCAGTTGTGAATGCCAGTGAAGTTAACTTTGTGAACATTTGCATTTGGTGCGCTCCCACCTGAAAAGCTCTGGCTGTTAAAAGATTGAGAAATGAGTGCTCCAGAGTTAGAAATAGATGTTCTGTGATACCAATTAATGCAACTAAAAAATCCCTGAGATTTGATCTGATCTGTCATTGTCACCAGTAGACTAGAAGTTATTCTCCACTTCATTCACTCACCAGGTAATACATTTGATTTTAGGAGAATGGATATGGATGGACAGAAGTGCGGTGGAATATGTTAACTGGGAGAAAGGAGAGCCTACAGTACTTTTTGATGAACATTGTGTTGACATGGATGTCTCAAGTGGAACTTGGAGGACCTATTACTGCTCTGTTGACCAGAATTTTATTTGCAAAATCCCCAAAAGTAAGTTCTGAATTTCTGTACCTTGGATTACTTTAAAAGTAGCTGTTAACACACATCAGGCCAAACCTTTTAGGCACTGGGTACACTTTGTGCATTGGTGCTGATGCATGTGCACCTGAATCAGAGCCAAGAGTAATTTCTGTTAAAAATGGTGAGAAATAATGTTGGATAATAATCTCAGTCACTGTTCCCTCAGTTTAAAAGTACTGATTTCTGGGCATTTACTGGACCCCGAGGTAGGGAAGAACATATCTTCTGCTGAGAGTGCAGAGGACATTCATGGATATTATGGTTAGAGTGCAAGGAGCAGTAGATGATGACCAGAGGATTAGAGAGTGCTGAGAAGAAAGGCAGATACCTTCCAAGAGGTAAGCTCAGGGGAAGCAGTACCAAGTCAATGAAGTCCTGCAGAGGGAAGGTAGGTGCTGCTGATGGGGACAGTACCTCCATGGTGAAATATGCTGGGATCTGCTGGATGAGCAACAGGGAATCATAAAGTGAGGGAGGGCAGTGGGATCCAGTCCATTTCTCTGCTGACAGAGGCAGGGTAAAACATGCCAGGACAATCGAACAGCACTGTCTGCTTCATTCGTAATGGGTACTTGTGGCCCTGTGGTGTTTTGGATGGCCACATCAAATGTAAAATCTGAGTGTCACAGGCTGGGGCAAGAGCCCTGCTTTTGTGCACAGCAGTGCTGCATAAAAGATGAAGGACGTAAATCTGCACACATGCATCTGTCAGGGGTCACTCCATGTGCACAGACCCAGCTGTGTTTGCACACATCAGCTGGGGGACAGTTTGAAACTGGTCACATTTGCCCCTGCAAACAGATCCACCACACAAATGTAACTGATGTAGTGGAGAACCAGTTCTGCCTGTGTTGGTTCTTCACGTGTTGGCAGGTTGGCAATGGACCAACCTGTGAACTTTTTAGAGTCCAGCCAGGCAGTCCTCCAAGCATTAACTGAATCATACTCCCCAAGCAATGGAGGGAGAAAAGGAATCTGCCTGGAAATACAGCTAAAATGCTGAGTACAACTGCACTTTTCATTTTTGCAAGTGCAAAAAAAAAAGGAATTCTTTAGTGTGAAGTGTTAAGCTTTACACTGTGGAGGAGTAAAAACTTTGAACACAATCTACCTTACATAAAAAGTGTTCAAAGCAATGAATAGTGAGATGACAGTTAGTCTGGGCGTTTTCTTTTTTTACAAGTGTTTCTAGAGAGTATAGTTCATGGATTCTGCATCATTTGTCAAAACATATTTTCATATCTTTTTCATGTGTATGTACATTGCTCAACTCTAGGGCCCCCAGCACAAGAAAAAACTCAACTGTGTTATTTTCAAACCATTTGAAATAACCTACTTTTAAAACAACCCACTCAGCTTGGTTCAGAGAAGGACTTTGAAGATGATCTGAGGGCTGGAGTACCTCCCATATGAGCACAGGCTGGGAGAGCTGGGATTGTTTATTCTGGAGTAGAGAAGAGTCCTGGGAGTCCCTATAGTCCTGCTAGTTCCTAATGGGGGCCTACAAGAGAGCTGGAGAAGAACTTCTTCCAAGGGCATGACAAGTGACAAGATAAGGGGCTTTAAAAGAAAAATGAGTAGGTTTAAATCATATATGATGAGGAAATTCTTTACTGTAAAGGTAGTGAGCAACTGGAACAGGTCCAGAGAAGTTGTGGCTACCAGCTGAGGAAATGTTCAAGGCCAGGTTGGACAGGGGCATGTGAGAAATTTGGTGTCTGGAAGGTGTCCCTATCCAGGGCAGGGGGTTTGGAACTGGATGATCTTTAAAGCTTTTTCCAACCCAAACCATTCTATGATTCTATGATTACTTAAAAATTGTAATGGGCACAAAGTAAAAACTATGCATGCAGTATTTATTTCATTGAACTGTTGCTTTCAAACTGTATAATGTACATTTTTTTTGAATTTTGAAGTTGCTGAAGTTGAGCCAACCCATGATTCACCTGTCAACAATGGTAAGTTGGTTTCTTTTAAGCCCAATAAACAGAAATTTCAATTGGTTTATAGGCATTCATTATTTACAAGTGAAGCTTCCTCCAAAAACTTTCATTTAAATACCCATTTAGCTGTCATATTTTATTTTAAATCTGTTCAAAACTTCTCTCAAACTGGATGTCTTCTTCCTTTTCCTTACAAGTTGTATATGTAGTACAATATAATGTTCCTTAGAACAGATTAAGCCAAATTTAGTATTATTTACCTGGCACATGCATCAATTTTAACTGCTATTATGATTGTGCAGTACTTTTGTTTTAACTCAGTTGCTTACTTAGGGAGATATTTGTTTTATGCAACCGCAATCTCTGGGCATTTGTAGCAATTGTTTCTGTTTTGTCTTCCACAGCATCAATAAACAAAGCTGCTGCTTCATCATCAGGAGGTTTAGGTGGGATGATTTTTGTGCTGATCTTCTTTCTGCTAGCTGGCACTGGCCTCACGTTGTATTGTTTCTATAAAAGAAGACGTGATCGACAGATGTTCACAGCTGGGTTTGACAATGCCATATACCGTGGTGACCTTGGAACTCATGAATCAAATTGTCTTGTGACCAATATTGAAGAAAATGAACAGGAAACAATTTAATAGGCTGGGTAATCTTGGGCCCGATTTTGAAAATAATTAAGTGCTGGCATATGAGAATTCTTAAGGAAAGCAATTTTCTCCAGTGGAAATTCTACTTAATTTTGGATGGAGTGCTTCTTGCTTTCTCTACTAGCAGGAACAAGCAAAATTGCAAGGCAGATGAAGAGATCTGCTCACAGACTTTAGTACCTGGGAGGGCTGTTGAGCTCTCACATGGACCTGGAGCTATGTTGTGTCAGCCAACACTCAAGGCAGCTCCAGTCTCTGCGCACATCCAGCATCATCTTTAGGCACAAGAACTGTGTTCACCATATTCAGTTGTGAGAATATGGTCCTTAGCATGTTTCAAAAAGTATATCCAGACCTGTAGGTATCCTGAAAATGTCCTGTTGATCTCCAGTACAGACTGGCAGAATTGCACAGGCTGGACAGGATGTCCAAGCTCACCTGCTGCAGATCCCTGCTCGAAGCAAGGCCAGGTCCCAGCCTTGGTCCCAGCCTGCTCCAGTGCTGTGGGTCCACATCTTCTGTTTCTACTGAGATACCACAGAAACTCTTTGTCTTAGCCATAATACCAGAATTAACATAAGTTGCTCCTCTTTTTATGACTGATGGAAAGCAAAGTGTAAATTGTACTTCTTCTGCTATAGTTCTGTAACATATGCATTGAAAAATCAACTATGATGAGAGGTGGGAATGTATTGTGAATAGTAGTGGTTTATCATTTAAACAGTCAAATAGGGATTTCAAAGGATGCTGCAAAAGGGTGGGAAGGAAAGGGGAATTACACTTAATTCACACCTGAACATTTACATAAAATGTATTCTTGATATCTCCAATGCCAGTGTAGATTTCTTGAACTTTGAGGCCGTTTTTTCAAAGCCTAATGAAACTTACCTTTAGAATGTCTTTTCTAATTTCTAACCAAATTCTCCCTGTCCAAGTCTGTTTTAAACATTTGAGTCTCATTCTAGGCTTCCATCATGATGGAGTTGATGGCATTGCACCTCATACTGGTCTACTGGTGTATTCTCAGTCTTTATAAACCCTAAACCAGACTCATGTACAGGTGTTTTTCATCTTCACTTTCTGAGTGCCTTTTATGCATTATGCCAAATGCAAACAAACAAATGGCTCAAAGCTCTCAGTACAGTGGATGTCCTTATTTAATTTGATACTTTTTGATATCTTAATCTTTTGACAGGTTTTAATTGTGTTTAAGTTAAAATATTTTGTGTGTGTATGAAATACATGTAAATAAGTTTTTATTCTGCATTGGTTCACTAAACAGGAATTAAAAGGCTGATTCTAAGTAAAGTGTGTGTCTCTTCTTAAACAGAGCTTATCGTAACAGTAAAAAGAGGAAGGAGGGGTAGAGCTCTTAGTCTTTTATACACAAATGAGCACCCATTTTTCCTAGCCTAGCATGTTCTGAAATGGTCTTTACCAGCCTGTGAAAATGTGTCTCATTGCTTCTTTATTCATAAAATTTGAAGGTTTACCCTAATAATTGTTTAATGAAAGTGTTTTAATTTAAGACAACTTTTGTGCTATTCTGCTCCAGGGGTTTCTGAGACAGATTTTACATACTGATGGCTCTTTCATATCTCCTCTCAATATTTGCTGATAGCAATGCTAGGTCTTCCTTTTACATTTCACTGGCTACATCTTGCAGACCTCTGATCCCTTCTGCTGTTTCCTCCTAGAGCCTGTGCTGTGGTATGTAGGTCCTTCTGACAGTGCCCTGCCCCAGGAGATAAGGTATTTCAGCTGAGATCCTCACAGCACTGAGCAGATTAAAAAGATTTAATCCACTCTTATAACACCTTCCATAAAGGACCCTTCTGTCTGGCTTGTCTGAATTTGTTCCACAGGATGCATAATTTTGGAGAAAGAAGTGCCTACCAGAAAACAATAGGCCAAACCCAGGAAGTATGCCTAATTAAAGTTAATTAGTGAAAGTTTCCAAGGACTGATAAGCCTTAGCAGTCTTGTTGCATTTGTGAGAACTGAACCCAGAGTTCACCAGGTCTGTACAGGGTTTCTAGTACCCACGAACATCAGCAGAGAGAGGTTTGTGTATCTTGGACTACACTGGAGACAGCAGTGGCTGATGCCTGGTGATGAAGTATAAGACCCTCTGAGGAACTGCCCAGACATCTCCAGAACTCCCTGGAGTGCCAGTATGGCTCTTTGAAACTGAATGTACAGCTGGGATTAGTTTTAGAATATTGCTCCTATCAATATTGATCACTGCCTGTGAGTGAACTTTGTGAGTGAAGAAGTGAATGTGCTGTGTGCATATTTATTTGCTTGTAAGAGCTTCACTCTATTCATAATAATAACTTGTTAGAGAAACAAACAAACAAACAGAACAACTTGTTTTAAGAAATGCAGTTTGTGATCTGCATTTTTTCCCTATCAGTGAAGCAGGAATTTACAAGAAACTTTAGTTTTCCATACATCCTAATATGATGGATTTGCTTCTCAAATTTCATGGTTGCTTGTAGGTTTTTTCATTCCAAATTAGTCTCCTGCAGCTAGATTTCTGAAGGAAAGCTGTCCTTGCCACTGTTTGATACCAAATCCTAGCTAATAGGCCAACTCCAAGAATGCTCATCAGCTAAGACAGGTCCAGTACCTAGGTTAAAGACTACTTGTGTGAAGGCAGGAAAGAGATATCAAATGTTTGGACAAAGAATTTTGTGGTAAAAGCAATCTTTCTACCAGGCCTAGGAACCTTCACTGTTAAACTGTTGTGAACAAAAATGTGGGAATCACAATCTGTCAGCTTGTCCTGCTTCCATATAGATTCTGAATTTTGTCTTATGTGCAACAAAATACCATTTGTAAAATGCCTCTCCACATAGAAAAGATGTTGACACCTACTTTCTCAATATTAGGGTGGTATTTTAGAGGGAATGTCCTGCCTTTTCTCACCATTTTCATTATATGCCTAGCCCATAACATGGATGAAAAAGTAACTGGTTCTCTACTTGAACCTATTATAATGTAAGAAGTAGTAACTGCCTTTAAGGAAGGAAAAGCTGTAGAAAAAATCACCACTGGAACTTTCTCTAAGGTCAGACAGTAACAGAGCCCTGGCACACAGATATACAAAGAAGAATGGGACATCCTCCTCTTCCAAAAGAATATCAGTTTACAGAGAAAATTTGCTAATATCAGTATCAGTACCTGTTAGATTCAGGCCCCTGGCTAAACACAAATCTAAAAAGAAACTGTTGAATTACAAGTCTTTATTTTTGTCATTTGAAACTAGGGGACTGAAAAAGGAAGTGAAGAGTAATTTGGAGCAAAATGTAAGGAAGTTCTATAAATACAAAGAGAATAGATAGATGGTTGTGAAATGAGCTAGTGCCTTCAGGCCAGCTTCCAATGGACAAGAGCCAGGCTTTCCGGGGTCAGGAGGAAAGGTGCAAACTGCTCCATAAGCACAGCGCTGTCCTGATGTCACAGCATCCGGGCAGAGGAAGAGCTGGTGCTCGCTCTGTCTCTTCTCAGCTGCATCCTTATCTGACATATCCAGCTTTCTGGGCACAAGGTTTTGCTGTGCACAGCTGTTCATTATCTGTTATAAAATCTTTTGAAGGACTTGGTTAGTGTTTTAAGGATGTGGTTAGTGGTTCTGCTTCCTGTGAGGACATATTTGCTCTCATTTCTGGAGAATGCATGCAGTGCAATCATTATGTTGGCTTTTTACCCAGACTATTGATCTAGACATCCAGATGAAATCCAACTCGCCTGCTTTTAGAACTTACTGACATGGTTTTGCTTTACAGTTGATAATCAGGAATATATATGGAGGACTAGCAGTTGTTTTGTTGTCCACCAGATCAGGCAAATGCTGACACAGAGGTTCTAGACATAGGAGAGAATAATATCCAGTAATTGGAGGAATAAGGGTTTATGCAGTGAAAACATTGACTGAGGTTGGTAAGAGCATGGCAAACAAAAACACAACGCAAATTGTGCAAACAAAGGAGAGTGAGGGGAAAGGTCAAAGTAGAAATGAAGGAGTTTGAATCAAGCCAGAAGTGCTGACCATTCCTAGACAGGCAAGGCTGAGCATGGCAAAGCAGAGGTATGGAAAATGCAGATGCTGCAGGGAGAAGTGCAGGATAGCACTCCTGGTTGTGAGGAAGGAATAGAGGGTTGAATATACTTTACATATGAGAATCAAGAAAAAAGCTGATGTACCTAAAGTGCCTCAAGGGCACTGTTCAGACCACAGGAAAGAGTGTGTGTGTGTGGATGGGGAAGGGCTGGAGCATTTAAGATATTTGTGGTTTTGTTCCTATTTGCCTGGGTGCTCTTTGGAAAGGCCACAGCTGGGGATCAGGGATGAAGGCAGGCTGCCTCTCCACCTGGCCCTGGCTCGTGATGTCTTTCACAGGGCAGAGCCATCTAGAAAGATGAGGAGATGGTTTCTTTCCTGAGAGTGGTGAGTGTGCAAAGGGTGGGGAGGATGCTTCAGAGCATCGTGCTAGAGTGAGGAGGATGGGAGGGAACCCAGGGTTTTCCTAAGAGGAACAGAAAGTGGACCTGTGGGGAAGCCTCTGGGGCAGTGGAAAGGAAGAGGCTTTTGCTAGAGTGCTATAGAGGAACTGCATGGGTTGTTTTGCAACCCAAGAAGCCACTGAGAGAAAGCTTACAGCAAGCACTTTCTCTGCAAAGATGTGAAAAGTGGAGACATTTGTTTTTAAACAACTTGTTGGAGAACGAACACCCCCTGGTGTTCATTCCCTCTGGAACACGTTCCAGTTGAAGAAAAGGTGCTGATATTTCAACCTGCTGGATCTGTCCCCCTTGGGGTTCACTCTCACTGGGTGTTGGGAAGAGACAACAAAAGGCAAAAGAAAAGGTATTTTGGCCTGTAATTAGTGAGGGGGGTTGAGGGGGGTGAATAATCTGTCAAAAGGCAAATGGAATAGTAAAAATGAGGTTTGATTGCACATCTCCCATCTGCACAAGGATTTCTCCTCCACCTCATGTTTCAAGAAAATATTTTGGTTTTTTTTTTAAATTCTGGGCAGTAGGAACAGTAACCTTTTATCCTACTAATAGTACTTTTGATTGAGCTACCACACGAGCCAGTCATGCTTTTCAGGCTGCTTTTGAAAGTAAGCTTCTGTTAAAGGCACCATTTTCTGTGTACATTGCCTTAATGATACATTTAAAAGTGAACAAAATTTAGGGTCTATTCAGAGTTGAATTTGTTTGCCACAAAATTTTAACAGGAAATGGGAAATTGGGAATATACAGTCTCCATATGTCGCAAAGATAACGAAAGTCTGGAAAAGAAGAGGCCCTTTATCTCCTGACTGTTTAGTTGCCAAAGCAGGTTCATTTAACACACATAACAGTGAAACTGTCCATTCTTAGTTGGATTACAAATGAAAAAGAATTGATTATACCACACAGAAATGCCTACATTATAGTTACTTCACTGAATATGAAATTCAATGATATAGAAACTTAGCATAGTAACACAAATCAGGAAGGGATTTTAAACAAATGAGGAAGCAAGACAAAAAGGAAGGAAATCCTTAAATTTTGCTTAAAAGCTGTTTGCTATTTTGGTAAGAATCACAACAGAAAACCACAGTCCATGAATTTTCTTCCTTTAAATATTTTCCATTGCTTCTTGTGTACTTTTATAATTTGACTAAAACTGCCTTGGCTACTATAATAATTTCAATTCCAGAAGTTTAGTATTCTCTTATAACTCCAAATATTCATAAGGTTTTTTTCTTCAATTATTCATATGGTGTCTGATAGTTCAGACAGCTAGAGTGTCATTCAGAGTGAATTTCATGAATGGTTTCTGCCTGTTCTCACATTTAGTTTGTTCCACGTAACATGACATTCTACTCTTGTTCTCATGCCAACACCTCTTGACTCATAGTTTTTCAACTGATGACTTTTAAAAGGAACACCTCTGAAATACAATACACTTCTTTTTTGTAAATAGCCTAATAGCAGACTATTATGATTTAGTTCAGAGGACTAAAATGTAAATTCACTCCTTTCCATGAAGAGCAGTGGTAGCTCTGTGTGTGTATTTTTTACTTTCATTAAAATAAAATTTCTCTGGTCTCTAAGGTTTTTCCTTACTTCGAAATCTTCAATTTTTCATTTAATTTCTCAAGCCATATTCTTTATATATTCTTTATGAAGTTCATTCTGTATTTTGGTCTTTGGATGCTTCCAGCTTCCCCCCACTCTGCTCCCCACTATTTGTACTTCAGCAGGAAGTGTACATGCCCAGAAACTGCAGGACTGGATGTCTTCTAAACAGTGGTGAAAATAGTCCACATACATTTTCGTATGTAAAAATGCCTGAAATGAAAAGCCACATTCATGCTGGTGTGACTATTACAGTTACTGATAAAGAGTAAGAATGAAAGGAATTTGGCAGAGCCACTCTATTTTGTGAATTACTCTGTGGACAACATGACCTAAATGTCCTGTATCACTGGTAGTGCTTTAGGAAAAGTCCTACACTTGCTGAAATAGGGACAGAGATAGCAGTGAAAGAAAGGAATTCCTTACTCTGTGCTTTGAAATATTCTCATAACTTTTACTGTGTTCAGGAAAGCTCTGTCTGCCCTTCAATAGTGAGAGAGTGATTTTGCTGTAGCTCTGAGACACCCGTGAGATCAGGCACGGACATTCCCAGCTTCTTCAGAGGCAGAGCAGGTGCAAGGACAGCACACAAGGATCTCTGGCACCTTTCTTGCTCTTTGAAGCAGGGCCTGGGCACAAGGCTGTGGCTGCAGACAGGAGTGAGGTGATCCCAGGCCAGCTTGGGTCAGTGGCTTGGGCATGCAGACCCCAAGCAGCTTCCCTGACATGCTGCTGCACTTCAGAGATGCAGCATCTTTAATTTGCCACTGAGTGGAGTCCTTAACAAGATTACAGATGTGCAAGTCCGGGTTCCCCAGCTGCTGTGAGACATTTTGCTCAGAGCAGCTTGGCAGTGAGGCTGTGCCTGGCATCACAGCCAGACTGCTCAGGGCATGGGTGAGTGCTAGGCTTGTCATCAGGGTACCACAAATAGAGGATTACCTTTTGGCACCATTGTCAAATACAGTTTCTGCCAAGTATTTAATACAGATTCTTGTTTTGTTTGTTTAGCAACAGAGAGAGATGTTCATAAAACAATATTAATTTCAAAATGTGTGTAACTTTACTCATTTCAGTTCACTGGCCCTTTCTTTGGACAACGTCTTGTATCAGATACTCATCCTGAGTCTCTTCCTGTGGCTGCATTGACTGCATTAACCCACGTGGAAAGCTGGGTTCATGCTCTCATATATTCAAATCCCATGGTCAAGTAGATGAGTGCTTCCAGTGGGTTGTAAAAGTTGCATTCCAAATCAAACTCCAAACTGGATGTGAACTCTCAAGAAATTGGGGTCCCAGTTCTTCCAGAAATTAATTATGTTGCAAGTGTGAAATAAAACAACACACAACCACAACAATCAAACAATCCAAAGAAATCAGTTGTGAAAATAAAGTAAGGAAATAGGAGCTAAAAGCAGCTGTTTTCCTCATCCTCATATTTCTGAGGAGGGACTGTGGTTGCCTGTTTGTCTTTCTGCAATTACTTCTATTGTCTCCCAATATCAGATTCTCTTCCAAGACTTCCATTTGCCTCTCAGTGCTCTCCTTCTTGTTTGTGACTTAACCCCTGCAATTGCCTGTTTTCCTCAATCTTTTCCTGATGAGACTGATGTGCAGGGTCCCTCAATGAGTGCCCACTACTTACTGGTCTTTGCAAAAACAAATTGCTGTGGAGGAGCACGTGTGGATCCAGTCTCTTTCTTCATATCACTCCTGTCTATGTGAATAGACAGGGGAAAAAGAGGAACAGTCAGAGAAATAGAAGATGCTTCACCTGGTATGTGCAGAAAAGTTGGTGAAGATGCCTCATATGGGAGCATCCTTTCTCAGAGATACTCAAAATGTGAAGTTTAGCAAGCCAATTGCAAAAATAACAATTATAATTCCTAGCAAACAGCATTGTGCCAATCTGTTGTTGTGCTGTAACTATCAAGTTCTTACCTTGCACTTTACCTGATATTCTTATAAAAACAAACATTATATAAATCTTCAGTACACAGATACAGTGTGTTATCTCTCTGGAATGTATCATTTCCATGTCATACAAAATTTATTGTGAAACAATAAGTCACTTCATACTTTTAGGCTTCAAAATACTTTATTTTCAGTTTAGGAGGGATCTCAAAAATGCTTGAATAAGCATGTTCTCTATGGCTCTGAAAGACATCAAAAGAGAAGTGTGAATGCAATTTCTTTTTTAAATGCTAAAGCAAATAATAAAAGGCATGATGTAATTTAAAGCTTAAAGGTCTTAGAATTGTATATATCCTGTGAATAGGAACCCATAATCACATAAATAATCGAAATAAGGAAATGAAAAGGTCCAAAACCAGTGTCAGCTAAAACTGAAAAAGTTTCCAACAGCAACCATGATTTCACCTCTCTCCTGGGCAGCCTTGTCAAAGCTTCTGTACTAATAATGCTGGTGTGCTTTGCTGTGCTGGCTCCTCAGGACAGCTGGGCTGGAGTGGCCCAGGAAAAACCTCTTGGTTGCTCTCTCCAGAGCAGGGTGGCAATGGCTGTGTTCAACCTGCTCCATGGGAATGGTCCCTGGAATGCTGGACATGCCAAACTGCACCTAGAAACCCCTCTGGGGAAGTGTTCACTGTCATAGGTGAAGGACACATCCCTACACTCAGTAAATGAGTAGACAGCCCTGCAATATTGCCTTTTCCTGAATACTATTTAATTTAAATTAATTAAGGGTATGTAGTTACTAGCTGGGCTTAAACCATGAAACAAAGCTTCCATAATTTATTAAGTACACTTTCCCATTATTTGAGCTGTTAGCATACACAATGGCACCAAATCTTTCCACAAAACCCTTGTCAGTACACCTACCAGCTCAACATAAGCTACTAATTACTGTTCTTTTTTAGGAGTATGATTCCTTATTATCTAGTCATAGTCTCATGATTAGCAAATAGTACTGCCTTTTTTATTACTTTTTCAGGAATTCAAGTAAGTCTGCCTGTCTTATAATTCCTTGGTGTTTTGATACATTCATAAGTTGCCTAGCTTCCCCCAGTGTTTACTGACAATTGCAAATTTCTCCAAGTATTACAGCTTGTTACTAAGAGTTAAAAATAATCAAATTCATGTGCTGAAAAAAAAAATGGGCTTTTCTCTCAGCCCAAACATCACATTAGGTTTTCATCCTTAATCTATCCTGTTTTATGCAGAGTTGGGCACAATTTGCGTAAACCAAACAATGCTCCTGGGATAGGAAATGGTCTTGCAAATATTTCTTTATCCTCAATTGTTACATGTCACATAATGAAGTGCCTGACAAAATGCTTCATATGGAAATGAAGAGCAGGCCTTGAACAGTGCCTGCTATGTTTTGGTAGGAAGCACTTAGCCCATGAGTGCAGCAACACTGCCTCATGTAAAATGAGAAGAAAAGCTTTCCAGAGCAGACTGAAGTGTGATAGACTGTGATGCTGCCAAGTAAAAGTGTGAGATTATTGAAAATGTGGGCAGGAGCCCCAACTCATTTTAAATGCACATTGGCTTCATAATATGGAAAATCAGCTAAATTAAGAGTACTCTGTACATGCAGTGATCTGAACAGCACCCAAAATAAATCTACTTTGATGGCTGATGTGCCTACTTAGACAGATATTTAGAGAAAAGCCATGACTGAAAAAATTATGACATTGGCTGCGGAGAATGTGGCCTTGGATAGTCCTTTGGCTGGGAGCTGGCTCTGACTTGAATTTGAAACTTTGACCAAGGTTCACCAGCTTTTAAAGGCAATTCAGATCATTCTAGCAGATTTTAGTGCAGTGTACCATGACACAAGGTCTTGTATCTGAAGAACAACAAAAGGAAGTAAAAAAGAATAAAATGCACTTCAGTGATATTACAATGCTGGAAGAGCTGTGACAGATTTAGATGCCCTTTATAACAAAGAAATCTGGAAACTATTTCAGAGTAAAGCCAGCTCTTACAGCTATTTACAGAACTCCTTTTGCTGTTTTATTTGAACTGGTGTGTGCAACTTACTAAATAAAAAAAAAGAAACTAAGCCCTACAGATATTTTTATAGTTTTGTAGTTAAGAGATTCCTTCGGTAACAGTCCATGTGAATGTCTGCTCTCTCTATCTCCTTCTGTGCTGTTAATTACAAAATTTCCTTCCTCTTTCAGAAAATAGGTTTGTTACAGTTGTATTTGGAAGGTTTGTGAGGAGGGGAAGAACTCCAGTGTCTTTGCCAGTGTATGCAAAGAACTTTAGTCACTGTCCCCCCCAGAGACTGACAGATAAGTCAGGCATGACTCTCTATTGGGCATTAGGACATTTTTCAGATGTGGGATTTTTCACATGTAAATATGTTACACATATTTAAAATCATGTTCTGGACCTCACCAATCCACAAGCAGTGGGGGAAGAAAATGTTTTAAATACTTTTTTCTGCCAATAATCCTGTTTCAGCATGTTTCTCTAAGGTATTTTAGTCAAATTTGGCATTTAAATTTGGTAGGGATTTTTATAAAAAGAAAAGTATTTAAAATCTTATTTAAAAAATCACAGAATCATAGAACACCTTCAGCTGGAAAGGACTAGTAAGGATCATCAAGGACAATTCCCTGTTCCTCACTGGACACCCTAACACTAAACTATATGACTAAAGGCATTGTCTAGATGCTCCTTAAAGTGTTTGACCATGGGAAAGTGGTATACTCTTATTTTTTATAGGAAAGGAAACAGTGATAAAGCAAAGGAAGAAAACAAAGACTAATCATAGAGATAATATAAAGAACAGGCATTTTTCTAGTTATTTTTATAACTGTATACTGGTATCCAGGAAGTATGACTGGACTAATTATTTTTTTCTTCCACTCTCCATTATTTAAACAACAGTCCAAAAATTAATGTTGATTATTCCCACTGATTGCTGAGGATCAGTTAACAAGAAGCAGTTAAAGGGTAGTACAAAAGGTTTATGAGTGTATCTGTAAATGAGCACTCATGGAATTGATGTTTGTCTGCTGTGCCTCAGCCAAAATATTGAGGTTCAGATGCTTGTGTCTCAGGCAGGCCCATGCAGCACCTGCAGCTGTGATGTGCACCCTTGGGTGCAGTGTCATAGATGGGGGACTCTTCCATCCCTGAAACGTGGCCCTGTTGTCAGTGGCCAGTTGTCAGTTTCATGATCTTTTAACTGAATTATGTGATCCACAACCTTCCAAACATTAGGAAAATCATATTTATTGTTAAATATTTTAAGCATATGTAACATTCTTAGATGTTATGCAACTTGCATACTTTCCAGAAGATTACATTAATGATGTAGCACTGCTACATGGAATTTTTCAAAACTTCAGTCTGAATATAAGACCATAAGGTAAAGCTTCTTTTTTTGCTGTTCTTTCTCAAGCTAACATTATTAACACTTGTAGCATAGAAGGTTCCTGGGTTGAGATAAGAACAGGGAGATATCACTCACCAGTTACTGTCACAGGCAAAATAGATTCTGCTTGGGGAATTTTGTTTAGTGTATTTCCAGTCAAATCACAGTAGGACGGTGAAAAATAAAAAAAAAAATACTGCTTAATTTCTACATGCTTTGTGATTGCTTTCACTACATATGTACAGAATTCAAGCAAATTAATGCAATAGCCAAGAGTACTTTAACTCTTATAGTTTATTTTCCTAAATTAATTCTTATTTTGATCTGTGTGGATTTAATTTGTCTGACCTTGTTAGAACAACTTTAAGCTGTTGCCTTTATCAGCCTGAATGAGAAGGATTATGAAGGATTATGGCCAAGAGTACCCATCCCCCTAGCTAGAACCCAACAGAAAAACAGCAGGCTCATCAAAATATTCAGTGAAATTTGACACAGCAAGACCAATTAATGCCATAACCCATAAGAGCAATGACTTTGCAATGAGTCCCCATGGCTGAGGCTGGTCTGCAGGTGCAGCAGTGCAGGAATGCAGGAGTGCCTGGGCTGCTCTCTCTGCAGCTGCTGCATGGGGCACACTTACCCTGCCCTCAGCTGCTTTTTCAGCAGAGAGATCCTTGCTTGGAAGGGATCCCAAAGCACTGTATGGGTCTTTCTGTGTCACTGCAGCAGCCTGTGAACAGCTAACATTAATGAATGGCTGTTGCCATGAGATTTTCCTAGTTTGCTGAGTGTCCATATTAACGTAGAAGTGTGCACCTTCTCATGCACGTTTCTTGTAAACAAGGAGAGTGTATTTGTAAATATTATTTGTTTTCTTCAAGGAGAACAATGATTGTGTGACAGTCCCTTTGGCCAATGTGGTTGAGAGGTGGGAATATCACTCTCCAATCCATGGTCACCTTGCTAAAAGTATATAATAGGAAGTAGTAAACAAAGTGGGGATTCTTCCCTGCTGGTTTCTGCTCTCCCAAATTCCTGGCTCTGTGTGTCTTTCTGAGCGAGGCTCACAGCAACAACTGGCAAATTATTACCTGCAAAGCCACCATGGCACCTTCCACTTCCTATCCATTCAGACCATCAGACAGGTGGGTAAAAAGTGCTGTTGAGATTGGGCCTTTCCCCTTTACCTTAGAAACAGTAGAAGTTTAATGAACTTGGTGGGATGCCAGGCAATCTTTAACAGGTCAACTTTTATGCTACCAGTACTTTCTGTAAGAGACTAGTGTTTGGGATTTTGGCATAACAATTGAATTTGAAGTGACAGAGAATTGTCTAAATTCATGCTGAGGAGTACAACTTTGTTGTTAGCCCAATTTCTGACTTTTCAGATCAGGACTGGGCAACCCACACTTCATGGCTGGATGCAGCTCATGCTGAGATTCACCTCTGAATGAGGCTAGGGGCAGTGGCTAGGGGCAGATGCCTGACATTGCCAGATTTCACAAGTGCAAAGGAATAAGAAGGCAGTGCGACCTCCTGCCTGGTGCTCCCTGAGGTGTGTGTCAAGTGCAAGGGGCATTGTGAGGTTGGATGTTCTAACTTTGCTCTTCCTTGGAGTCTGTCCTCCAGGATTTCAGCAGCCTCGAGCAGGTACCCCTCTGTGGGATCAGCACAGCACCCCATGATTCACAGTGCTGGCTGGAGGAGGAGAGGTGCAGGCACACCAGGTGTGTTTGAGGTATCAAGGATGCAGTGCAGTTATTCAGATTTTTAGCCCTAAGACCTGTCTGAAACCAGGCTGAAAGGAAACCAGTGTTTGCTTTACTACCAGGCTGCTGGCTCTGGTGTGGCTTGAGGTGCAGAGGAAGCTGAAGAAAATGAATCCTTTCCTTTTTATTTCTTTATTATTACAAAATGTCCAACTGAGAAGAAAATGGAATTCCTCTTGGCTTCATGGTGTACAGGCTCCAGAACAAAACAAGTCTGTTGAAATCCCTGACAATACAAATGGCAATGTCTCTTTTATGTAAACAGATCACATGCTGTAAGGAAATATTGTCAGCATAAGACAGACCACTTAAGGCCAAAGAAGACTTGCTCTTTCTAGGCAAGATCTTTAGCTGAAAATTTTAAAAAAATTAAAAAAAAAAATTAGAAAAAATGTGATTTTCAAAAGAGGCAGTTGACTTTATCCTTGTTGTTAGTACATTTTGTTATAATCTAAAAAGGAAATTCAGTAAACTGCCTTAACATCTGTAGCTAGCATTTCCTTGTAATTTCTTATTTCACTGTTCAATTTCTTCCTTTTATTTTAATCTCATAAGTTCTCTCAAGGAATTAATCCTTTTTTTTGCATTGTCTTTCTGCTGAACAGACAAGCAGGATCAAATACTGTATTTGGGAAATGCGGTCATCTTGGCCTAAAAACAGGAAAGGATATCAAATTTTCTTGATATCATATTTTTGATAAAGGTGCCAATCAATATGTTACTACACTTCAAATTATATTTTTATATCACAGACAGGGTTTTTTTCCATTTAGGGGTTTTTCTAAACAAAACAAAATATTTCCATTTTAAAAATCTGCTGTGATAGAATCAGGCCTTTACACAGTTATAGGGACAGTCTACAGTGGTCAGGAATGGAGTGCTGAGAGTGCTGTTTTTCTCAAGCTTCCATCTTTAAGTTTGGAAACCAAAGCGCTGAGTGCTTGCCTTGGGTAGGATCTTGGTCTGGGTAAAAAAAAAAAAAAAGTGACATTTCCTGAAATTGTGACTGAGTTTTGGTATAGCTCTCAAACAAGAATTACTTAATGAGAAAAAGAAGCATTGATTTTCCAATAAACCATTTTTCACATAGCTTTCTTGTTACATCTTTGTAGGAATGTAGGATAATTGCAAACTCCTGTAGAAGGGCAGAATTTTTTCTAATGTCCTGCAGAATAAAATTCACTTAACTTTTCTAAAATTCATTTCCATCTTGTCTCACAGATGAAAATATCAAACTTCCATGTTTTCTTGCTAGATTTTTTTTTTCCACATAGGTATGATGTAAGATTTAAAAGCTCAGTCTGAATTTCTGTCTTTAGCATTTCCTTGTTGGTTTGACCCACAAGGTCCACACGTCTCCCCAGCAGAGACAGTGGAGATGTAGTGAGATATACACTTGTGACCCCTGCTTTTCCAAGGAAGCATGGTTTGCCCTCAGAGAGAAGTCATCCATTTTTGAGGGTAAAATTTGTGCCACGTGGTCTCGTTTTTTAGAAATGTGGCATGTGACAGAACATTTCCTTATTTAGCACTCAGAGCTTTTCCCCAACCATCCAGCCTGCAAAGCTGAGGAGGACTGGCTGCTGTCCTCTCTCCAGCAGGACCTCATTGCCAACATCTCTCACAATCCAGGTTATGCTGAAGGGAAGAAAAGGAAACAGCATTTACAATAATGTTCTCTGGGTTCTTGCTGGTTCTCTCTCTCGTTCACAGCTCTTTGCAGCTGCCGGGTAAGTGCCTCCTGCTTGCTTCCTGTGAAGGTTCTCATGAAAGTGCTTCCACCCCTCTGGCTTTTCTGGGTGACTGTGCTTCTGTGTACATTGTGCCAATGTGTACATTATTAGTTTGGGAATGGGGAGCCTTTTCATGGCAGGAACAAGGCAGGGGAATGATCTCACAGAAAAAAATGAAATGCTTAGAGAAGGAACCAGAGAGTCAATTCTTAATGGCTTTATTCATATATAGTGGCTTTATACATATATTCAATAACCCCACAAGACCAGACCTAATAATGATATATGTTTAAATGCCTTTTTAAAAATTTATTTAATTCTTTACTTTTCTATTCTGATTTTTGAGCTGTTGGTATCTGGGTAATGGTTGCAAAATCAGGCAGGCAAAATCTCCAGGAGTGGTGAAATGCAGAAATATTGGTAGGGCATTAAGATATTCTCAGATGATGGCTGTAAAAGGGGTTTTATTCACTGTTTGAACAGACTCATTGGATTCACTGGCCTTGATAAAGTGGATGAAAGGTTTTTTTTTTTTTAATAAAATGGGCTTAAGTTTAGGAAATCACTTGTGGAATTGCACTGTACAACACTACTGCTATCCCTTTAGCTGCACTTCTCTTGTAGGTACCAAACAGGGGCCTCTGCACACCTGAATGTTTAAGATTAAATCCTTTCGCCTTTCTAACTCTTGAAGACTGTCACAGATTGCCTCAGAGTATATGGTCTTCTTTAAATCAGCATGGTCTCCCTGTGGGCCAGAATAATTATTTTTTTGTGTACTGTATATTGTCAATTAAATTGATTTTAATTTTTTGCAAGCTTTTTAAGGAAATGTCTTTAACCTTTTAAATACATTTTCATTAAATATGACACCCACTAGTCAAGACATGTATCAGGGACCAAAGCTGGTTATGAATCCGACAATCTTTGGGAGGAAATACAAAGTATAAACAAATTCATAGTTGGTTCACAACTGCTGCTGACAAACTCATTGCAGGACTGACATTAGCTCCCCTACTTCTACCTAACCTTGAAGCCAACAGTTCAGGCATGATCAGATAAATTGCCTGGAGAACTAGGGACCTAATTTGCTAATTAAGTCCCCAGATCCTAGCACTCCCTGGTCCTTGCTACTTTCTCAGGCTGCAGTTGGCTTCCCAAAGTCGTTCCTGGTTTTATAGTCAATGACTCATAAGAGGGGATGGCAGATCTTGCAGTCAGCAAGGCTGAGGAGCCCAGAGTGACCCCTGAGAAAACCAGTCCAGTTCACTCACATTTATATGACAAAAAAGAAAGGAAAGGTGGATTTAGGGGAGGGGAGGGGAGTCAAATGGCTCAGCAAGGATGCCTGTATACCCACTAAGAGACCTGTAGGATCTGGAAGGGTGAGAAAAGTCTGTAGAGGTCAGAGGTCTATAGGGCCATGCCTCTGAGGAGAGGCTGCATGGAACAAGGTGTTAGCAGTGTGGTTGAGGGAATTCACTGATGTAAAATCATCCAAGAAGCTGTGCTCAGCTCAGCTGCTGCTGCTGTCCCCCACTGGTCCACAGTATGGTGACATATATGAGATACATTTTCTATTGTCTACTTTATTTTTAATCAGTAGAACTGATTGCTCTGGACCCTGTTGAAAAGATAGAGTTTTTACCTGACATGAATGCAATGACTTGTTTAGGTAAATGAGAAGCAGAATCATACCACTTATCCACTATACCTATATTCTATATTGATATGTGTTGTTTTGTTTTACAGACATTAAAACATTTTTACTATATAATAAAGTCAACAAGCTCTGTCTTGAGGCATCTGTTCCACAGTCAGTTAGAACTGCCACTTGCAATGAAGACAACGAATCACAAAAATTCAGGTGGATCACAGATCATCAGCTTATGAGTGTGAAACTGACGCTGTGCCTGGGGGTGCCATTGAAGAAGGATCAGGCCATGGTCACTCTGTATCCCTGTAATCAAAAAAGTGAGCTCCAGTGGTGGGAATGCAGAAATGAAAGCCTTCTTGCAATCCAGGGAGAAGATTTATTTTTCAGTCCTGGCAACGAAGAGCATGATAACGTTTTGTTAAAGAAGGAGCTGAGTGCAAAGAATAAATGGAATGTCTATGGGGAAATGGATGTTTTATGTTCCCAGGGATATGAAGGTACAGACAATTGATTCTTTCATCCTTTGCATTAATTCGTTTGTGAGCATAAGACTGTTTAAGATCTTTGGCTCTGACTATTCTGATTCTTTCAGTGACCACCAGAGTTTTAGACTATCCATGCACTGAGATACTTAATCTTGAATTTAATGTTATGTATTTGCCCTAGCATGTATTATTTATACATATTTTAGTCTATATATTATAGTACATTGGTATCTCAAGTACTATAAGTATTACATGTACTCACTATATATTCTATAAATACATATTATTAGTGAATATGTATATACATACTTACTTTCATACTATATAAAATATTCTCTAAAGTCACTATTGCTCACCATACTGTGTCACTGCATTATTACAAGAGCACGTAAACACTGATAAGCTTATTATACAGTCACAGGGATATGAAATTTACATCCCTGTGAGTAAAGCACAACATGGGTGAGCTCAAAAAGGTCTGAAAACACTGATTTAGGCAGAGGAAGCATGGCTGGTTTTGACTCAGCAGATGAGGATGCTCATGGAATAGTTATAATCACCAGTGCAATTACCTTTTTTGATTAGCTTAAGTCTGATTGTTGAGAATGGGTTTACCACATCCAGAATGAATGCTCTAAAAGCCACCTCACAGGATATTTGAATACTGATCTCTTAGCTTTGCATGTGGGAAGCTGCTTCACTGTATGAGATATTTGTCACTGGCATAAACCCAGAGACAGATAGTCTAATATATGTTTACTTTTTTCCCAGGTATCAAGACTTATAAATATTACCTCCCACTCTTGCATGTATTATATAAATCTCAACATTGTTTGAAGTAGAAATATCTTAGGGTAGAGCTCTGGAGCCTTATTAAGATTGTAAAAGCATCTTGGTCAGAAAGTTAATTATAGACTTCATCTATGATATATTATTTTACATCAGAATGGCACTACTCTAAAACATGTCAGCAGCTGAAGTCCGAAAAAGTGCCGAAACAATTTTTTTTATGATTATAGAACAGGAACCATGGAAAGTGCTTTGAGACGCAATTCCTCCACAGGAATTGCATCTTTTTCCCTGGTTACATTAATTTGTTCCTTTCCACGTTCATGTTACCGTTGTGTCTCCTCAGAGACCTTCACGCTGCTGGGGAACGCCTTTGGGGCTCCGTGCGTGTTCCCGTTCCTGCTGGCGGGGCGCTGGCGGGCGCAGTGCACGGCCGCGGGCCGCGCCGACCGCCGCCTCTGGTGCGCCACCACCGCCGACTTCGACACGGACCGGCGGTACGGGCTCTGCCCCTCCACAGGTGAGGGCCTGCGCCTCCCCGCCGCCCTCCGTGTGCCTCTGGCCAGCCAGCGTGAGCAGAATGTGGTTGTCTTTGTGATAACAACTCGTAACTTACAAGAATGTGTTTCAGTACGTGGTGCGTTGCCACATGCTGCGGCTCACTGTGCAAGAAAACAGCACGCTGCACAAAGATGTGAAGAGGGAGATGGAAGAGTAAAGCAGCATTCAGTTCCCACTGACTGTGGAGGTGTTGCTGAGCAGCACAATAATTCCGAGCTCCCTTCTGCTTCCCAGCCAGGATGTGTGCTGTCACTGTTTTACAGCCCTTCTCTGAGGTCTCCCATTGTGATGGATGTGGGCACAAAGATGAGCACTGTAGGGAGATTGATGTTGAAGTTAATGTTTTAATCTGCATGATTCTCATGTGAATGTATTTAATTGCTAAAGTGGAATGTGTCCTTTTATCCATGCTTTTAAGCCCTGTTCATATTGTCCAGAAAGCAGCCTTTCCACCCCTTTGACATCTGCTGTCATTTCTCAGCAATTTCAATCACTTTCTTCTATCTCCCTTCATGGCCTGGAGAGTTTTGCATTCATGATGTTGAAATCTCCACCTGACACATCTCATCTTTCCTCCATTTCTCCCCATGGCTCCTGTTCATCATTGTCTTTCTTTTATTAGAATGCCCCTTTACTCCACTTGATTTAAAGTGGACTTTCAGTGTAGCACACATCCCTAGTCGATATGCTTCCCAGGTTCCTGCAAAGACACCTCACACACTGAGCCCTGAAGGTGTGTGACATGGTGTCACTGAATAATTTTCAGAGTTTTTGAAAGCTAATTCCAGCATTCAGGGTTTTGTTTTTTTTTTAAATTTCTCTTCATACTGACTTTTGGGAATAATCAAATACTTGATGCAATTTTGTGTTATGCTTGGTTGAGAATGTAGAGATCTTGAACAAATCAAAGATGCAAAGGTAATCAGAGGAGGAGCATGGTGCTGCTTGGCACCATTGCTGTGTGACAGAGACAATCAGAGGCTCTTTGAAAGGGGATAGGATTTATCTAAGAACTTTTTGATGCTAACTTCATCAGAGCTAGTTCTTACAGCTCTCAGTGAGAGCTGCTGTCCAGAGAGGGAAGCAGATGTTGCACATCTTTTCAAAATTTTTGCCTGGGATTTCTGGCACACACTCCATGCAGTGTATTTTCCTATGCAATCACTTACTTTGTGGTAATTCCTGACTTGTCTCTCTTCATGGAACAGGAGGCAGTATAGGCCAGCTTTACCTGTCAGCTTACTGGCCTTAATGTTGTCCTTCCCCACCTGCTTGTAACATTTTCAGTGGTCTTGAAAGAGCAGCCCAGGTGAATTTAAGGAGATGAGTGAGAACTTTCCACACAGAACAAGAACCTGCAACTCGGTTTTCTGTTGGCAAGTTACTATGATCTCTGTTGTTATTAATCTTTCCACAGATAAAGACAGCACATGGACTACAGATCTGTCAACAAATGTTCACTACCAAATAAATTTTGACTCAGCTCTCACGTGGCACCAAGCCAGGAAGAGCTGTCAGCAGCAAAATGCAGAATTACTGAGTATCACAGACATTCATGAACAAATGTACCTTAGAGGTAAGGCAGTAAAGCAAATCCTGGGTTACATTCAGGATCTGTTCAGGCCATCATAATAGCTAAGAATTATTTAGTATGATTTTGGCCATTGCCTTTGGACCTAAATATGTGTGGGCAAGAAAACAAAATCCTTTAGAATTTGCAAGCTCATATCAAAACTGCTGCCAAATTTACATAGAATTCAAAGTATTTCAGCATCCTGCAGGCATAACAGTTTGAATTCATATTTACATATGAAGTCAAACTGTTTACACATTTACAGATGTTTTATATTAAACATCTTTTTTTTATGGAGTAAAAAATCTGAAAAGTAAATTGAAGTCTTATTTTTGGTCAAAATGAAATTTCAAAGAAATGGAAAAGAAAGAAAAAATACTTATCTTATGCCAAAAGAAGGATATTTTGTTTCAACTGCAACTTTGACAGCTTTTTTCTTCATTCACTTGCCAAACTGAAAAACATCAGTCATTTATGGACATCAAATTGCAGCTTTACTTATCTACATATGGATGAAGGAAACATATGGAAGAAATATTTATTTTTGGTTTTAAGGATTAATTTAACTTCTAACAGATTTATTATTATTGTTTATATTTTTATATTTATTTACTGATTCTACTTAAATGTACAGAATATAGCCTATTCTGCAGAAACAATTTTGTTTTGATTATACTCTGTGGACAAAGTCTGTGTTCATTTGGCATTAGTTGATAGAATAAAACAGGGAGTTTCAGTTTTTTTGTCTTTTTACAGTATTTAAACTTTGGCATATTTCAATTTATTAGGTACCATAGTATCTACAGATACTTGCAGTTGGCTATTTAGGAATTTCAAGTCTTCCTAGAGACATTGTTAGTGATCATGGCTAATACAAAAGAGATTTATAAAGTAATTTGTCTCATTTTTGTAATTTAGAATTAACAGAAGGTACAGATTCTGCACTGTGGATTGGACTCAACAGACTGGACTTGAGTAGTGGATGGGAGTGGATTGGAGGCAGCCCTTTCCAGTACTTAAACTGGGCTCCAGGTAGATGTGACTTTGTTTGCTTTTGTATGTCCAAAGAGAAAATATACATACCTCAAACACTGCTGTAAATTTTATCATCAGATAGATATGCCATAAGTATTTCAGCTTTCCTTGCTTTAGCTTTAGAAAAATCTCTTTTTCTATAGCAGTATAAGACAGAAACCTTCAATGTATTGCAAAAATATTTTAGTTGTGAAAGCAGCACTGCCTCTTCCAAAAATATTTAGTCTTCTATTTCTTGACTAGCAATTAAAGTATGAGTTTACAGGTTTGTATCCATTTATCTAACTTACACACCACATTTTTTACAGACATTTCCACTGCTGGAGACATACTTTAGCTCTTGCAAAAGCTGGGAAAACATGACCATCACCACTTCATCCAGGAGTGTATTTGAGACTTGGAGCTCTGTTTTCCTTTCAGAAAAGTTCATTTTTTTTTTTCTCTGTACTTTTCCCAAAGGAAGCCCATCTCCAGAATCTGGGAAGCTCTGTGTGGTTTTGAATCCTGAAACAAAAGCTAAATGGCAAAATTGGGATTGTGATGAGAGACTTGGTTATATTTGTAAGAAAAGGAATGTTACTTTGATTCCTTCAGGTATGTTGACAAATATTGATAATTAAATTAGAAGCTGTTATCTGAATTATTCAACGTATTGACAAAGATGAACAGAAGAATTTTATTAGAAATAGAACTAGTTCTTGTTTCTCTGGTTTCCTTTTTACAATTATTGCATCCTTTCTAGTCTGATCTCCTGTTCCACAACACACAGATTAAAACAGATAAAAGCAAAGAGTGTCCAGCTAGTCCCTCCTGTCTGTGTTTCAGTGGCCAGGTCTCCCCTTTAGGTACACACACTGCTGACCACTGAAAGGGAGAACAACTCAAAAATTATTTTTCAGAAGAGGGACATTAGTAAATATAAACCCAAGAAGGAAAGATGCATAACTTAGTGTGCTTCTAAGTCATTCTCCATGACTTGTGGTCAGCCAGCATCCAGATAAACAAGTCCAGAGTTCAGTGCAAAAGTGGTGGAAGATAGAGACAGTGGAAGATCAACACATTGAAGTGAGAAAAGATATTTTAAGTGTATGAAGATTTCCCTCTTGGTGTGACCCTATGTATTCATCTAGCTATAAATTTGTGTTGATGCTCCTACTCTATAAATATATTTAATCCTTTAAAAATTCAAAAGCCTTCTATGTTAGCTGCAGATATTGTCGGATTTCTCCTGACAAATAGGTGATATAGAAGCTGATAAAATTAATAAATTTAAAACATAATATATTTGATTAATACATTACACAATTAATATATTTGTTGCAGACATTTGACTAAACTTAGAATTTCTATTAGATATTATTTATATGAAAAAGCTTTCTATCTCCAAGCTAAAAATTGCCTTGTTTACAGAATCACATTTATGTCTACTCCATTTTGTGTTCATCATTTCCTTATGATGAAAATTTCAAAAGAAAAGTCTTAGTTTAGAACTTTTGCACAGATGAAATGGAAACATTTTCATGTCATGTTCCTTGCATGTGGAGAATGGATTTGTAGAGAATGCTCAAAGCCTGACAGGAGGCTCACAGAGTATGCATCTGTATGCAGACTCTGAGATAAAATATGCTGACTTAGAAATTCCATGGAATAGGACAGACATTGCTGAGAAAGAAATAGAATTAGAAACAACTTTCAAATGATGGCCTTGCAAATAGACTACATACTTTGGAGAAAGAGAACTATGAAAGTTGTATTGTAGTAGGACCCACTACAGTAGAGGATAATTTTAGATAATTGGCTTTAAGGCATTAGCAGCATTGTGAAGCAAAAGTGGATAAGCAAAAAAACACTTATAATGTATTGTAATTAGGAACTAGTTTGGGTTCCGATTGTGATGGCATGAATTGCAACATCTGTATTGCCTCACCCTTCTCATGAGACTGAAAATGGAATAAAAGTCTTTAAAACACCTCTCAGGAGCCCCTTTCCTGTCTCTGGGGCAAGAAAAGGGATAATCCAACATTTGCATGGCAATTGAACTCCTCTAAAGCCTTGGTACGTGTTCCTAGGTGACCTGGGAGCTGTTACTTGCCCAGATGGATGGGTGCCCTATGTAGATCACTGCTATAAGATCTTCAGGGACAGCAAAGGATGGGAAGGAGCTTTGACCTCTTGTCAGAAGGAAGGGAGTCACTTGGCCAGCATCCAAAGCCTGGAGGAGCACAGCTTTATGGTGTCTCAGCTTGGATACAGTAAGTATTTCCAGGGGGTCTCTTGACTATGCCTGTATGGAAAACCAGACAGCTGAATTGATAGTTCCTGCAGAATTCTGGATGTTGTCAAAACTGATTTTATTTATAGCCAAAGAAATTGATCTAAATCTGGGGGGGTGGGATTAGGGGCTTTGTTTTTTTCATTTTGTTGGAAGAAGCTTAAAACATTCATGTTCCAAGTTACATAAAATCAGTACTTTAAAATTTGACCAGTGCAATTTAAAATTTTCAGTGCAGTGGAACTGAAAATTAATTATTCAGAGTTCTATCGTACCACCGTGATGTATCAGCATTAGGCTGGTAATTCATACTCACTGTTATGAGTAAGAACAGCCAATTTTTTCATCCAGTGCAAGGATTTCCTTACAGCAAGTTTTTCAAAGCATATAGTCTTTATTTTAATATGTATATGAAAATATTAATTTATAAAGTTATCATAAAATGTACTAAATAATTTTATGGTTCATAAATTTGTGACAGAAATTCTATGTCCAAAGCTTAATGGTTGGTGTTGTGAAAAGGGTGGAGTGCCAAAAGAGGTGTTATCTCTGTTTCCATCCCTAGAGCCAACAGACCAGCTGTGGATTGGGCTGAATGACCGTAAGGTTCAGATGTATTTTGAGTGGAGTGATGGCACCCCAGTGACATACACAAAATGGCACCTGGGAGAGCCATCCACCACAAACAACAGGCCAGAAGACTGTGTCCTGATCAAGGGCCAGGTGACTTGACTCGATACATATTGTATTTCCATATTGAAACTTCACTATTTAACAAAAGAATAACATGCTCCATTATTTCAGCAAATGGCTAGGGCCAGAAAAAGAGATGTAGGGATTGAATTGAATGAGACTGAGAATGAGATTGAGAATGAGATTGAATGTGACCTTTAAAAACAACCAACCAAAAACGCATTACTGCATTGCTGCTGAAATTTTCTCCTTAAGTACATCTGAAAGTCACAAATGAAATTATTAGGGCTACAAAACACGTCTCTGAAGTTATTCTGAATACATTATCTCCTTTTACTCTGCTGGTAATGATGGTACACGGGGATCTCTGATTCCTGCTGGCTCCTCTTTGCAGGTCCCATAGCACAACTGCCTGTGCAGGACCCAGCACAACAGGCCAGGCAGCAGCTCCATGCACCCTCCTCCCTTTTTATCACTGCCAGCTGTGGCTATACTGCTATAGCCCAGTCTACCATTTCACTGAATGTGAGCAGATTTGGCTTTGATATCATGCAGGAAAACTGGATAAGGAAAAATATTCAATTTAAAAATAAAAGGAGAAAGAAAACAAATAATTTTCATCACAAAGAAAGGTATTATTGATCTTCTTTATATTATTCATCTTTATCTTATTTTTATTTCAAACTTTTTCCTGACACAGAATGGATATTGGGCAGACAATATTTGTGAAAAGAAGGCTGGCTACATTTGTAAAAGAAAAGCTACATCACAAAAAGCTGGAGAAAAAGAAATTACTGCTGCAGGTTGCAAGAAAGTAAGTATGTGAGAATGGAACATCAGTTTCCTCAGATGAAATATGTTCCTTGTTGGAGAATCAATTAGAATTATTTGAAATATTTGTATCATTTAAATGGAAGAGGGTTTTTGTTTTATTTATTATGAAGTTCCTCCCTCTTTCTCAGTTACTCCAAACTTTAAAAAACCATTTACAGAAACTGCTTAGGAGGAATCTGTAATTTCACTGAAAAAAAGTTTCTAATTCATAGTATTCACAATCATTGTGCTTCATTAAATTTTAAATGGCAGATTTCACTTAATACATGATATCACAATTATTTAAAATTTCTGTGGAAACCCTAAAACCATGTTACAGGGCTGGAGAAGATATGGGACCTACTGCTATTTTATTGGACATGTTCCAGCAACATTTTCAGAAGCAAACACCACTTGTGTTGGAGAGGAAGGTTACTTAGCTACAGTCGAAAATAGGTATGATAATGTCATTTGCTTCACTTTAAAATAGCTAAAGATTGTATCCTATGAAATATTCCTGGGAAAGCTAACACAACACCAAGCACCAAAATGGTTAAGTAACAGATGAGGTATCTTGTTGAATAACAAAAAAATCTTGTTTTTTTGTTGTTTATACAGAATCTGAATCCTATGTAGGGTTTTCTACCCCAGTCTGAAGCAAGGAATAAGAGAAAAAGTTCCATTATCACTTTAGACTGGTAGGATTTGGGTAAGCTATTTTGTTTTCACTTGTGTCTTTATGATGTCTTTTACAGGTATGAACAAGCCTATCTGACCAGCCTTGTTGGGCTGAGGCCTGAGAAATCCTTCTGGCTTGGCCTCTCTGATGTGCAGGGCCAAGGCATTTTCAGCTGGGCCAATGGTGAAGCTGTGTCCTTCACACACTGGGATGCAGGGATGCCTGGTAGGTGCTGTGATGAGGCATGGTGGGTGCTCTCTGAGATTGTGGGCCCTTTTTAGGTTCTGTGGGTAATGTCCTCTGAATTTTAAGTTTTAAATTTTTGGTGTATTTTACAAGTACTCAGAGTTTTCAAATTCCCTATTCTAATTACAAAGGGAAAATTTTAAACTGCAGTTTTATGTTAGTTTTTTATTATCTGATATATTTACCTATAAGATTAATTTTGGCTCATCTTCATGGAGAGACAAGGGGAGTTACAAATGGGTCCTGAGACTATTCCACACTTGTCCCTCTAGTGAAAACATTAGCCTGGGAGAAGAATTTGAAACAGACCAACTGTAATGTGGATTTTAAGTTAGAATTCCAAACTCAAAGTATCAAAAATCACTGTGCCATTATTATTTTTATGTGTGATACTAAGTAAACTGCATTCATGTGTTCATACTGTGCAGAAGCACAGAAAACAAGATTTCATTATGCCATGAGGAAATTTGCTCTCTGTGGGATATACTATGTTACTCTTAGAGATCATTTGTCTGAAGACTTTCTTGAAAACTTTCAGTGAAGTTATAAAATATAGAATAAAAACAATAAAAAGAAATCAAGAAAATAGGTCATGGAGGAAATTTATGGCATAAGTCAGGACTAAGCATAGCTGCAGAAATATCCAGGAACTGTTAAGATTACATGAAATAAACTCTTCTCTTTAATGTGTAATTTCCTGGTAAAGCTGCCTTGACATCTAAGCTTTGCAAAAAGACAGATTTGTTTACAGGAGATGCAGGGAAATTCAGATGAATGACTCATTAGTAAATTAGCTGAATCTGTAATAAAGGAGATATACTGGGAAAGATACGTAAAATCACTTCTGGAAAGGGAGGTCATGCTTATAGATCTCCCAGGGCTCCACACAGAAAGTTAAAGCATATGCATGAGGGAAATCTAGGAAGTGTGGTCTGTCTCAGTTACCAAAAGCCTTTCAGCTAATCTGACTTAACAGAGAAAAGTCTTTACATGAATAAAAATATTGATCAAAAGGCACAGCTTGGAAGGTGGATTTTTTACTGGGTGTGCTCACCAACAGAACCCCATGACCTGTGCCAAAGCCCATGCTGTTCAATGTATTTGCAGACCATCTGGAAAATGTGCAATAGTATGATTGCACAGGATGAGAGTAAATTATTTCTGACAGCAAAGATGTGCCTGTGAGAAAACTCAGGATGGTATCAGGAGAATAAGTGACAGAGCATGATCAGTAAAACAGTGGGTGAACTTTGATGCAGGTAAAGGATGCTCTTAGGAACAAACACATGTCTTGAACACGTCTTGCCTTAAAATGATGGATTTATAGCTGAATTTCATTTCAGTTCCTGGTACCATGGTAGACAGGTCCATTAAAACATCAGGTCTCTTCCCAACAGAAATGTAAAAAACCAAGCAAACAACCACTCCCCCCACCAAAAAAATAAAATTTTAAAAATACTTAGGGAATTAGGAAAGAGCACAAATAAGCCATTAAATAGGTCCATTTTGTGTATTTGTTTGACTGCATCTTGTGTGATGTAGGCAGCTCTGTTTCCCTCTGAGAGAACAATCTAAAATTACAGCAAACATTATGGGGTAAGTTTCATCCTGAGGATGTCTAGGTTTGCATGCCTGCCCTCTGTATGCACTTGTGGAATTGTTGCCACCTATGTGAAAACCTCCTGTGACTCAGGTAATGCTATGTCATGTAAAACAGGCTTAACATAAATAAAAACAAGATTCACACTAGAAAATACAAGATTTCACTGTAAAAACTCTCACTTTCCTTTCTACCCAAGGAAATAGTTATGCAGGGCATTCAAAATAAACAACAAAAAAGTAGGATTCTATATTGATCATGACCTCCTCAAACAGAAAATACTACTCTGCTTGCACTATGACCTAAAATATAAATTTGCTTTTCAAATTTTATTGCATGGCAAAAAGTAAATAGCTGCTGCTCAAAGATTTTGACAAAGAATCAAATAATTCACACTTTAGAAAATATCCATGTTTGTTTTTGGTTTTTTTGGGTTTTTTTCTCATAAAGGAAATAATCCAGGATGTGTAGCCATGAGAACTGGAACTGCAGCTGGATTATGGGGTGTTCTTGACTGTGAGAAAAAGCAAAAATTTATTTGCAAGCAGTGGGCAAAGGGTGCAACAGTTCCACCTATTCCAACTACTGCTCTGGTCCCCACGTGCCCTGAAGGTTGGGTATCAAACAACCACAGAAGTTCCTGTTTTAAAGTAAGTGCCTAAATAGTTAAAAGAAGCAGCTTGATTGAGGAAAAAAATAAACAAAAAAAAATTTAAAGGAACATACATCTTAATTTTAAATATATGAGATTGGAATGGAGCAAAAAACCAAAATTCTTCTTATGAAATCATCCATGAGAAGGGAGAAACTAAAGAAAGAAAGATAAGATTGAAGGGAGGGAAGGGAAAGGAGGGGAGAAGCACACAGGAAAGAAAATGAGGAAATTGGTGTTTCAGGGCTTGAAGGAACTGGAAGGAAATGGAAGAAGAGGAACATAAATATTAAGGCCCCAGAAAGACATAATGAAAAGAAACAGAAAAAAAGAAAAATATGGAAACAACTCCACATTAGAATTATTAAAAGACAAATGTCTAAATTCTGCATTAAACAGCAGAATCAGCAAAGCTGGTTGGTCGGTGCTGCTCTTTATGCCTGTTGTGCAAAGATGTGGTGTTTGTTCCCTGAACTGTCACATGTCTCAGACAAACAGAAACAGTGACGTGTAGCAGCACAATGCCTAAGGCTGGATCTTGCTAAAATCAGCACATTACCCCACAAAATACAGGATAAAAAGTCACATGGAAGGTTAGTTAAATGAGTGTTTATGAAGAACATTTACTTGAGAGTTTCTGATGCAAAGCTACAGATAACTTGTGTTTGAACTACAGTCGGCTATATCTGAGCTGGCATAAAAAAGGAGTTTGAACAAGAAATGAGTGTAATGTGTGAACAGTGATTTGGAATCCTGCAAAGTTGAAACGTGCTAATTGTAAGATGTTAATACTTTTATCCCTTTATTGGATTAATGAGTCCTTTTTTTTTCATTTCTTTCAAATTCATCTGGAATGCTATTTATTTGTGCAAATCATATTTTTAACTTTGATCAAATCTGTGCTTGTCTCTTAAACTAGTCTGACATTATACTGCAAATGTAAAGTGAGAGTTGTAAATTACCATGAGGTCATTCCTTTGCATGAATCTTCAGACTCCTCCCAGACCATTTTGCCACTCCACCACAGCTACTCTTCTTTCCCTTCATATGGAAGCTGGCTTGGGCCCTCCTTCAGTTAAAACAAATTAAAGGGATTTGGGGAGTTGTATTCCTTTTTCCCTTCTGGCAATTCCTTTTTTTTTTCTCCCCTTTTGCCACTATGCTAAGTAGGTAGGCAGCTCTAGAGTAAAAATTCTAGGAACAGAATAGGAAATGCTTTTTCTCTTATGGACTTATACTTGGCTCATATGAAGCCCCATTTATGTTTAAGCAAGACTATAATTCTTTTATTATTGTAACATGTATATCATATGTTTTAAATTAATTTCTCCATAGCATTTTTGCAGATCAGGAATTAGAAAGAAATCATGGTTTGAAGCTCGAGATTTTTGCAGACAAATAGGAGGGGATCTGGTCACCATTAACACTAAAGAGGAGATACCATTCCTAGTGGAAGCATTGAGGTTGGTGTTTGATTTGTGTTTATCTTACCAGATTTGAAGAATTTTCATATGAACTATTATGAATGATCCTACATGATTTCTGAAATGTATGGATTCCTCAAAAGCCAAAAAACCTGGGATAATTTGAAAATTCTTTATAAGGTTAATTTTTTCATGAAAAAAAAGTGATTTGTATCAAGAAAAATTTTAAAAATCCTCCACCAGTATCATGACTACTAGATATAGTTTAGAAACACATGAAATTAGCAGTATTTCTTATGAAAAGAAACATATGATCAATCTTTGTATCTATTTTGTATCTACTTTGAAGTAGGTATGTATTTACCTTCCAGTGGTCAGTGCTGAAACCACTTTCTGAACCTGTGAAGGTTTTCCCTAAGTAAATAGTACATTAGGGAAATACATGATCAATACTACTAATAAGTCTGAACACTAAGCTATTGACACTGAACCACAGAAATATTACACATTTCTATGAAGAGCATGTGTTTTCACTTCACCAAAGGTAACAGGGAAATTTGCAACTTCACTGCTTTTACAATGTGCTCTAGAAAGTTCAACAATGAATACATCTGGATTTTTTTTTGTGCTGACGTTTACACACTGCTCTATCCTGTAATTTCTTTTAGTGCCACTCGCTGTACATTTGAAACAGTTTGGCTTGGTATATTTTCCTTGAATCCAGATGAAGGATTTGCCTGGAGTGATGGCTCTCCAGTGAGTATTTTAATTTTTCACCATATTTGTTTGCCTAAGATACTTTGGGATTTGTGTATATATACTTGTTGCTTTTTGCTGTTATCCTCACTAAAGAAAATACCAATCCTACAAACATTCATGTAGCTGCTTATCTGTATTGTCATGACTAATATCAACAAGCTATACATTGGATTAGATGGAAATTATCTGTATCTCATCAGAATCTGTAGATTTCTGTGTAACACTCCATTTTATTTTCTCTTCAAAGAAGATAATATTTACACCTAAGGTGAAAACATAAAATTCATGTATCCTATCTGTGGTAGTAGCCATAAACATCTAAAGAGCTAATCAAATGGCAGGCATATTTCCCAGTATACTCCTGAATCCCCCTGTAAGTGATGGCTCAGGGTCTTCTAGAACTGGAGCTCATATCTGTAATTTTTATTTACTTATTTCTGGGAATTTATCCAGTCATCTCTTAAGCCCATGCAAAAATCTACAGCTGTGAAAAACATTCCTGCAGGATTCTACTCTTTATTACCCTCCATTTACTACTACTTCCTATTCTTTGGGGTTTTTTCAACACAAGCAAGGATCTTTTAGCTTATCCTATCACATTATTTTCCAGAAAAGTTCCTGAAAACAACATTATCAAGAATTCTTGATGATAATAAGTAAGCTGTATCACATGGGTCTCCCTTTCCATTTGTACATCAGTTTTTTTCAGAGGTACCTCCTCTAGATTTGTAGGACATGACTTCCCTCCCGAAAGTCACAGTCCCATCCTCATTAGCCATAGGGATGGAAAAAAGTAATGCTGGACTGATCCACAACATGGTCCCTGCCACCAGGTAAGTGTTGGACAATGTAATTTTGAACCAGGTCAGATGTGGAGTGAAAAGTACCCTGTCTGCACATGATTAGCATGAACGATATGTGGGTAAAAGTTCACAGCTAGGAGAAGTTTATTAGAAACAGTTCCTGTGCCTGTTTCTCTTCTGTGTCTATGGCTCAGGGCACAAACCAAAAAAGCCCTCCAGGTACAGCAAGACACCTGTGTCTGAACACCAACATCTTTGGCCCACTCTAAAATCCTTATACCTATAGCTTTCCCTGCATTTACAGCTCCTTTTAGTTGAAACAAGAATCTTTGAGACAAAAACGATTAGTTCCCATTTTCCAGTAAAAAGTAAAGCTACCGAAACAGATGAAAAGAGTAACAAAGTTCATTTCTTCTGTAGGTTAGGTACACAAACTGGGATGATAGCTCAAGGAATTCAGGACGACGCAAGTTTTGTGGTTCATTCCATTATGGGAGGCATTCTAAACAGTGGTCTCTTTTGGTCTGTCAAGAACAGCATAACTGGGTTTGCCAAATAAAACAAGGTAGATTTCTTCTCTTTTGGCAAGATGATTAAAAAACTTTAATAAGTAGTTGCTTTTTAAGTTAAGTTACTGGAGAAAGAGACAAAATTTTGAGGAACTACTTTTTCCCAATGGAGGTCAAGAGCATTAAGTAATATATTATGGGCTGAGATTTTTAAATTATGGATGATAAGAAGGAATTGATTTTTTTCCCATAAATTAGGGTGCATAAAAAAATCCATATATTAGCAAGATTACATTTTTTAAAATATGATGAATATTTAGGTTTTATTTTTGTAATGTTGGAGGTGAGGAGTTGTATCGTATTCCTTACAATACTGGTTTTTATACTAACACAGGTGAACATAAAAATCAAATATGAAATTTTTGTCAGAGTTGTTGGTATTTCAGGTTCTCCTGTATAATTATTCAAGATTCAACTGCTTTTGGAAAAGAAATAGTTCATAGTAGTGCTATTTCTTTTTTCTATCTCAACCAAAAGTAACTCACAATCTGTATATGTACGTATATATCTATATGTATCTATATGTATAGATATATATACACATACATAAAGTCATATTTCCTTTTGCTTATGAATATTACTCACAGAGGTTTTTTTGTAAGAGCTAAAGTAAATCGAGTGGAATTTTTTTCCCTCTTGATGAAATATCCCCAGGTGAATTATGGAATGTCTACTTATGGATCAGTAAAGGACCTGTATGCCACAGTTTAAAGTGTTTCAGACAAATCTGCTGTGGCTTACAGGCTGGGGAAGCAGTTTTCCCTTCCCTTGAAGGAATGGTATTCAGCCAAAACTCTGTCTTTGGGAAGCAGCACTTATGATACAAAGTTAAAGTTGATGACCTCTCATATTGAGCAATGTGAAGCCAAACTGTGTGGCTAAGCCTGCTTGGTAGTCAGGGGCAAAGGGGTAGAGAATCCTTCTCTGTTCCTCACTCTTCTTGCAGTCAGTCACAAGCTACATCATAACACTCCACAGAGATTCATCATGCCTTCTATTTTCTTCTTTTTGCAGGAGTGTCATTAAGACCTGAACCAATTGACACGTATGGTAGGTCTTTGTATATATATTTATTATTCATAGTTTTTTTCCTAAAATTATTATTCTAAAAAAAGCTTTTATGTTCTACACATATAGAATTTAAGAGTACCCTATTTATCTTCCAGAATATAAAACTACTGCAGATGGATGGGTCATATATGAAGATAAGCTCTACTATATCAGCAAGGAACAGGATTCCATGGAAAGAGCCCGAGAGTTTTGCAGGAAGAGTTCCGCAGATCTAGCTGTTGTTAATAGTAACAGTGAGAGAAGGTTCCTACTGAGAGCACTAAAAGCAAATGTAAGAATCATTGTAAACAAGCAGCCTAAAGTAGAAATGCTTTTGACAACCTGCTTGTAAAACCTGAGTTGTCTCAGAAGCAGAGCCATCAGCATTTTCACTAATGAAATATCCCCAAATGCATCCTTTGATCCCTTGGCATTTGGCCTCTCCTGCTCCTTGCCAACTGCACTGCTGCAGCTCACAGGAGGAGTGATGTTGGGAAGGTGCCAACTCTCTTGGGAAGTAGCTGGTCTTTGAGGGAGATTAAAAAAGGAGTATCAGTTTCTGACTCAAAATCTGCTTCTTTTCTACTCCATCCTAAGGGCTTTCAGTGCTGCAGATCTTGGCTCTGATGTCCCACATAACTTCTGTGCCTGGACATATAAACACATTGCTGTGGTTAACTGCAAGCAGGTGCTTTACTGCTGTGGACTTCAGAGGCTGCTCTGTGCAACTAATCAATGGTGTATCAATTTCTGCTGCTTTTGCTTCAAAGATTTATTTTTTAAATTGAAATAGTGTCTTTCTGATTTAGGAGCGCTATGTGAGACAGTCCATAGCATACTTCATTGGTCTAAGAGTGAGCCTTGATAAAAAGTTCAGGTAAGTTAAGATGATCAGTACAGCTTCTAACATGTAAAAACAAATAGAATATTTTATGAAGCTGGAGGTACTGGATATGTTCTCTTGAAGGTCTGAAGGCTGTTCTACATACCTCGTACAAAGCAAAATGGAATAGTCCTAGAATATTCTGAAGTCAAATAATTTCCCCCCAAAATAAATAGCAAAAGAAACTTTTTTCCTTGAGCAAGCACTTAGCCAAAGAAAACCTTGGCAGCTCTGCTCTCCATAGACATTGTCAAGTTTCTACCAGAGATTTACCCCATAAATTGCAGTGATACTTTGCTATGCTAAATTTTATACCTTGTCTTGGTTGGAAAGACAGGTGTTTGCGGAGGAAATTTGGAGCTCCCCTTGGAAGAAGAATGTAAACCTTTTCTTTCTAAATTATTATAGTTTTGCAATTAGGGGCTTTCAGGCTAAGACATGGGAATAGGAATAACAGTTCTTTACTGGGAATATTAAAAATAAAAATGTAGTAATACAAAAAAAGAATAAAACAAACACAAATCTTAGAAAACTCTGATAGTGAGAGATACGACCTGACACCCTGTTGGTCCAGGTGTTGGAAGCAGTCCAAATAAATCCTCTTGAAGTAACAGATGTGGTTCTGTGGAGTAGAGATGACCCTGTAGAAAGGGTCCAGTGATGGTGAGATGGGTCCAGTTTTCCTCCAGGAATCCAGTGGAAAATCAGATCCCTGGTGTTCCTGCGTCTCCGTTTTTATCCAGGTAGGAATGGTTGGCTCCCCTTCATTGGGTGGAACATCTTACGATGGGATGATGTAATGTGTCATGTCACTGGTGAGCCTTAATGGCCATTAACAGAAGATATCCCCCAGAGGGTGGGCAGTGATGTAATGTGTCGTGTCATTAGTGAGCCTTAATGACACTAATTATTACTTATTACTAGAAGATAACTTCTTGGAGGGTGGAGCAGGGTGAGAGAGATAAGAAACACTGCCCCACCTGGTTTTAACAGCTGACCTATTGTCAGGAGACATCCGTCCCCTCCCCTCTGGAGTTACAAGAGATAAAGAAAAAACATTTCTCCAACTGCTTTCAACAGATGAAATAGAACAAACATTTTTTTTGGATACATAACCCAACACATACCTATGAACATACACACATACACTCAAAGCATACCCTATATCATAGGGTTTGTCTGTCTTATGCTTTTTATCTATATATCAGAGGAGTTCTCCAGAGTTAGTAAGACACAGGTAATAAGTACAATAGGCAGTCACTGCAAATTCCTATTCCAGGAGAAAAGTCAGCAGAAATTTACAGAAAGAGTAGCCGGTAGCATTCTGAAAAGACCAACAAATCAACACAAATCAACACAAATCAACACAAAACTAAACTCAGAGATACAGAAGAGCATGATACACTGCTTACCTTCTGACCTGCTAGTTAGGATGTGTCTGGGAGGTGAAAAAAACCTGCTTCGGAGGTTGACCTGGAAAAGGTTAGAGGAGATTTGAGTTTAACCTTTCTATTTTTATGCCAGTGTTGAATGTATGTAAATCACTTATCTTGAGAAGGGCAGAAGAGGAGTGGGGAGAGAAGTTGATAGTGACTGAGTTGGTGGATGATTTTAACCTCCTGACTTAGGAGTCAAATTAGGGACATAGAGCATTCCATGGATCCAATGAGAATCTCCATTATTTAAATCAATTGTATCAGCAGCAGCAAGACATAGGTAAGACAGCTGAATTTCTTTCCCACTTAAGGCTTACTGATCCAAATTCTGAAATACTGATTAAAATTGCAATCTCTTCTTCCTTTACTAGCAAAATTATAAATATTAAAGTGAAAAGGTGGTAAACACTGAAGAAAAAGTTTCCACTTCAGTCCTTTAGAAAGGACAGTTTTAAAGTTGACAGAATGTTCTTTACAGAAAAATAGAACACCTCCCTTCCCCCCATAGAACAGGACAAAATCTGCAGAAAAGAATTTTCATTCTTGTTTTCACCTACCAAAACACCAGGAATGCTCAGACCGAGAAGCATAATATTAACTAGGAATAAAATAGTTATTGTAATAACTTAAGATATAATTTTAATATCCTTCTCTTTATTATGTATTATGACTGACTGATTTTGATTTCTCTTGTTAAACGTTGTCAAAAAAATCATGGCCATTAACAGAAAATATGTTTGGTGTATTCTTTTTTCTATTCTGCAACCAGAAATATTTTACAGAAATTTCTTCAAATTAGATTAACCAAGAAAGGGAAATCTCTAACAGTCCCTCCCATAGTAGGCAGTTTCCATGAATTCTTACAGACATTCTTCATCATGAGGTGTTCATTAAGACTATCACATCACAACTAAAGGTATTAATTAGTAACTGCTTGTATATCTTTTCTTTAAGTTGGATGGATGGAACTCCAGTAACCTATGTGGCCTGGGCTCCTAATGAACCCAACTTTGCAAATAATGAGGAAAATTGCGTGGTAATGCTCTCAGAGCATGGTAAGTGACAATACAAAACTCTTACATTTTATTTGTCTCTGCTTGGATTATAACTGATGCTATCAAACATCTGCTATCAACTGTCACACAATCTTTGGTAGCTGTTTCCTGCAATTTCTTTCCTGTGACAAACCAACACAATGCAGTAACTCTTCCCAGTCATGGAACCATCAGCATGGAAGTCTATGTCCTTAGAATGGGCAGATTTCAGTACAATGAGTAATTTAAAGCAGATGTTTCTTTCTGGGTTTGTAAGATTGATACTGCACCTTTTTACAGGGCTTTTCACTACTTCTTTTAGTAAAAAAAAAAAGAGTAGTTTATCTTCTCTACCGTGAACTTAAGAAAACATTTATAGCAGCTACAGGAAATGGGAGTTGGAGGTACATGTCAATGAGGAAAGAAACAAATACATCTAATGTCCTAAGATATGATTACAAGTACACCAAAATGCGATTTTTCTGCAAATCCTAGAGCTCTATTTCCTCTTGGGTCTATTTCTGCAACTCAATTGAGGCTAATGGGAATTTGGTGTATACATTTTGATCTCTCAATTTAAGTTTTACAAAGAATTCATGCAGTATGTTTGAACACTGTATTGTGCCATTAGATTGATCTGGTATTTCTTATCTCATCCATTTCTGGTCCATTTTCTTCTCAAATGTGCTTGCTGGTGCATTTCCCCTGCTGTCTGCAATGTGATGATGCCAGAGCTCAACCCCCCCCATAAACAGGTATAGACACTGGACAGAGCCCTGAATGAGGAGCAGATAGGTCAGGAAGCTCAAATTAACCACAAGGGACTACAGTGCTGTTATTATTAGAGCTTATTTGAAGGTGCCATGGTTACTTTACCTTCAGATCAAGCTGTACCTTGAAATAAAAAATAGAAGAAATTGTGTTTATTTAAAAAATAGTGATAAATCATTATTACTAAATAATAAACAATATATGATCTTGATTTTTTTTTTCAGGCCTGTGGAATGACATTAACTGTGGTTCTGACAATAAATTTATATGTGAAAAACATAGCAGTTCTATTAATTCAACATTACCTTCTCCATTGCCTCCTGGAGGATGTCCAGAAAGTTGGATTTTTTTTAACGACAAGGTATGTCAACAAATATCTTCAATAAATTGTGTAAAGCAGTAGAACTGAAAATAAAATCCTAAAAATCTCAAAATTTTTTATGAATATGAAGTAAATGTGGAGAGGAATTACTTAGTCAAAGTGTGCAGACTGGATGTCTGAGCTTTTTTTTGAGGTGACTATAGACATCTAACTTTGCAGAGAAATACGGTAAAAGCAGATGTATGCCAAATCTATTTTAGAGAGCACAGTTAGTCCAGGCTTAAAACACATTGTTACTGCTTAAGAAAACCTGTCCCCCTCTCTTCATGTACAATATTTTGTTTAGAATTTGTAATGGTCAGTCTTGTAAAAAAAGTGGAAAAGTTTAGAATGAAGGTGTTTGAACAATCCGTTCGGGCTGTAGGGGTTCACAAAGCCTGAATTCAGAAAGATGATGCCAAACTACAATTGTTTTGAGTACAACTTTGCATTCAGACACAGTCTGGAAGTCCTCATTGCCGTAAGAGAAGAGTTTGTACCAATCTGAGTTGAAGTTCCATCTACCTAAGGCTGTTTTGTCTATTTTATGTAGACTGTGCTGCTATTGCATCCTCAGAATATTAGGGCACTGTGTCGCAGTGCCTCTGTGAGCCTCCTGCTCTAGCCCTCAGCTAGCCCAGGCACTGGGACGAGCGCAGATGAGGTCGCCCCGCAGCTTCGTGAGCAGGGCTGACTCCTGCGGGCTCTTTTGCCCTGAAAGGGGCTTTGAGGAGATGTCGTTGCGGCAAGGCGGAGGAAAAAGAAAGAGGAGTCCAATCCAGGTGCAGCAGAAACAGGTTTATTCGCCCAGTTCTGAGTCCCGGATCCGACCCAGACACGCGGTTTACACGGTGTTTTAAGGGAGGCAAAAGGAGAGGAAATAGGGGTGGGGTTGGCTGCTTCTAGCCAGTGGGGTATTGTCTCTGGGGAGGATAGGGGTGAAGGATGGCATTTTGGACCAGTTACAAGGAGTTGGGAGGGGAAACCAAAGGCGGGAAAAGGTTCACAAAAGGCGTGAAGGGATCTGCAAAAGGCGGGAAGGATGATGGACAGGTAACGGGCTGCCGCATAGCAGCAGGTGCATACACGTGGAGAAGACCAAACAAAGGAATACCAATTAGGTGGGGGGAAGGGTACATGGAACTGAACTTAACACAAAGGAATTAAACTTTACATCAAACAGAACTTATTACAGAACAACACATTTAAAAAACGTGCACCGCCACAGCACTGTGCCAAAGGATATTTCATACCCTTTGGCAGGAGGAACAGTTGTAACCACAGCCATCAGAAGGAGGACAAAGCACAGTAGAGATTTTTCCCTGCAGCTGTGTCACCCAAAGCTGCATTTTCTTGGTTTCAAATGATGCCTCTATCACTGCAGGAAGAAGGCAGATGAAAATGTGGAAAGTGATTGTGCACTTGACCTCGTTACAATCAGTTCATTGGATACCAGACTCCCAGACTGCACCTTGTGCAATGAGGGGGGATAAGTGTATGCCTGGGTAGACATCCAGAACCTCTACTCTTGAGCTCTGTCAGTCATTCCAACCCTGATTTCTTCTTCTGCAGAAAAGTACATCTTAGAGCTAATTCATAATATTCACATACAACAGTTCCAGTCTTTGATAGTTTGAAAAAAGTGCTTGATTTTTTTTCCAGTGTTTCAAAGTATTTGCTTCCAATACAACAAGAAATCTCACGTGGCATGCTGCACGAGAGGTTTGTTTCAATTTGGGAGGAAATCTGGCTGCTATACCAAACGAACAAGTGCAAGGTATGTATATGGGCTCTATTGAAAGAAAAAATATCTGTCTCTCACTAAAGAAACTGCTGTGCTCTCTAAAATAAAATATGGGATATCCTGATGAAAATTGCTTGTTAGACAGATAAGTCTGTGGTTTATTTTAACTTCAATCTGCAAGGCAATAGCTAGAATTATTACATATAAGAAATAAAGTTTGTTTCTAGTTCTTTCAGCTGCTTTGTTTTCATGAAACTTCCAGTATATTCTGAGGGTGGTTGCACAGATCTCTTGTACTAAAAGAAATCTGTATTTCCTGTCTGTCTCACTGGCAGCAGGATTTTCTGAAACCCTGTGTGTGCATACACAGTGGGGAAGGGATGCTTATCCCTTAAACATTTAATTAACAACAAATGAGCTGTGTAGTGGAAACTCCCTTTATTATGTCCCCCACTCTGGGATTTTTTATATTTTTTTCTCTTTTGAGAAAGTCATGATGAGCTCTCCTTAATGAGAAATCTGCTTCTCTCCAGCATTCCTTTTCTATCATTTGAAATATGCCACAACTAACGTTTGGATTGGGATGAATGATATCAACAGAGAGTCCACATTTCTTTGGACAGATGGAAGCACTGTTTCTTACACAAACTGGGCTAATGGTGCACCAGAAAAGCAGCAAAGCTTCTTTGACTATTATGACTTTGAAGAATTGAGAGATGATGCTCTGGAGGTACAGGAAATTTAAGCAAGCTGTATACCTTGGGCAGCTAGTTGATTTTTCTAGAAGAAAAGCTACAGCAGCAATAACAGGATGCTGAAACAAGTCCTTTTTTTAAGCCAAATGAGGTTTAGCAAATCATCTGATTATGATTCCAAATACACCCAAATGTTTGGCAAAGATTCTGTAAAAGGGGGATTTTAAGCCTTCCATCTGAAATATTGCACAAAAACAGCTCTGTAAAGGAAGCTTGGAGAAACTTATATCAGTTCTTCCCCAGGCTGCATTATTGCAAATACTAAAGCTGCAAAGGAAAGGTATGATAAACCAAAAAAATTAAGATTTTTGATGCAACAATAATTTGGCTGTGTAGGTGTCCCACTCCTGGCTAATGTGCTCCTACACTGCTTTACTTGTTTCTGATGGTACAAATTAATATCTTCAGTAAAATTACTATTTCTTTGCTGAAAGTGATAATTTTCTCCTTTGTGAAAATGATAATTTCTGAGGAAATGTTTGGCCATTAATTACCAAGATTTTAACATCTATTATCAGTAAACTTGCTGATGACTAAAACTTACTTAATTCAGCATAAAGGAGAAACTTAGACCACATGCCAAAAGACTGCCATGGCCAATCCTGAAATCAGGGCAGTCATGAAGGAAATACTGAGCAATTAAACATAAGGAAGTAAAGAGAAAATATTTTGTTGCGTCTGATAATGGTAACTTGATAATAACTATAAAAAAGCCCAGCAAAGATAATCTGCTTTCTGCAAGACAGTCAGTTAGACTTGTGTAGACTAGAGCTTTTAATAGTTGTTCTTTTATTGTTTTTCTCATTGATAAAAAATGTTTTGAAGTGGATGTACTTAACCATAAATCAGAACTGAGAAGGTCTATAATAGGTATCTTAGTCATTTTTACAGTCATAATAAGGTTCTTAATAAAACTGGTAAAATGGGGTTTAACTGGCTTCTTCCAGACCTTAACTGCCACCAGTGGAAGCCTGGTTCAAATTTAGGGGGTCACTAATAAATACCAGGTCAAGCTGCTTGGCACAAACCTGGGAAATCTGAACTAATTGCAGAGGTGTTCAGTGAGCTCCTCTCTGCCATCAGGCCTGCACTAGCAGTGCAGGAGCTCCAGCTCACCCCCTCCTCATTGCTTTTTACAATGGCTGTGTCTCTTCCCCTCCCCTTCAGACAGATTGTGTCTTCATCATGAAGTCAGATGGGAAGTGGAGAGATGATAGCTGTGACAACAAAAGAGGCTTTGTGTGCCAGATGGATTCACGTGAGTTCTGTTCAGCCCAGTCTCCTAAAGAGAAAGGATGCCTTGGTTAGATAAGATGAATGCATAACCCGATGTGATTTCTTCCAGCTTGGAGTTCCATTCTGAATCTCGGGCTTTCTGAGCTCCATAAGTGCTAAGGCAGTGCTATGTTTAAATTGTATACAATTTGTTTCACAGAAATTGCTGAAGAGGAACCTCTATCTTAATTGGGGTTTTGTACCTAATCATGAATTATAATAGAGAACAATAAATGATTTTTTTTTCTCAGTGAAGTATAAGAGGTTTAGGCATCGAGCCTAAATGCCTAAATCTTCCCACTCTCTTGGACAAATCTGAGCAGAGCATTTAATCCTCTCACTATTTCTACTGAATGCCATATGATGTTAATCAAAATGTACAGCTTCTTGGAGGTGTCTGTATTGTAGAAGAATATTGTTATTTTTTTACACCAAAATGAGTAATGAATGTTGACTCTTCTCCTGTAGAATTTTAATTATACAAATCCCAGCTGCCCAAGCATATAACAGGAATAGAGAAGGCAAAGCACAGATAACAAAACAATTTTACCTCAGCTTTATTAAAGTAAAAATTATTCTCTCATCCCCTACTGCAGTCAATTCCTGCAACCTGTTCACTCTCAGCAGTGCTAACATGCTTGTAAGAAGACCCTCTCCCTACACAGAAAATATATAGTTTTATGGAGGCATTTTTAATTTTCTTCATCCCCATTCCAATTCTTCTGAATACATTTTCAGTCACAAGGGTGGAAACATATACTGCCTGACTCAAACATGCAGGCAACATTCTGGCAGCCCTTACAGACAGGCCAACAACTTGGAGTTAGCAGTGAGTGGTGACTGACATCAGGCCTCAAAGTCTTAAAGAAATGAGCGTATACCTTGTTAACATTCACTAATTTGCTCCATGTCTTGAAAGTTATTTTGGGCACTTTTTTTTTTTTTTTGCGTTTGAGGGGGTTTATTTTGTTTGTTCATTTTTATTTTGGTTTATGTTATTGTTTTGTTCATGAGCTTAAAAAACAATTTTGACTTATTGACTAGGACATTCTGACTGATTTTTTATAGCTTGCATGCTGCTGAAGAGCAATATGTTGTAAATTCATCCATTCAGTTTTTCCTCCACAGTTCCCTCACAGCCTGAAGTACCAACAACAGATCCAGCCTCTGGCTTTACTCGTTACGGTGACAGGAGCTATTCAGTCATTTCATCTGAAATGCAATGGGAAGAGGCCAGAAGAAACTGTCAAGACAAATCTGCGGAACTTGCCAGCATTTCAGACGCCTACATCCATTCATTCTTGTGGATCCAGATGCTGAAATTTGGAAAACCCGTATGGATTGGTCTTAACAGCAATGTGGTAAGTGCTGGATAGATGGGAGGGCAGGTGCTCAGGGAACTTTCCTGCTCTAATAGTCCTCTGGATGACCAGTTTAGAACAGTGCAAAATTGTATTCTGCATGGCTTCACTGTGTAAATGCACAAAAATCTAGGGGTACTGCTAGAATCAGTCAAAGATTTTCTCCGCTAAAAGGAGTGAAGAATCACAGAAAAGGTTACAAGAAGCAAAAGAGGAAAGTAGAAATTTCTAGAAACAGTAAAAGAAGGCAATCTGCAGACTGAGAGCCAGAAAGTGCAGCTGTCATAAAGTGACTTTGCCATCCTGAAAGTCAAATGCCCTGCAATATAGGGAGATACTTAATATTATTACATTAACAGAAGTTACTGTGAGTTTTAGGGAGACGTTTTAAGATTTAAACTGACTGTTTAATGTCAAGTAATCTTTATGCACAAATAGCTCCCAATTTTAATTTAAATAAAGCAGAGTAGAGAGGACAAATTCTCTGTAATTGCTTCTCTTGATGTAGGATTTACTAAATGACCTAAGATGGCCTCATCTAAGTCCATCTTGTCATATTGTAGAGGTTTGTTACTGCAGAAAAACCCTCCCAAACGCAACGCAGTGTTGAACACTGTTCATAAGTAGTTCTTGTGTAACTCAAATTGCCTGGTGACATTGCTTAGAACAGTTAATAGGGTTTAAAAAATGGCACTTTTTTCCTAACAAAATCAAATAGACACATGATTATATTTATACTATATTTATGTAACAGAACTTTTAATGTAAAAAAAAAAATCTATTACCAGAATTCCTTTGTATTCAGACTGGTGGCTATCACAAATGGACCAGTAACTGGAAAACCAGGTACACAAAATGGGCTGCAGGGGAACCAAAGGAGAACAGTGGTTGTGTTTACCTCGATCTTGATGGTACCTGGAAGACAGCATCTTGCAATGAAAGCTACTTTTCAGTTTGCATGATATCAGATGGTAAGCAAAGGCATGTAACAATTTTAAAGACACATTCCTAACTCCACCAGACTCCAAATGCTCCTAATCCTGGAGACTTTGGTCTAGCTTGGGCTACCCCTGGAGAGGACTATGCTTCAGGGTAGCACCTACCTCCCAGCAGAATGTGGAGGTTTGCTATTGGATGATGTATGAATTTGGACACGGGAAAGGCTCTTGTGCAAATCCATATGGCTGCACTGCTGTCATGGTGAAACTGTTTCCATAGGATGAAGATCTATCTTCAAGGTACACCTTGCTCTTTACAAGACATGACCATAAATCACATGAGTGTGTCTAATATAGGTGGTGCTGGGTTTGTGCACTGGCTGTGTGAACTTCAGCTGGGGAAGCTCACACACGAGTGTCACTGAGCTGAAACACAGGCAAGAGCTCCTCTTCCATTCACTATTGCTAGAGCTCAAACTGTAAGAGCCGTGGCTCTGTGAGTGTTTCTTTAACTGTTTGCAGATACATATTTGCATTGAGATTTTGTAGAACCATGCTGTTCCCCGTCCTTTATGTTTTAAGGCTGCATACATTTGGTCAGCTTATGCAGTGCAAGAACTATAGATCCATCAAAGTAGATTGGAGTTGCACTCATGATCAGAAACAGAGTCTGATTTGGCAGAGGTCTGCTTCATTGATGGCTTTTTTTTTTTTTGTATAAAGCAAAAACATGAAGAGACCAAGCAGCCAGACAACATGGGACCATGGCATCGATGATTCATTAGCCTACAACAGCTTTCTGTATTGTGATAATGCAAATTTAACATTTGTATCATCCCTCAGGGTCTGCTTTTCTTACAGTACTGCCAAAGCAGTTAGGTAGATGTTGCAGGATACAATTTGATGTCCTGAGAAATGTGATTTGAGACATGTTTCACACTTTTGACTGCTTAGCTCTCCCTGTTGTCTGGGTTGTGGGAATGTGGGAATAGTCATGAGTAGATGTCAGACGGATAAAGCTGGGTGAGGAAAATCCCTCACTATTTACACACATATCATAGAATTGCAGATGACTCACAATGCAATAACAATTTCATACTATATGGCTTCTTTAGAGATAGCTCCTACTGACCCTGCTGAGCTGCCTGGAGACTGTTCTGAAGGAGATGAACTCCAAGCTTGGGTCCCTTACCATGATCACTGCTACTACCTTGAAGCCTCAGCTGGGAGAAGCTGGGCACTGGCCTCCCTTGAGTGTGCTCGCTTAGGTGAGAGCCTTCCTTAGCAACTAAAAAGATTTGTACTAATGTTTATACAAAACTAACATGAAAATGTAAAGATATTGATTTAAAAAAATGTTACAAATATTTTTTCACCTACTAAACTGTTCTAAGGCTGGCACAATGAAAATAAACTGACTTTGTGCAGCCTCCCATGTTCTACATCAGTTCCTGGCTTGTGGGATACCATCCTGGGGCAGCAGTGTGGGGGGGCCACAGCCTCTAGGTACTCCCAGTCATTGTCTTCTGCAAGAAGCAGTGGAGAGACCACATGAGCAGCATTAACACTGCCAGAAGCTATTGCTGGTAGAGACTAAAAAAAGAGGAGGTCATTACAGTGATTGCTCAAGTAGGTTATGGTTATTTGCTCATTAATGCCTTTCAGGAGCTTCCTTGGTTTCAATAGAAAACATGGATGAATCTCACTTTCTGACTCATAAAATTCAACCACTTGGAAATAAAGTAGGTGGTTTTTGGATAGGACTTTACCAGAATGTGGAAGGTATGTGTCAATTTCAATTTTTAATAGGAAAATGCATTTCTAATATGAGAAAATTGAGGATTACTGTACATTTACAAAAAAAACGCATGGGTTTCTGCTGAAGAGGGGCTTACTGTAGATATTTAAAGTAAATTGCTGAGCTAAGGAGTTAAAATATTAATTAAATAGATACATTTTAAGTTTCTTTTACTCTGTGAGTTGCTCTGTAGGCCAGTGGTTGTGGCTGGATAATGCTGTCCTGGACTTTGTTAACTGGGAGGAGAAAGAGTTTGGTGTGGAGCATCGGTGTGTGGAAATGACTGCACCATCTGGCTATTGGGACAAAAGTGATTGCTCTGCTGAAAAAGGATTTATCTGCAAAAAACCCAAAGGTAAGTCCTCAGTGTGTCAGCTCTTAGTGACAGGACAAATCTGTCCACTAGTAACTGTTACAGCCCTTCACTACAGGTCTGAAAGTAATTCCTGGCAGTTTTGTTTGGCATATCCCACTTCTCTAACCATCTGTAGTTGACTGTTTTTGCAGACTACAGGCGCTCTACATCACTGTCTACAGTCACATGGAAATACACTAACATCCTGTACAGGCTAGGCTGAGAATGAAACTTTCAGAAACTGTTGAGTACCTAACACAGGCATTGATATGGCCCCTGTCAAACACCTGTGCAAGGGTATGACTCCTCCAAGAAGTGTTTATTGCAACAGTTGTTATACCCTTGCAAGGGGGAATCAATGGGAATTATTAGTCTTCCTTTCTATCTTGTTATTCTCAGAAAATATATTACTGCCCAACATACCAAACTGTTTTCATATTGACCCTGATTCAGTAATTTCTAGAGAAATCCAAATGGTCACCTATTTGTAATGCAATAATGAGATGAGGAACATTTCCCTTCTAAATGAAAACTTCAAGTCATTAGAGAAGCCATCTTATCAGTACTCCTGGAAAATTTCACACAATGCTGTATATACCAGACTAATGCTTCAGAGAGAAAACACTACATGAATTATTCCCTAGTGGAGACACAAAGGAAATTGTCTGCACGAAAGCAGTATCATTTTATTCTTCTAACTCAGATGTTAAAAATCAATCTATCTAACCTAAAAAAAAAGGTAGGTAGCCATGGTTAAACCTTTGCACTTTCTTTTGTAGTAGCTGTGAGATCGCGTTTAATTTTCCAGCTTTTTCATTGTGCATTGTTCCCAGTGAATCGCGGATAGCATCTCTGTCCTATGCTGAAAACCTCAAAAACAAAAAAAAAAAAACAAGAAAAAAAAGTAATGGCTGGGTGTAAAGCCCCAGTTTTAAGGTTCTATTACTAGGATGAAAAGTTGAAAAAAAAAATTGCTTTCAACTCTAAAGACATCTCAAGACATGGTAGGTGGTGAAAAAATAACTGAAAATGTGGGGTTAGCATTTACTCATTTTCCAAGTAGTCTTTAATTAGAAAAAGGTACTGAATTGTTACCAGGAAATAGTCATCTCTCATGCACTGTTAATTTCTGTGCTTAAATCAGCACATGGCCATGGCAGTAAATCAGTTAATTCTTATTAAAGACTTCCTGAAAACATCCAAATTACATTCCATCCTACCTAGTCCTAAAATAATAAGGAATCTCTACAGTTCCTCCATTGAATCATACAGTGCTCCCATATGTACTGTTTCCTGCCTTAGTAGGGATTACTGTTGGTTTGTATCTATTCATTTTGCATTCTGCTTTTCTTTCACTTTGTGTTTTGCTTTTATAAATTCTCCTCTAGGTATCAAGGATGTTTGCAAACTGTAATGTAGAAGAGCCAAGAGAAGGAATTATTTTATGATAATTTAGAAACATTTAACTCTATGTATATAATTCTTCATTTCTGAGTGCCTAACTGGTTTTTTTGCACTCCAACAGCAAAAAAAAAAACAACCAAAACCCAAAACTATAAAGATTTTTCATTTTTCTCTATCTTACACAGAGGCAAATAGGAAGATTACTCATGTGTTTCAGTAGGCATTTTCTTGGAAAGATGTTTAGAAATCAAACATTTTGTAACAGATAGACATGCAGATCCTCTCAAAATATGCCATGTAAAACTAATCTCCAGAGTGGTACATCATGTTCTTAGTACATTAAAATTCACGTTTCAGGAAAAATTTGAAAAGGTATTTTGAATGAACATAAAAAAAGAGTCAGTATTTTAATGTTGGTAATATAAAAACAGTATAAAGTTTCAAAAGTGGATAAAGTAATATTAAGTAGGAAGATGAAAGCTTAGCAATGTATTTTTTTCTTCAAATTGTTGCCTTTTATAGCAGACATTTATGTTACCAATGCAATGGTAGAACTTTAGGGGTTTTTGTTCCTGAGCTGTTTTTGCAAACAGTCAAATGTACAGATTCTAATAAAATGTCAAATGATTTCTCTCTGCTGTTCATTCAAGTTGAGCCGAACGGGAGCCCTAAAAAACAAAAAGGTAAGAGCTTTCATAAGAAAATTAAGAAAAATCTAAATAGAGGAAAAGCTTAAAATGAGTTTTCTCAAACCACTCTCTTTTAGAGCACAGGTCCTGCTGTTCAGTTAATTGATTGATTGGCTGTGCAGTTATCAGTCCCTTGTGGTGACCTCACAGTGCCTTTCCATGCACAAGAGCCCTCACCTGCTCTTGGCCAATGGCACTGCTGCAGGGCTAACCCTGAGCTTGCAAGCTCAGCAGTGACCAGAATCTGAGAAAAAAATTGAGAACAGCTACAGAGAGCTTTAACAAGGCTGTTGGAAACTATGTGGATGCATATGAAAGTTTCTTCCAAAGGTATTGTTGTAGATCACGTAACAAAATATTGTAAAACTAATTTCCAATAATTACCATCCTATATCCTTCTAAGGCATACATTTTCATTAAATTCTTATAAGAATCCACTTCATGCATTGTACATCACTCTACTCCAGATCCACAAAAACCATCTGTGAACAGAGACCTGGCTAGTAATTAGCAACAATTCAAGGCTCAGATTTATATCCTTCAGGTTCAGGCAGGAGAGGGCATCTCCTTCAGGTTTTTCATGTTGTATGTAGAAATAAAAACTGCTATGGTTTCTCACAGTTATATGGATTCATTTCAGGCAAGGAAAAGAATGAAGAGACTCACCCACCTGTTCATGTCTCTGTTTGGCCACTCATTTTCCTAGCTGTTTTGACTGTTTTTGGAGCTGGCATGGCATTCTATTTCTACAAAAGAAAAAGATAAAACCAGCTCTCAACAGATTCTGGCAATGAAACACTATTAAAATGATGTCTTGGTGGCTGAAGAATTGGTGAGAATGGGTCCTGCAGCATGTTTCTTGGAGCAGCAAGTTGCTCGCTGAAATTAAAGGATATCTCCGTTAAAAGTCTCTAGTGAGATCTTAAGTGAGATCTGGTGTAATCTTAAATCACTTTCCTCTTTTTGCACTGATTTTTTTTATCATGCATATTTTATGAAGTCAGAATAAGAGTTTGATGTTATAATTTTGTAATGGTTGAGACGTTCTGAAGCACCTTAGCAAGGATGGTTGTGCAAAAAGACCTTGTCAAAAACAATTACACATACTGAAAAGGGACTATGAAAACCAACTGGTGAGAATGAATGTCCAGTAAAGTGTGAATGCCATTTAGAATTGCATTGCTGTGATACTGAAGACACTAAAACGTCTCAAAAAATTAGAAACTAACTCTTTTGCATACTTGAACTCATTTAACCCTACACACTTCACTGCATCAGACCAGTACTTTTATTGCTCCTTATGGCTATACCCTATTACACTTCTAAAACTGCTTCATATTCTTTTCTCAGAAAACTTTGGGATAGAAAGCCTTGTCATGTTCATTTTCTTCTATGGAAAACACAGTTCATGCCAGTAAAGAATATTAAGACCAGATATATGTTGTAATCATTTTTCAATTTAATAATGTGATTTTTAACTGTATTACATTCACTTACATGAATAAAGTATTCTTACCTTGAAAGTCTTGCTTCTTTTTATTAATGATTTAAATAAATAAATAAGTTTTCTATTATTATCATTTTCAGCTTCAGCATTCCCTGTGACTCAAGTGAGGGGAAAGGGGAAGGGAGGTGCTTCTGTGAGCACAATAACTCTTTTGTCAGTAATGAGGAGGGCTTCTCTCCTCACCACTTTGAGTTCAGCTTAAACAAGCATCAGTTTCCCATTTTTAAGTGCAAGAAAAAGGAACTGAAAACTGAGGAATGCAGCAGATGGTTCTGTACCAGAAATCTGCAAGAGACTAGATTTTAGATGTCACAAAAACAGTAGAAAGACTAGAAGATAGCTTTTAAGTGAATTGTTAATACAATTAAGAAACTAAACACTTCATTAGAAGGGGTGCTTAGTAGATATCCGCAGGGAACAACCTGCCTCTGTGCCAGGCTGCACAGAGTCTCTTGAGCAAGCTGGAAAGTTGGGAAAAAAAAAAAAAAAAAAAAAGAGAGAAGAAGAAGAAGAAACCAACTACTGTAGTTGCTTTACTTGCTTTCCTAAGCACTGAACTCCAGTTTTCTCGGTGTAAATACAAGCAACAGTGTAGGACACTGCTGAGGACAGGTTATCACACAAAGTGTTATGAGCACAAAAGATACTGACCCCAAACAGTTTGCATCTGGCATGAAGCTGGTTGGTCATGCCAAAGGGGGCTCTCTGAAGTGCTCAATTCCTCTTTTAGCCTACCCCAGTGTCTGCATTAATCTTTCCCCACCTCTGTAGCCCTGGATGAATCCTCACAAGCATCCATTTACAAAAGAGGGAGAAAAAAGCCCAGTTTGAACTAGAGCCAGGCTTAGTGAGGCAAATGAGAGAACTGGGCAGGAATTGTGTCCTCCAGGGATTTTTCCCTGGGATTTCCTTTGTAAGAGCAATTTCATTTTGGTACTTTAGATCTATCTGAAATATGTTTTCACTTAGGAAGCTCAGCTTCTCTTTGTGCCCCACCACATTTGTGCCTGTGGTGCCATTCAGCTCTACGACTTGGAGCTACTCTTGCAAGCCTTGCTCATGCTAAGCCCTCCCTTAATGTGACCTGCAAATAAAATACTTATCATTAAACCATTCATTAAATGCCTAATTTTGCTGTAATCCAGATTTTTTTTCAGAAAATATTTTTCTCTTTTACTATTTTCTATAGCCAAGTCAATGAGTTTTTCCGGTTCCTGTAATAATTTTCCCCAACAGTCTTTAAAAAAAACCAAACCAGCAGTAGTTGCTCCTCCTATGACATCTACTGTTCAGCTTCTATATATATATCTCACTACTGGCTATTTCACTTCTTGATTTTTTCAATTTCATTATCACAACTTCATTAATTTCACTGATGTAAATAAACAGAAGGAATACCAGACTTGTGAACATTTGCAGTAGGGCTTTGCAGAATATTTGTGAAAAACTGCCATGCCAATACAAGTCCTCAGATTAGCACTTTGCTCACAGGTTGAAAGGAGATTTTCCAATTTACCTTGTCTTTGATGTTGTCCTGGAACAGCCTCTTTAGGAATTTCTCAGATAGATAAACACTTTTATTTGGTAATATATTGAAGTATTCCAGGCAAAAGTTTCCTTTCTGTTACAGGGAAGCTTACCCCTAGACTACATCTTCACATCTTCACTGTTTTCAGGTCTTTGCCAAGCAATTATGGACAGCCCAGCTCCAAACTGGGATCAAGTAAGCCAGTGTAATTATGCTAAATTTGCCTCAAAGTGAGCAAGGACTCATAATGCACTGAAAACTTCAGTTTCTGTAAAGCTTGCTCTCTTTATCTACATGTATAGTGCTGTGACATTACTGCAATGCATGAACCACTGGTATTTTGTCTCTGTTTCTGAGATGTAAGGGTTAAAACTTTGATTAAAGTGAATTAATCAAAGTTGATAAATTAAAACCGAGGGTTTTGATTACTGATATTTCACTGCCAGTTTCTTGTCCCCAGTCCTCCAGTTGCTTTTCCAGGTCTGTCCTGTGTAGCACCCCAACAACTAACCTGTATTAATATTAGAAATATCACAGAAGGTGACAAATGTCTCCACCTCTAGTTACAAGGATGGAGACTTCAGTTTTGGAAGGGGCTTGCTCTTCAAAGAGAGCAGTGTTTACAGTGTGCACTCCAGTTATTTCAAAATACCATGTGACAAGACATTTCCTTATTTAGAGTACAGAGCTTTATCCATCAGCCCGTTGACACAGAGAAGAACCCATTACTATCTACAGAGAAGAGGATTTTTGTACATTGCCAATCTTCTAATCCAACTTTTGGTAGAAGAATGAGATGCAAGTTACATTTGCAATGAGTTTCTCCAGGTTTCTAGTTTTCCTTTCTCTCATGCAATGTTCACTAGAGTCATCAGGTAAGTTTCCTGTTAGTTTTGTATTAAACTAGATATGAAAATGCTTTACCTTGGGCAACTTTGCAGTTTTAATGCACAGGCTGATTATTTTCTATGTTTTATCAGATTTGATACATGATCTTTACTAACATAAAGAGTATGTTAGGTACCCTGGCAGTTCTTGATTCAAAAAATAAAAATGGGGGGCTGGTATAGGGATGATGGAAAAATTGAAGTAATAAGAGAAGGATCTTTAAACTGGAATTTCTTTCTGTGGAAATACTAAATCAGATGGCATTGTGTGGGAGTGAAATGAAAGATGAGGAAGCATGGACATCTTTCCATTTACCATCCACATCATATCCATGGTGCAGTGATCAGTCGAGGGATTTACATATTTACATGAGAGCTGTGTGAGTGTCTCTTTCTGCCCCGTGACATGAGGCATGAGAAGGAAGAACTGGCTCCTCCCCTCCAGCCTCACCAAATTAGAAGAAAAGTTCTACTCTGAAGATGTTTATCAGTTGTTGGGTACAGTTATAGAGAGAAATGGTAAAGCAATAACGTGTGGAGAACTGAGAGGAGGAACGAGTTTTCATGAACGTGAGACTGAGATCTTATATCAGAAATTTCACGATAAAACAACATTCCCATTATACTGTAATAGTTTTAAAATATGAAGCATTGCTAACCTTAAAGAATCTGAGTTCAGGATGAATCTGCAAGACTTCTCCAAGTGGAGAAATGTGAAATGAAACCTAAAACTTTCACTGTGCAAATATGCTCATGACAGTCTGGTCTGTATTTTCCCTGGTCAGCCACCCTTTTTCTTTCAACAGCTAAGCAATAGATGGGGTGAAAGAGTAGTTATGGATAGAGTAATCAAGCAAATAAAGCAAACTTACTGAGCTGTGCAGAAAACAAAAATGCAGTGAATTCACTGTTTCAGTTCTTGTCATTTTTCTCTCTTCAGGAAGCACAACGTATCACCAACTTTTCATCACAGAATTTGACTTACCTACAGTGTACATATATCAAATTCTGATCACAGTATTTAAACTTCTCATTTTACTAAAACATTCTATTTAAAATCTGTAGCTACACTAGGAAGGAAATTATGATAATTTTTTAAAAATATTGCATGAGTCTTCAATTTAGATAGAAAAATATATAGTAGATCCATTACTAGAAAGGCATATTATTTTATTTTTTTCATGTCCTCTTAACACTTTTTTCTCCCTAGTTACTTTTACATTACAAGGAAATGCCAGTGGACAGCCTTGTGTATTCCCTTTCAAATACAAAGACAAACAGTACAATGAGTGCACCAATGCTGGCAGGTCAGATGGGCTGCTCTGGTGTGCAACAACTGCAGATTTTGATGCTGATAAACTGTATGGGTTTTGCCCACTAACAGGTAAGTCTTGCATTTTCTTTATTAACTTGTCATGAATTGTTGAGCAAACCCTCTTGAGCTACCAGTTTTTCATGAGCCGCCAGCTACACCCCAGCCTGCCTGACTTTGTTAGAGCAGCCCAAATGAAAATCACTTGACTGGATACTCGTCCTAATGGCCAAGAGCTCTCTGTAGTGAATGGAGAGCAAGAGGTGCCACCAAAGAGTGGTTCAGCCCAGAAAGGTTCTGACTCAAAGCTGGAGGTGACTGTTCCTCTTTGTGAACCAGAGGGGTGAAGAGGTTCTTTTATGGGACTATAATGCATGGCATGAACAGCATTAATTTAGATCAATTTTATTATTTAGACATTCATCTTTCAAAAAAAAAAAAAATCCTATTTCTCTTGATTCCTTGGGCATTCCCTATAGGTCAATTCTCACTTAAAGTACTATTTTCTAGTTTTTTCCCTTTAATTTTCTACCTTGTTCTACTTTCCTATTGCCAGCCTACATAAAAATGCTGCTGTGAGAATTAGCCTCCTCTCTCAACTTTGTTTTGTCTTCTGCATTGAACTTATACTTGGATCCTTCCAGTTCAGGATACAAACACTGGTCTCACCTGTGGCCTTCTTAATAACACAGCAGTTTCACCAGGTTTTATTAGTTGCTCTGTAAAGACAGCAGCTGAGCTGTACATTGGTGCTACAAAGACTTCTTTTATTGTTTCTCAAGCTGTTAAAGGCCACGTTCTGTCATTTTTGGAAAAAAATGCTTCTCTTGATTGTGAGCTAAGATGGAGTTCCTACTCATCAGGCATGAAGAGCCTCCAGGGTCATAGTACTTGTTTTTCTTCTCTAACTTCACTCTGGAATCTCTTTATTTCAATCAATAGATATGTCTGGTTTACCTAGAATTGCATTTGCAGCATGAGAAAATTTAAAAGCAAATATTGGGAAGCAATTAACTCCTTTCTAAAAATATACAAATTTAAAATAACATTTTTAATTGAAAAAAAATATACATTTTTCTAATTTGATGCCTGGACTTATTTTATTAAATTTTTCTGATGTATAGGGTGCATCTTGAGAGATGTTGCATTATCACACCCTTTATTTTCTTTTAGTTGGTATATGTGAGAACACTCATCTATGTTACTTCTTCCAGATGACACAGAAAGATTTTGGACAAAAGATATTTCAACTGGCATTCTCTATCAGATAAATTCAGAATCAGCTCTAACATGGCACCAAGCAAGGAAAAGCTGTCAGCAGCAAAATGCAGAACTGCTAAGCATTACAGAGACTCAGGAGCAAGCATATATAGGAGGTAAAAGGATAGAGAACAAGACCTTAATGTGATAAAGTTGCTGCCTTGTTGCCTGCCTCAGTGAAGAAAGAGGGCAGGGTGTCAGGGTTGGTTCAGCAGCCACCAAAAGGGGAAAAGTCTGAACTGCCCTTCCACTTCCAGGGGGTTTTTGGTCACAAACCTCTTTGAGAGTGAAATGTCCCCATGCCAGCATTGTGCTCCAGATGGGAGAGTCCCAGGGGAAGGGTTTCTTCTGCTCACATTTGGGACAGGGTGCTTATCCCTGACCAGGGCTGCAGGCTGGTCCTTTAATTTACTTTTTTTCCACTGTGTTTCAAGGATTATTAATATTTTCAGGAGAACATATGATGATGGTTAAGTTTGTCCTAATATGGCAGCATACATGAAATCGAAATAACTCCAGTGGATTTCAGATACAGGTATCAGGGGGTCTGTTTGGTTACAAACAGTGTAAAGGAGGCTTTGAAAGAACTCTCATAGAAAAAAAACTGCTGGAAAAAACTTATTGACACATTGACATTTTCTTTTACTACATGAAATCTGTTACAGGAAACTTTTAGGAAAATTCCCTTATGAAAATCAGGTCTTTTATACATGTCTTGTGTTCTAATGAAAGCAAGCAAGAAAAATAAAGTCTTATTTAAATAGTGAAACAAGATGTTAATTTGCCCTACTAAGATCTCTGGTAAATCAATATAGATTCATTTACAAATTCTACTTTTTGTAATCAGTGCATCTCAGTAATGCAGAAAGAACTGGCTTGGGGTTTAAACTAAGAAATATAAATTTCTTACTTTACACTTAATTTCTGTTAGATGATCAGAAACTATGAATCAGAATGGAGAGATACAACTGAGGGTTTTTTTTTCTCATTTAGAGCTAACTAAAGAATTTGGTTTTGCCTTCTGGATTGGATTGAACGCTTTGGATTTCAACAGTGGGTGGCAGTGGGCTGGGGGCAGCCCTTTCAGATATTTAAACTGGGCTCCAGGTAAGAGATCTATCTATTTTGTAATCTTTGAATTAATTCTGATAAGACTAATAAAAATTGCACTAGCTAACTTTACTTACAGAAAGCCCATTCTGAATACCTCAACACCTAGATTCCTGTCATAAGACTAACATTTCCAAATTACAAAGTTCACAGTGGATATCAGTTATAGTGTATTATTCTATTATTTTGTATGAACAGAGATCTTGCTCATGAGAGCTGAGTGTCATTTGGAATGATACATAACCCTATACTTCAAAGATCAGAATTTTCTATAACATGTTGTCCACGAGTGTGAATATAAGTCAAATCTTGCAAAGGTAGCAAAACCATTTGGCATTATATTGTTTGGAGAAATTCTAAACATATTGAGAAGCTTAGGCAGCCAGCTTATAATTCCTCAACAGTTTATGAAAAATTGCACTGGTCCACTCCACGAAGGGAAATGGAGTGGGTTTGTGGTGCTCCTCATACAGGGCTAGTTCTCTCTTTTCTTTTTGGTGTTTTGTTTTTTTTTTTGTTCTGTGTTTGCATTGTGCTGTGAGTATTCCAAGCTGTCTCTTGATTTGGAGAAGTTACGAAGGCATCAAAGGAAAAATTAAACTTGTCTCTGTTTTCAAAAGCTGTATCAGGAAATTTCCCTTGCTGCTTACAGAGATTTGTACACACAGAAGAGAAAAAAAGCTATTTCATAAGAAAGCAGAACTGTGAAACTCTTGAAATATACTGGAAGGATAATGTAACTTAAAACTCAGTATCCTAAAGTTTAGGAAGTTTTTGATACAAGATAAAGGTCCAGTTTCAGCAGTTCTTCCTGTAAGAACCAGAGTGTCAGGAAAAGAATTAGACATTTCCCAATACTGTCCTGATAATAAAGTCAGTGGAGGGTCATTATTTCACTCTCAGTATATCAACTAAAGGTAGCATCCTATAAACTTCCAGCCAGTTATCCTGTAGGGGAGGGCTTCTTCCCATTAGTGATTCAAGGAATCACAATAAGATGTTTCCACTGGTAATATGATGTTTCTGTTAATATTTTTTATTAATTTCTTACTGTGATATTCTATTTTTTCTCTTACTTAAAGGAAGTCCTTTCCTGCTCCCTGGAAAAATCTGTGGAGTGTTGAATCCCAAAAAGAATGCTAAATGGGAAAACCAAGCATGCAACCAGAGACTAGGCTACATTTGCAAAAAAGGATCCTTCAATTCAAAGCCTGACATTATGCCCAAAGGTAGGTTGGTCAAATAAAAAGAAGGATTTTTATGACTTCTAGGAAGAGGAACTTTTATGCAACATTATTTTTTAATGAAGATATTAGAAACCTTAAAAAAACACAGCTATACAAGACACACAGACTTTTATATGCTGCCTTTTTTCTCCTTTGTGTACTAGACATTCATAGGAGACCATTATTAATTTGTTCCATCATTCTATCATTCATTTTTGCACGACAGATTGTAGATGCTCCATCATGGTAACCCAGTGCCAAAATTGCAAAATTGCATAAATATGGCAGAAATATTATTCTCATTTGCTGCAGTTACTCATATATCCATGACAAAAGTCCTCCTCTGTCTGATGTCTGCAGCTGGCAGTGCTCTGGTTTCATATGAGCAGAGCAGCAGCTACACTGACACAGACCTTGTTGCATTCATGGGCCACTCCAATGCACCAGCACAGCTGTGAACATGCCCCATGCAAGAGGAGTCCACTGGGACTGTTGTAAAATCTACTTTTAAAGAACAAGATATACTAAAGAAAGTAGAGAAATAAATTCAGAGAATCTTTATTCCAGTATTAACCTTAAAAAGATATGCAGGAAGAAGAAGAATCATTTTTGAGAATTTAAAAAGCCATTGAGAGTCCCCACTCATTTACAAAGTTTATTGACCTGCAGTGATCAAAGAGCTGTTTCATGTTTCACATACCTGAAAAATATGTTTGTGAGAAAGGATAGACCAGCAGGCAGAGCCACTGAGTCTCTGCAGTCAGCACAAGACCAAGTGGCTCTAGGGGACAAACAGAGGAGAGGTTGATGTCTCCTTTGTCCTGTCTTTTCTCACAGACCATTATTTCATTTCTGAAACACTGTGGGCATTTTTCAGTGGTTCTCTGTTTAAGAAGAATTCATTCTATTTACATATTTAACATCCTGTGCCTTGATGATATTTGCTTTTAATTTGAATGTATTTTGCATTGTCAACTACATTTTTATGTTTATTCATATAGTCCCATTTTTGTAAACAGTACTCAAGAGACCTCATTCTAGTGTCCTTTATTTTCCTCTTGTTGTGAAAACTTCTGATCTGATTTTAGGGGATTTGAGGCCTGTTCATTGCACAGATGGCTGGTGGCCTTATGCAGGTCACTGCTACAGCATTCACCAGGACCCCAAAACATGGGAAGGTGCTCTGTCTTCATGTAAGGGGCAAGATGGAGATTTGGCAAGCATCCACAACATTGCTGAATACAGCTTTCTAGTGTCACAGCTTGATTACAGTGAGTATATATGTAGGCCTGTATTTCATTTGCTCCATCTGTGACATAAAAGCTGAACTTCACATTATCACACTTCTCTGAAATATCACAAGTGAAAGACTGAATCCAACTTACCACGCTCCTTTATGTTGTTGCTGTTGCACAACAATCTATGTTTATCAGGAAATAATCCAAATTGCAAAACATTATAAAGGAGGAGAAGAAAACAAAAAAAAGTGTTCTTTCCAGAGACACATAAAGATCTGTAATGATTGCACTTTGGGCACCTATATTCTATGTACAAGGCTCTAGAACTGAGCTACAAACCTAGAAGATAAGCTTCTTGCTCAGGTTCAAACCTCTTGCTGATGCTAACCTTTTTCAATATGTCCTTCTATGAAAACAATACCTTTTAATTTCTTTAACTTAACTTAACTAAAGATGCTGGCTTTGGTGAACACACCTGATGGGCCAACACAAGTCCTCTTATGCACTGGCAGGTGTTTTCATGGCTTGGCCTCAGTATCATCTCCTCAGAGGTGGGACACCCACAGCCATTCAAAGTCTTCATGCTCAGGATCATTTTGTTTTTTTCTGAATCACAGAAAATTTGGAAAAATCTTCTGCCTGCTATAAAGAGCTTTATGTTCATTAAAATCAGCATTTCTGGATAGAATCTGATGATTTTCCCACAACATATCTCTTATAGAGATCTGAGAGGAAAGAGCATTTTTATAAAAGCACAAAGACCACCTCTTGTGTACCATATATATCAGCCCCAGCTGGTTCTGCAGGTGCAAACATTCACTACACAGTGGAGAGTAACCAAACCCATTCCTTGTCATGCTTCAGAGCCAACAGAGGAGCTGTGGCTGGGTCTGAACGACCTGAAGGTTCACTTCTCCTTCGAGTGGAGTGACGGGACTCCTGTGACCTTCACCAAGTGGCAGCGCAGGCACCCCATGTACACGAGCGGCCTGGAGGACTGCGTGGCTATGAAGGGACAGGTACAGCACCTACAGCCCTGCAAATCACTCACTGCAGCAGCCCAACATCACTTACTTATGGCCCTATTCCAGTATCATTCTTTATACTATCTTGAAATGGTTTGGCTCCAAAATTTGGTATCAACCAGAAGACAGAGTTCAAGAGACATCAGAAGGAGAGGAAGCATTTTCTTAGCACTCTCTTCTGAAATTCCTTGCCCGGTGAAAATTCTAATCCGGGAATTTTGCATTAAATTCTTTCCCTTGGTTTCAGCAAAGAAAAAGTTTAAGCTTTGAGAGAGGAATAGGGATGAGCTAGCTAACAGCCTGTGTGGGTACCAGAGGTGCTATTTGCATACCTCATATTCCAATAAGATAGACAATTTTGTCGCTCTGTCACATCACTGAGACATGGCATCGATGCACAGAGACATGGCAATAGGGCATGTTTCTTCAGCTGTCATCTATCTGTCAAAAAACTAATGTAAAATTCTGTAGCATTACTGACTGCTTGACTCACAAGCTTTATTTTCTTTCAAGATGTATTGTTTGATACATTTACCTGCATGTGCATGCATCTGTATGCACTCACAAAAAGTGTCATCAACTTTGAAAGAAAAAAATTGAAAATGCTGGTATGAAATGCATGCTGTTATTGAGAGAACTTTTATGTCATAGAATAATGTTAATGTTTGCCAGTATTAGACAGCAAAAAAATTGATCCTAAACCAGATTTACGGTGGGGATGAGGGGAAAGCTCTTCTTAAATAGGCTGCATTTTTTTAAAGTAGTCAATCACATTCAGATTCTTTGATGGATAAAATAATTAGATTTACTCCAACACTATCAGATATGCATTAGTTCACTTTAACTCATCATTTTTCCAACAGCGTAGGGAAATAATGCTTCTCCAAAAGCAGATCCCATCAGCCCCAGATGAGATGATCTTTACAAACCCTTTCATTTAAAAGTTGCAAGAAGCAATGTTGAGACTTCAAAATATTAATTTATTTTCACCTCAAAACAGCATTAAATGGATCTTAAACTACAGATGTGTCTAATTTTTAAATAAATCTTCAGTTGGCCTTGTACAGAGAGAGAAAAAACACTACTTGTGCTTATGTGTGCCCTTTCTTGACATTTGTTCTTTCTCCCTGCTATTCTAGGATGGATACTGGGCAACTGATGTTTGTGATAAGCAACTTGGTTACATCTGTAAAAAGAAGCCTTCATCAGAATCCTCTGAAAAAGAGACAATCGAGGACTTAGGCTGCCAGAAAGTAAATGCTCTCTCATACATAATAATCTTTGAAGAAATGTATAGGAATTATTTTACTAGTTCTTACTTCCTTTGGATACTGTCTTTGTATATTATAGCAAATCTACTGTTGGAGCAACCTGATCTTTTCCTGCTAGCAGTTTATATGTGCATTTTTCATTTTAGTTCTGAAAACTTTGAAGAAAGTTGAGATTCATTTACATGTACATGAATACTGCCTTGCCCTCCATTCCCAGATGAGCCACCCTGTGATTCAGCAAACCATTTTGTCTGTATTGGTCAGCAGAGATCTCTGTAGGAGCAGGAAGAAGTGGGGTTGTTTTACTGATAATCCTCTTTTCCACCCTCCCTGAAAACAAACACTGCTTGCTGCAGAAAATCTGCTCACTCCTTGTGCTTAGGAGTGACAGGGGAATTTTGGGGGGGCTGTGCTTTCATGTGAATTCTTTCTGTACTGCAGTATTTTGGTATTTCATTATGTCTGATTGTGCAGCTCTGGAAAGCTGAAGCTGCAGGTGTCCCTGAATGAATCACAGGCTCTTTATAGACTCAGTTTGCACAGTCAACCTTACAGAGCACTGGAAAGCCACAGCAAACAGCACAGCCACAATTTTCTTTGAAAAGTCATGTATGCATAAAAGAGATGAAAACTGAGATCTCAATGTCATCCCTTAAACAAAAAGGTCTCCTGTAGGAGTGAACAGAATCAAAAAGTAGATTTTATATATTAACAGATCAGTCCAGTCTCATCCTAGTTTTAAACTCAGATGCAACAAATAAGCATTGAATACTTATACACACAAAAGCAGAGAAATTTCTACATTGATATCTCTTTCCACTGCACATTAAAAATCTTATGTTTGTCACAGGGTTGGAAAAGATATGGTTTACACTGTTACTTGGTGGGTTCAGCCCTTTTGACATTCTCTGAAGCAAATAAGACATGTGAAGAGAGCAAAGCTTATCTAGCTACGGTGGAAAGCAGGTGGGAAAATTTAAAAATCAATGCTTTAATAGAGAAACTTGCTAAACTTTTCCATTTTTTGAACCCATTAAACTGCTTTATCAGCACTTTTCAAAAAATTTTATTGTAGCAAGACATGCAAAGATTATCCATGCAGGAAAACCCTAAACAAACAATTCAATGTTGTAGGACTATCTACTTAATCCATTGTAACAATTTTCAAAATTGGGGTTTTTTTTGAGTTAAACAGTTTCCTCTTATGGTTCCATTCATAATTAAAGCAACTTCTGGATTTGGTGGGGTTTTTAGTTTTCTTTTTGTTGTTTGGTTTGGGGTTTTTGGGGTTTTTGGTTTGCTGGAATTTTTTTCTGTTGGAAAGTAGGTACTAAAATTTACATATGCTTAATGACAGGTGGTATCTCATTATGATAGGAAAGATTTAATAAATATTTTCCTAAACTACCTTCTAAGCCAAATTCTGAACAAATGTAGGAAATCTTTCCCAGAACCTGCCTTCTCCTACAGCCAGAATGTATCATCTCTAATCTACCTACATCCCTGTCAGGCTTCAGAGGCTTCATGGCCCCTGAGGAACATGACTGCCTTCAGAGATGATGGGTGGCAGAGCTGACAGCTTGTCCTGTCTTGGTGGTCTGTTTGAGACACCTCAAAGATTTGGAAAGACAGTGAAAAGAGTAGAATACAACTGGAAGCCCATGTGAGCAGCAATTTGTGGCATTTCAGATGCCTTCAGCTGTGAGAATAAAGTTCATTAAATTCTCATTAAATTCTCATTAAGCTCATTTGACTGCAGTTTAAAGACTACCAGTGTTTTGCCTGAAGTTCACTAAGGAGCTGTTGTTTTGGGGTCATGTTAACACTCCTCTGTTTGTATCACTTAAATTAATGTTGCACACTAACAGGCTGAGAATGAACACCATTTCCCTTTGCAGAAATGAGCAAAGCTTTCTGATTAGTCTGACGGGGCTGAGGTCTGAAAAATATTTCTGGATTGGTCTCTCTGACACAGAAGAACGAGGCAGTTTCAGGTGGACCAATGGAGAAATTCCTCATTTCACACACTGGAACACAGCAATGTCAGGTAAGCTCTGCATGGGCTCAATCCCTGTGACAGGAGTGCAGCTGCAGCTCACGTGGCTTTGTGCTTTCAGTCCCCTGGTTAGAAATTAGAGTGGGCACTGGGTTTTGTGCCTGTAGGTGGCCAGCACCATCAGACCCGTGCCTGACACCAGTGCAACCAGCACTGTCACAGCTACAGGTGTTGGTGTAAGTCAACCTCCTGCCAAGGTGTGCAGAGACAGAATTTGATAGGTTAGACTGAAGGCAATACCATGCAGGAGTTAGTAAGGTCCACGGTATCATATGTTTTACCATTTTTAACATCAGTTAACAACAACTCATCAGCTTTAGAAAAATTATTCTGGGCAGTTTTTTGACCCACAAAGTGCATATGTGAGAAATGAGCAGTGAGCTTGCAGCTGTTTGGCATTTCAGCAATACAGCTTAGCAGCAGCCTGTGAGCTCCTGCCTTCATACACCTAATTATGCCTTAAAACAAACCTGTTGTACTTGACACCACCCTTCTTGAAACTGAGTTACTAGCATATTGAGAACTCCAAAGTACTTGTCAGGTCATCTATTATGTATGTAAATATAGTCAAGAGCCATTTTCTCTGTGATTTCCCTGGGGTGGCAAGATAAGGAAGATCTGTTTTCTGAAGTTGCAAATCTCTGGTTTTGGTAAAGCTGTGTCTGGGGGACTCATTGGCCACATCTGGCCTCTGACAGGTGGTATTAAAAATAGTTTAATATCCAGAATATTTTTTAATCTGCATAATCTGCCTATTTCTTTTCCTAATTTTCAATGAATAAAAGCCAAAGCCTCATTTCTTACACAACAATTAAGGCTTTGGTTTTACTCGTTTCTTTTCCACATCACAAAGGGAAAGAGCAAGGCTGTGTTGTCATGGCACCTGGAACTGCAGCTGGTTTATGGGATGTTGTTAGCTGTGAGAAGACCTCAAATTACCTTTGCAAACAGCGGGCAGCAGGAGTGTCACCTCCTGCTCCTCTGGAACAGGTCCCTGCAGCCACGTGTGCCCAGGGCTGGGACAGAGGCTCCCAGGCAGACTCGTGCCTCAAGGTAGGTGTGTGTGCACCTTCAGTGGGAGCCTCAGCACGGGGCACACCAGGGACAGTGCCCTGCTCACCAGGATGCTGGGGCTTTATTTGGGAATTATCTTCTCTTTGGTATTCAAGGCAAGAAAACATGGGGGAAAAGAATCCATCCAAAGTAACGTAAGTCAACAACAGAAGATGATGAACACAGAGTGCTAGAAATATGCTTTCTTACCTAGGTACCAGGTGAAAACCTTGCCTAATTTATTTGCTTCCAGGAGTTTGGAACTTCAGAAAAAACACAGTATTACACCTCAAGAGCTGGCAGTGTCCTTTGTATAAGACAATGTTTCTGAGAGGAAATGTGCCCCTCTGACAAGCTGTTCTCACACAGTATGTCATACTCATAGGAATACTTTTGGATCTGGGTTTAGTTGGAGGCTCTTGAGTGTTTTGAACGTTCTCTTGATTTTGCTAAAAATGCCTTAAGCAGCTCTCCTTTTTACAAAGGAAAAAAGGAAAGAAAAGGCAATATAGATCCAGTAAATACATATACAGCATTGTTCTTCCATATCTTTATATAAGTCTGCTCTCTCTTTCATGAGACTCTGCCTCTTGGGACACCAGAGCTAATTTTATTCTTGTATTTACAAGGGTCTGTGCTTCTATGTCACATGTAATTATCACTATTTGGTACTGCCTTTACCAAATTGGTAATTATAATTTCCATAAAATGTCAAGCATTTACTCCTGTCAAATATAATCCTTAGTCCAAGAATGTATGTTCTTCATGGCAGAAAGTGCATTTTCTATTTGTATGCTTGCACCTCAATACAAAAACCTTTTCCTCAGCCCACAATTGGCCAAACAGCTTTCTGCTGTTTCTATCTTTTCTAGTCCAACTCACTGACTTCCCATTCCCCTTCTTTTTCTCAAAAATCTCCCAATTTCTACTGCAAAACACCATGGTTGAATTTTTCCCTCTTTTTTTGAACCTTTCAGTGGACAAAGTCCCAATTAAGTTCCAGATTATTTTTTTTTCTCCTCTGCACATTCTGATATCTTTTGTTCTCCTCAAATGCCTCTACTATTTTTCCCTTATTTTAAAATAGACTATGGTAAGAAAAAATATTTACACTTCACATTTTTAATATTTAACATTAGAGGCTTGGACAGGTGTCAGGTTGTTTCACTCAAGAATAGAGAGGTGCTAAAGTGATGTTGATTTTAATCACATACATTTTATAAGTGTTACAAATTTACTAATTTATTTTTACTCTTTGTTCCCAACAGTTTTTTGTGAGAGAGGGAAATGAAAAGAAGTCTTGGTTTGAAGCTGAAGAATTCTGTAGAGAAATAGGTGGAACTCTGGTCACAATCAATACAAAAGAGGATCAAATTTTATTATGGCAATTAGCTTCGTGAGTACTTGCATAAGGATTCTTTTTCATGTTCCTGCTATGTTAAATGAAAATTATTTAAAACTTATCTGGAGCTGAACAAGTGAATGAATAAAAACAACCAAATTTAAATTACATTGATACAAGACTTTCATCTGGAAATAGCATCCTCTAACATTACTTAAAAAAACCAAATCTTGAGTATTTCAAAGAGGCTTAATATTTTGGCAATTTTCATCCCAAGTTTCTTTCCAGATCTTATCAATTTCTTACATGTTAGTCTCTCTCCCTAAAGGGTGAAAATAAAATAATAACCTCTAACTGGCATTTTGTAACTATCTGCAATTCTTCTTTAACCAACTCATTCAAAAAATCCCTGGAGTTACTGTGTAATGTAAACCAAAATTCAAGGACTTGATGTGAAATTTTTATGAATATAAGCTGAAGAATCCTGAAATCAAAGAATAATTAGTTTTAGTTAACCTTTAACCAAAACTGTTCCATATAGTGGAGAACTAAGGTTTACTTTCTGAAACAGGTTTAAAACTTTCTTATTAAGAAGTTTTTGTTATCTCACCCTTCTAATTTTAAATATATTTTAGTATTGTGATTATCTGAATGTGGTTTTATTAGTCTGTTAAGTCTCTTTTCTTTGGAGTATAAAATATTTGTGGAAGGAAATCTTTGTGTTATACAGAGACTGAAATAGTAATTTTATTTGGTCCATAGGCATGACAAGATAAACAGCATGAAATATTAACTAAACTACTTAGGAAGTGCTAAGACACAAATGAAAACAGTTGAAAATCAATTCTCACTATTTTCATTAGTTAAATAACCATCTGTTTATGATTTACTTTTGCTAAAGCCTCTGTTTTGAAGTCATACTACAACCAGGACCTGTGCTGCATCCACAGGGATGGGAGCCTGATCTGGCTTTAGACCACATAATTTTAGCTTATTTTTAAATATGAGAAGTCTTAGCCCGACACAGAGCACTATCAACTCCCTGACAGAGTGCAGGGAGTGCCCTTGGCTTTGGGCCACAGATCCCAATTCAGGTGTGACAGAAAACAGGATGTTTCTGTGCTTTTCAGGATTTATATCCCAGCCTCTCTTTCTATGCTTATATATCTATATTTTATGAATTATTTTAGGGATAAAGGACTGAACACTCAGGCTTTCTGGATCGGTTTGTTTCTCTTAAATCCTGATGAAGGATTTGCCTGGATTGATGGCTCCCCTGTGAGTATTTATTTGCTGGATATTAATTTACTTTCTGTCTTTTAGAAAATGTATACTTTAGAATATATGCTAAATAGCTGCAGTGTGCTGTCTTAACACAGTGTTTCAAGGCTGGTACCATGTTATATCCCACCTTTGACAGTCTGAGCCCTTAGACCTTCACAGCCTCCCAAAATGGGCACTGCTGTATGGCAGGACAGGGAAGTCCAGTTGCCAACTTGCACAAAAAAAGATAAATGTGACTCCCTCTGCCCATCAGTTTTTCTTTTATCCAACACATGGTTTTCCATACTATGTAGTCTGTGCACCTTCTTCAGGGAGTGGTGGGGAAAGTCATCTGATGAGCATGACCTTCCCAGCCCTCTCAGGTCTGTTTGAACTCCTCTTGATCCCATGAGAAAGGTACTTGAGATGATGAGATACTGAAATTGTGTCACCATGGCAATCTCAATTACTGCTGTTCAGCTCAAATCACACAGTTGATATTGATATACAATTGATATGTATTTCCAACACAGGTAATTTATGAGAACTGGGAGGAAAATGAACCCAACAACTATCAAGAACTTGAACATTGTGTTATGTTTAATAGATCACCCCAAATGCGCTGGAACGACTTGCGCTGTGAACATTTGCTTAATTGGATTTGTGAAACAAAAAAAGGTATTACTACTTCCCCATTTAATTGAAGCAATAAACCCAAGCTTAAAAAGCAAATTTTATGGATTTAAACAAATTGAAAGGAAGAAAGACACTGGGAATTGTTCATTTTAAAACCAGTTGCAGAGAAAGCAACACATAAAGCATGCAGAATGAATTGCAATATTTCTCTTGTCCTTGGATGCAGGAAGTTGGAGTGTCCCTCTTACTTCATCTCTAGTTTTATCTCTGCCATGGATTGAATAAATTTGTGAAGCAAAGGAAGTTATCCTCTCTCCTTTTATCTATCCTCTCTGTTTCTATCTGCTTCAGGCTTACCAAGGATAGCTGTAGATGCAGGATGATAGAGTGCTCTCTACAAAAGTGAAAAAAGCTTTTCTTCCCACTGTGAAACAACCTATGGGAACCAAGAGAGGGATCACTTGCTATAGGAACCAGCAACTCTGAAAACCCAATCTGATCAAAGGTGGAGGCTGGTGTAACCTTGATGGACTCCTGCACCCAGCAGCTTTGCCTGGAAAGCAGGGTCCCAGTGCCAAAACTCCCACACCCAGCTCCAGGCTCCCAAAATGGACCTGACAGATGTTGAGGTGCACACTAGCAGGAGACAGACATGGGGTCTGTGTAGGCTGAAGAACTCAAGTGACAGCTGATAATGAAAGAACTTGTTTTGCTTGCTCAGTCCTACTTCTACATCCCCACTTCCTGGTCGTAAACTGAGCATTTGGATGCTTCTCCACGGAGAAGGAAATTTTTGAAACCTTCTTGAAATGAAAAGAAAGTTGGATGCACATGGGGAACTACTAGGGGACACAGTAGGAAGAGGAAGGGATAAACAGTTATGTAAAAACACTGAGTGTATCTAATATTTGATGACTCTGCCAGCAAAGCCCTTGAAGGGTGAATAAGGCACCATGGTAACATTGAAAAATTGCTCAACCAAAAAGGAAGAATCACTGTTCCCTTTTGGTAAATTAGTCATACAAATGCACCATCCAAGCCCTGATTTCTGCATACCAGCTCAAAGCAGCACATCCTGTGCAGCCCTTCCTGGCACACTGACCATGCTGCTGTGTATGGATGTGTCTCTCTGCTCTTGGTGAGATTAGGAGGAATAGGAGCTCAGAAACCAGAACTCTGATCAGTTTATCTTGATCCTAGATGACCTTTCAAAAGCAATAAAAATCAATAAATTGGTCTTGTAATTGTGAATTTAGATAATGTGATGATCGGCGTGAGAGAAGACATGCTCAGATATGAATTCCTCATGTTCACTTAAGACATATATTTATAAAACATATTCCAGCCTTCCAAAAATGATGGATGTTAAAGTTATGTTAGGATTAAACAATAAATCAAAATGACCAGAGATATATAAATTAATAATGAAGACATTGAAATAACTTTAGATCTACTTTTTACCACTTAAGAAGAAAATGTTTAAATAATCCCAAAATAATTTTGACTTTTCCTTTTGCTTTTTTTTTCCTTTTTTTTTTTTTTTTCCTTTTTTTGTTTAATTCTCATCAAACCATTTGTCATTTCAATAGTAGTGTGTTTCTCTCCATCAAACCACAGTACAAATGGAGCAAGCTAAGACAATTAGTAGTCCAAAGTACAAAACAACAGGTATTCATATGAAAGCACAACTTCCTTTCAGAGGTATAGCTGGCTTTGGAAATAATAGCAGTTAATTTGCTTCCTCCTGGTTCAACCTGTAACCAGAAACTTGAGTTTGATATTTATTGGCTCTCCAGGACTCTAAAAAACAGACAGTCTAGTAAAAGTCAAGGCATCAAGAAAGGAAGAATTCACTGACACACTGGAAGTTACACCTCTGGGCTATTAGCAATAACCTAGCATTAAATTTTCAGTACTTGTAGTCTACTTCTATGTAGGTAAGCTTTAGAATTTACTGTACTGGATTATGTTGTTTGGCTCTAGTCCCAAGAATATTTAAAAAATATAGTTAAGTGAATATCAAGTGAAAATGTTCAAATAAATTTTCAAAGTAATGTTTGTTTAATCTACCACAAATTTACTGTGAATCCTGGATTTTTTGACACACTTCCTTTGGATATACATTACTGCAAAGTACATATTTTTCACTAGCTAAATCTTTCTAAATTATACACTTAATTTAATATGGCATTATGTGCTCTAAATTCTTGAGAATGCATTAGCTAATTCATAGTTTGATTGGTGGGTTTGGTTTTTTCCCCCTCTATTTTACAAAACTCATGAAACTATATAAAACAACTCTTTCTGATTATTTTTAATTTTTAAAATTTTAAAATTAAAATATTATAAAATAATCTTTCTGATTATTTTTAATTTTCTTGCTTATGACAATCTTCTGTTTTACAGGTACATTGGTAAAGCCTGAAGCAAACTACAAACTTGGTAGGTTTTTCCTCTTTCACAAAGATTACTGTATAATTCTCAGACTTTGTACAGACAAGATAAGAAAGTATTATATATGATTCTTTATCTTTCAGACTATCAACTCACCAATGATGGATGGATTATATATGAAAACAAGCAGTACTATTTCAGCAGAGAACATGTCCATATGGAAGAAGCACGGAGAATTTGCCAGAAAAACTTTGCAGATCTTGTTGTCATTGAGAAAGAAAGCAAAAGACGATTTTTGTGGCAATATGTAAGCAGAAAGCCTACGAATTATAGCTGAATTTTGAAGCAGAATAGGTGAAAAAATACAGGGAATATACCAAATATTTAGCAAGGCTGGAGTCTTGATCTTGTCCTACATTAATTATTTATAGAGCAATAGATTTGTTCAGGACCTGTAAAAAATTGCTATTGATTTTAATAGGTAGAGGGAAATGGCATGCAAATATAAAAGGTACAGCAAAGGATAGTTCAGGCCCAGGCTGCTTATCTTTTCTAGTATATGTAGTATTCAGCACAGTGATAATTGCTTTCCTGACTGGTGGGTTCCTCACTCCACGATGTTCCACATATCTCTGTTGCCTGCTTAAAACCTGAGTCTGAACCTGCAGTATTCTTACATGAGGCTCAAATTCCAAATAAAAAGGAAACAAAAAAATTACAGGCGTGGTTAATCAGATGTCAGACTTTGCTTGACGTTGAGGAATAGTTTAGTGCTTAACTATTAATTACTTTTATTTTAGATTTACACAAAACACAGAGGAAAATCATATTTCATTGGCTTAGTTGTCAGCTTTGATCAGAGATTCAGGTGAGTAAAGGAAAACTGGTAATGGCCAACAAATGATGGTAATTTCATCTCACCCAGGGAGTATTTCTGTGTGTTTTCATTTTTCAAGTTAAAAACTTCTTCTGGAAGAAAACTTCTTCTGACTTCTGGAAAGTTTTCAGGAAATGTCTCAGATCCAAAGTATCTCAGTTCCAATTCTTCTGATACCCCAATAACAAATCATGGCTAATATGCAGCTCCTTTAATGCCTTATACTGCAAGAACTGCAACACTGTAAAGTAGTGAGGAGAAGCAGCTAATTTTAGTTATTTACCTGATCTACTTTTGACATCAATCTAAGGGTGAGATTTACCCTGACCGGATCTCCAATGGCTACAGAGAAAGCCCAGGAAGTTTTGATAAAATATGTAGGTAAGGATTAAATAAAATTAATCCCAAGAGGTTCAAGTTATGTGAGCTGGAAGCAAGAGGCATAAGCAGTATCTACTCCAACAACTTTCTGAAATTTCTGGCAGAAAACTTGTTTTAGCCCTCTGTTTGTAGAAGACTTTCAGGAGGACACCTTTCTGGGATGTGAAGGATGTCCATACACTGCCTTGAACGTGGTAGTACCCAACAGATGGGAGCAGCAGTGCTGTGGCTGCATCCTCTCCAGGACATGGGGAGCTTTTGCCCTCTGGTCACTGCTAATAGCTTGCTTAGCCCTCTGCCCAAACAGCCCTTGTGACTGATGATGGCTGAGATGTCTGTCTGGCAGCCACTGTCCCCTTGTTTCTTCCAGATGGCTGGATGACACCCCAGTGAATTATGTTGCTTGGGCTCCAAATGAACCTAATTTTGCAAATAATGATGAAAATTGTGTGATAATGTCAGAAGATTTTGGTGAGTAAAATAGCAACAAGAAACTTTTGAGTAAAATTTAGCATCAAAATCCAGAATGTGTGTTACATACTTAAATTTGAGGCTACCCCACAAAGAGATAGTTCAACAATACTGACATTTTTTCGTAACATGCTCGAGTTTGAAACCACGTCATCACTTTTAGGAAAGAAACATATTGCAGAGGAAGGAGGAGTGTATTTGGGTAAATGTGTTTCATTTGTGCTTTATCAATGCCATCTGAGCTTGACTGCTGTAGTGGTTGTACAAGAGTTTTTCTGTATTTTGTAATCTTTACAACCATTATCTGTATTCCATTTCTTTACAGGCTTGTGGAAAGACATAAGCTGTGCAGTGAAAAATACCTTTATCTGTGAAAGGCACAATTCAACTTACTCAGGATTTGCTCCTTCTGTTATTCCACCTCTGGGAGGATGTCCTGAAAGTTGGCTTTTGTTTAAGAATAAGGTACAGTAAGAAATCTCAGCCATATTTAACAGATTTGCTCTAGGTGAAGAAAACAACTATCACTTTTATCTCATTAAATAAATTGTCTCTCTTTAAACACCAAGTTTGTAAGTAGAATGTTAGTTAGCAGTGCAGTGAATTTCAAGGTTGGCAAATTTGTAACTAAATACACTGGAAAAAAGAAAAGGTGATTTGAACAATTGACTTTATAATTTCTGTAAATGTCTGTGTGCCTTTAGCCACAGTTACTTTTCAAGTTTTCAGATACTTCTGCTTATTTTAGGCATATTGCATAGAAATACTGATCCATTATCCTTATCTGTAAATGTAACCCTGTTTTTCTGAGTAACAAAGAGGAAAAAATGAAAGGTCACACTTTTCATGTGTAATTGGCCATCACAGCAACTCATCTTAAGCTGAGTAACACAAAAAGCAATAAATGTCAAATCAAATATAAAAGACAGGCAAGCATTGGTTTCTGCTAAGTTAAGCAAAAAAACCTGGAGATATGAACTTTTAAAAGACCCCAGCAAACAAACAACATAGGAAAACCACAAATAAATTCCACAATGTAATCAATAGGAAAAGTTTTTATTAATTCAAAGGGCATAAAGAGGGAGGAGTCATGTCTCCTGTCCTCAGAAGATACACAAAAAATATTTTATGCCAGTATTCAGGGAAAACACCCATTCTGAAGGGCACTTCTTCCTGACACTGTTCCACTTATGTGAGTTCTCACATGAGTTGAGGTTTTAGCACTCCATCTGTGGTATACAACTGAAAAAACTTGGCCTGAAATATTATTACCTGCTGCAAATTATGTTCACAATCAGGAAATAGTTTCAGTGCCGCAAAAATTCTACTTTTCAGTAATTTAATTCCTCAAAAGCTTTTGGCAGCTGTCTGCTCTTTCCCACACAATTGTAAGTATTGTGCACATATCACTGGGATTGGCTGGGTCTCCTCCTTGCTGGCTGACAGTATTTGTGTTCCCCCATCTGCAGCTCTTTGCATGCAGGGACTAGCACAGAATTAATCCAAAGCAATGGTTTTAATATTCTTTGACACCTGAAGGTCTGTCTAATCCTTTACTCTCTCCACAGTGTTATAAAATATTTGGATCCAGAGAAGAGGACAAACTGACTTGGCACTCAGCAAGAAGTGCTTGTAGAGAATTAGGGGGAAATTTGGCCTCTATACACAATGACCAAGTGCAAGGTATGGCATCTGATCCTTATAGATATGTGTGAAGCCAAATATTTCAACATCTAATGATGAGGCTGAGCCCACCTCCAGACCCAAATGGCATAACCTATGAAGGAAGACCTGGAGGTGTTTGATCCAGAGGGAAGACTGGAGTGAGATATTATGATACTTCCTAAGTTTTGGCAAACATCTTATTTGGAAGGAATAAAATAATCTGTTTCCCATGGACTTGAAAGGTGGGATAAATTAATAGTTTATAGTCATGGAATGCTCAGAGATATTCAAGTTAGATGTTAAACAGACATTCATCAGAAATTACATATCTGCAGTTGATTCTGCCTTGGGAAAGGCAATACTTTTGAAATCAGTTCTGGCCTTGATTTCTATAATATTTCCAAGAAGCCTAAATATTTTTATCAAAAAATGTTTTCTTTTCCCCCTCCCCTTTTTTCCCTTGAAATCAAACTGCTTGTTTGATTACCCATTGTAAATTTTTTCTTTTACCATTTGCTTATAGCCTAAAAATTCTGAAGTTGGTATTTCCAATATATTTAGAAGATGATTGGTTGTTGTTTTATTTGTAATTTGATTTGCATGCAATTTGAAGAAAGGAAACTCCTCAGGTATTTTTTATTTTATGTTTTAATCTATTCTCTATCAGCTTTCCTCACCTTCCACCTAAAGGATGTTGCCAATGAAACATGGATTGGGCTGAATGATATTAACAGTGAGAGTACATATCTTTGGACAGATGGAAGTGTTTTTGACTATTCAAGGTGGGCCCAAGGATTCCCGTTCAGAGATAAATTCACAGTGGTTGATTGGAAGTATATTACAATACAGGTAAACAGAAAAATATCAGAAAATGCATAACGTAAATGACATGCTCAATGTTTGAGTAAACTGCCTGACTTCTGTCTCAGCTAAGATCTGATTTTTAGTAGATTCAAGTAGAAGGGAACTGAAATTTCAAAGATCAAATTTTTAAACCTGTAGTCAGAAATTAATAGGTCTGTCTAGAATCTATGCTTACTAATCTCATTCTTCTGTCAAAGACTAAAAATGCAGAAAAGGAATCTTTACTGCTAGAATTAATTACACTTTTTATAATTATCTATTACTCAAAATATTCAGTGTTAGGAGTTGTGATTTTTATTCTGGTTTATTGTTTTTCCTTGTACGATGTGAATCCAAATGAAACTTCAACAAATTCAGAACTGATTACCATTAACTCCATTGCAAAAATAATTTCAATAAATTCCAAGAATTTTAATAAACTGACAAAAGTTCTTGTAGCAATCTGTCAATGGAAGTACATTTGCTTAAGAAATAATAGGCATTTTATTTCCAACAAGCAATATATGAAAGGGCCAGAAAATTAGAAAATGAAGCTATTACCTTTTTCTCCTCACACCTTTTTCTATTATTTTGATGGAAATTTTGCACTTTATCAGCAACAATTCTATTTTTTATTTTTTCCCTAGACTGATTGTATTACAATGACAAAAAGGTCTGTAGATAAGGCAGGATTGTGGGAAAATACAGACTGCGAGCTGAAAAAAAGCTATATCTGCCAGATGGACAGCGGTAAGTTTTATTTTTTACTTTGTTGCTGTTGTTGTTGTTGCAAGTCATTTACTGAAAAATCCAGCCATTACAACTCAGAGGAGCCAACTTTGCCTGCCCTGCAGACATCCACACTTAAATCAGGTGCCTGGCACGTAGACACTGAAGACAGGATTCACCTTCTTAATCATGAGAAAAACACCCAAACCAGTTCCTAGAAGGTCCATGCTTTCAAAAGTCCTATTTTCTCTATTAACAGACAAGTGTGGTCATCTGTGCTTTCCCCAACTATCACAGATACAGGTGCCTGAATGCAGTTATTTTGTAAATACAATACAAAAAGACAAATCCCTCAGTGACCTCCAGCTGGGGGTTAACTGAGGCAACTTAAACTGATTAGTTTGCTCATCAGTCTCTAGCAAGGCCTTCATATCACAAGAACAGCAATAGTCAGAAGGGCAAAAGGTGCAGTTTTCTTTATGAAGCCTTAGGGTGGGAGACACATCCGGAGCAGAACTACACTGCAGAGTCTGCAGGAGCAAAATCAGGAACTGCTGAGCAGCATAAAATAGAGGAAGAAGCCACAGCTGGGTCAGATGATTCACAGCTCTGTCCCATGCAAGTGCAGAAAGCTGCATGAGGATGGCACTAGCAAAAACATTTGCTAGGGTATCCTCAACAATGACTGAACAGAAAGTTTGTCTTTTCTTCTGTCCTTATCACTAGCTCTAGGCCCTTGCCTTCTACTTCTGCATATATAATTATAGGTACAAACACAGTTTCCTTTTTCACTTCATCCTATGAGGGAAAGATGTAGCAATACAGTCAAAAAATTTGCTTAGAAAGACATTCTTTTGGGACTGAAGTGGTATGGAGATCCTGTCCTGTGCTTATGCCTGGAAAAACTCCACCTGCACTGAGGTGGGGGGACATGGAGAGCTGTGGGGGAGGATCGTGGTGGAACCAGTATTCACATATTTGCATCTGGTCAGTCTGTGTCTATAGATACACACAGCTCAAGCTCTGCCTCTCTCTAATTCCTGAATGTGTTTTTACATCATAATTCAAAATAATTCCAAATTGCCATTAAAATAAATTTCTTTGGTTTTATGGAAGAAATGTTGTTACTTGATGTTGTGCTGTCATGCTATATTCATATGTTACTCAAAAGCAATACTGCTATCCAGCAGTTAGTAATTTTCTACTTCCTTTCAAATTTGTACCTCTTTCCTACAGACCCTGAACTGTTTCACCCCACGAGGGCTCCAGATTCCGATTTTGTCCATTATGATAACAGCAGCTATTTAATCATTCCTTCTAAAATGAATTGGGAAGAAGCAAGAAAAGCATGCAAGGAGAAATCTTCAGAGCTTGCCAGCATTTTTGATTATTACAGTAATATATTCTTGCAGCTGCAGGCAGTGCAGTATGGAGAGCCCTTATGGATTGGGCTCAAAAGCAATGTGGTAAGATTAATAAATTCATAGTTGGCAAAATTAAATGCTGTTACTATTAACAGGAGATTTGCTGAATTTTAGATTTTAGAATCCTAGGACTGGTGGGCAGTCACACATCTTTTGACTTCATTGATCTTTAATAATTAAACTTCATTTTAGGCAATGGAGAAGGAATGACAACCTTTAGCCATGCTTAACTCTCTTCACTAGTTTTGTGTGAATCTTGGAAACTTAAGTAAAAAAACCTGGTAAACTTTCAGAGGGCCATTTTAGGACAGGTGGCCCCTACTCAGAGGGTCCAAGATGGTCAGCAGGGCCAGTGCCTCAGGATCATGGGCAGCTGCAGCTTTTCCATCCTGTTTTGGTTCAGGAGGGTTCATAGCCCAAACCACACACCTTTGAAAACACACTGAGCCCAAAGGTTAAAATCAGGAAAAGCTATACTGTACCAGCAGCAGTGAATACTGTGATCCAGGTCCACCACTTTGTAAGGGAACATTCAGGTGATAATCAGTCTTATTAGCTCTGTGACTAATTGAGCTTCAGCTTCCCTACTATGCAATTACTAAATGCACTTAACTATTATGTTTCTGTTGCATTGTTCTTTGATCTGACTGAACCACCTTGATAACAAAAAAGCTTTTTCATCAGTAATAATCATTCTAACCATTCAGTGTTTTTACTAGTTGTGATTCCACACTGGTATATAACATAGCAAAACATGCCTAAAATTGAGTATCCCAAGGGATACTTGTAATAAATATTGTGTGAAAATAACATTTCCAGTTATATAATGCAGCAGCACTCTGAGAGAGCCCCTCAGAAGGCTACAATGTCTAAAAAAATGAACTTGTTGCTGAACAATACATATTTTCACTGTTCTAGCAGTGTTGTCCCCATACAGAAAAAAATGTTCACATAAGTGATGGGTAGTTACCAACCTCAGAATAAATCCTTCCAGTTGCACAAGTCCACAGGGCATCTCTACCCAAACCAGAATAACAGTGTTTAAGTCCACTCGATACCAAAGTTGGTTGCTTTTAGTCACAGCAATATGATTTAGAAAACAGCAAAATTTCCATTTTGATCAAGCTCAAATCACCAGACATTCCCCTGGTACTTATAAACAAGCCATCCTTGACCTTGCAGAGTCAGGCTTTGTGGTTCCTCCTGTTTCCCAGGCAGTGAGTGACCTTGTCCTGATGATGCCAAGCTCAGTATGACCTTGTGTACCTGGCATATCTCTTGACCCAGCTAGACACTGGAGTGAGATCCCATCTTCTCTCCCTCTTCTTAATGGCAGCAATATATCATCTGTGTCTTTTCACTTGTCCTTGTAATTCTTCTGATTATCCCTGGAAAAGAAAAAAGGGGAGGAGGAAAGACTAAACAAAGACTCAAGAATTCCTGCTCAATTTATTTCTCTTTTGCTTCTTAAAAAGCAATAATTTTCTCAGGTTCCTCATAGTGATAGCTGCAGTTTACTCCTGAATATTTCTCCTCAAAACTGCTGGAGCTTGGGGTCCTTGCTTTATAGCCAACTCTGAGACCCATTTCCACCTGAGCTTTCCACAAGTTTCGTGTTCTTATGGTCTTGCTGCTTTTAATGGAGATCTGACTCTTCTGGGATGGTGATTCCACCTCACAACATCATCCAGCAAGGGACTGAGCCCCAGGGAACTTTATTTAGCCTTCAAAACACTTCCATGGGCTGTTCCAGCATGGGAGCCATACTGCTGTGTTTGGTTTTTATGTGCTGAGTCCTGATTCAACCAGCACAGATTCACAAACTCAGCTGCCTGCACCACTTTGAAAATGTGCTTCTGTATAATTGCATTTAGCTGAAACAGCAGATGAGAGTTTAGAATAGTTATGTCAAATGTCTGCTTCAATTTTAGAATTATGGATATTATAGATGGACCAATAAAAGGAAAGTCAGTTTTTCTCATTGGGACTATGGAGAACCAAAACTGAGGAAAGCCTGTGTCTATCTAGCACTCTCTGGGGCCTGGAAAACAGCAGATTGTAATGAAAAACTTCTTCCTGTCTGCAAAAAATCTGAGGGTAAGTAATGACAGTGACTTTTGATCTTATGGAAGAAACCTTGCTTTATCTACTTTGACTGAATTAAAAATTTCTAAGTATATATCACAGAATAATAAGGTTGATTATGTAATGTCAATACCTTTTTTTTGCATGAAAATGTTTTATTTTGATGGAGTTGGCATTCACCTGCCAAGATCTTGCTGTTTAACTGGACTGGAGTGACAGCTGCAGTGGGAGCAGGCAGACAGATCATAGAGATTGTGGGAACATCAGGCATTTCACATTGAGTCTAGAATGTAAAATGCTGACAGAGGTTTTATGGGAAGGTCTGTAATCAATAAAGTCCACTGAGTATAAATTTTGTTTCTTCAGCATATACACATCATTCCTACACTGGTAGTTACTTCATTGTTATTAGGTTCCAAAAACTGGATACAGGAGAAAGAGTTTTATCTGTTAAAAAAGGGTCTGTCCCAAAAAAGTTTGTATTTCACAGGGTTTCTGTGGGTAGCACTGAGGAATACTACACAGTAAAACTATAGGAAACTTCAGGATGGGGTTGGGATTTTTTTTTTTTTTCCTCGTTTGTGTTAGAGTAATATCTGTTGGCTCTAGTGGCACACACTAAATGGACACACACAGAGTTTATTTGGGGATTTTTGGGTTTGTTTATGTTTTATGTTGGGTTGGGGATTTTGTGGGATTTTCTTTGATTGGTTGGTTGTTCTTTTATTTCTTTGTTAGGCTGTGCTCTGAACTTCACGGCTGTTAATTTGCAACTTTTATTTTAAAAACACAAGTACTAAGTGACAGTGTTGCCATTTTTTTAATAATGTCACTGCTTGTAGGAAAATGAGGTTTGCTACATAAATATTCAATGAGCCTGAGATTATTCCATGCTTTGTCAGATATAAAGATGTTCAGAAATTTTATGTAAGGATTGTTATCTTGAGGAAAATATTAAATGAGAAAATTCTATTATATGATATTTTATTTGAAATAAAACTTACTTGAACATCTTGAGATGCTTGAACATCTTGGGAATTTTCTAGAAGCGATTTTTTCTGCTTTTTAATTCTTCTTTTATTTATATAAATTTGTTGGTTATAGCAAAATAAACTAAACCCCAAATCCTTGAACACTCAAATATCCTTGAGGCAGTCCAAATTTGATTTAGTTAGTAACACAGAAGAGCACAGGTTCACACTGAGTCATCCTCTCACAGCTGACCAGTCCTGATCCTCATTTTCACTCTTGACTCACTGATAATTCTAGCACTGTGTGCCAAACAATACTTTAAATACTTTTAAGAAAAGGTCGTTTAATATTTCGTTAATGAAGAACTGTAAGAAACTGTAAGATTTCATATAGGAAGAACTGTAATCCTTACTGAATGAAAGCATTTATAATATCTCATTTCTTCTAGATGTAATTCCTTCAGATCCTCCCCAGGATATTGGACAATGTCCTGAATCTGATCACATCTCTTGGATTCCTTTCCGAAGCCATTGCTATAACTTCAATGCCAATGAAATGAGCTGGGCTCAGTCTGTGACTCAGTGCATTCAATCAGGTAATTTTTATTTTTACCCAAATACAGAACTTCAATCTTGACACTGAAAAGAAGTCTTGAAAAAAATCTTGAAAAGTAATAATGCAAAATCTGCAAATAGTAAAAATAAGCAA